>CM059578.1:5294768-5882757 GCA_030386875.1 Morinoia aosen | reverse complement strand
GGGGGGGGCAGGTCGAAATGGGGGGGGGCAGGTCGAAATGGGGGGGGGGCAGGTCGAAATGGGGGGGGGCAGGTCGAAATGGGGGGGGCAGGTCGAAATGGGGGGGGGCAGGTCGAAATGGGGGGGGCAGGTCGAAATGGGGGGGGGCAGGTCGAAATGGGGGGGGCAGGTCGAAATGGGGGGGCAGGTCGAAATGGGGGGGGCAGGTCGAAATGGGGGGGCAGGTGGAAATGGGGGGGGCAGGTGGAAATGGGGGGGGCAGGTGGAAATGGGGGGGGCAGGTGGAAATGGGGGGGTAGGTGGATATGGGGGGGCAGGGTGGATATGGGGGGGGGCAGGTGGATATGGGGGGGGCAGGTGGATATGGGGGGGGCAGGTGGATATGGGGGGGGCAGGTGGATATGGGGGGGCAGGTGGATATGGGGGGGCAGGTGGAAATGGGGGGGCAGGTGGAAATGGGGGGGCAGGTGGAAATGGGGGGGGCAGGTGGAAATGGGGGGGCAGATGGAAATGGGGGGGGCAGGTAGAAATGGGGGGGGGCAGGTAGAAATGGGGGGGGCAGGTGGAAATGGGGGGGGCAGGTGGAAATGGGGGGGGCAGGTGGAAATGGGGGGGCAGGTGGAAATGGGGGGGCAGGTGGAAATGGGGGGGTGGAAATGGAGGGGGCAGGTGGAAATGGGGGGGGCAGGTGGAAATGGGGGGGGCAGGTGGAAATGGGGGGGCAGGTGGAAATGGGGGGGCAGGGTGGGAAATGGGGGGGCAGGTGGAAATGGGGGGCAGGTGGAAATTGGGGGCAGGTGGAAATGGGGGCAGGTGGAAATGGGGGGCAGGTGGAAATGGGGGGACAGGTGGAAATGGGGGGCAGGTGGAAATGGGGGGCAGGTGGAAATGGGGGGGCAGGTGGAAATGGGGGGCAGGTGGAATGGGGGGCAGGTGGAAATGGGGGGGCAGGTGGAAATGGGGGGGCAGGTGGAAATGGGGGGGCAGGTGGAAATGGGGGGGGCAGGTGGGAATGGGGGGCAGGTGGGAATGGGGGGCAGGTGGGAATGGGGGGCAGGTGGGAATGGGGGGCAGGTGGGAATGGGGGGCAGGTGGGAATGGGGGGCAGGTGGGAATGGGGGGCAGGTGGGAACTGGGGGGCAGGTGGGAACTGGGGGCAGGTGGGAATGGGGGGCAGGTGGGAATGGGGGGCAGGTGGGAATGGTGGGGCACGTGGGAATGGGGGGCAGGTGGGAATGGCGGGCAGGTGGGAATGGCGGGCAGGTGGGAATGGCGGGCAGGTGGGAATGGGGGGCAGGTTGGGATTGGGGGCAGGTGGGAATGGGGGCAGGTGGGGATGGGGGGCAGGTGGGGATGGGGGGCAGGTGGGGATGGGGGGCAGGTGGGGATGGGGGGCAGGTGGGGATGGGGGGCAGGTGGGGATGGGGGGCAGGTGGGGATGGGGGGCAGGTGAGGGATGGGGGTTAGGTGAGGGATGGGGGGTAGGTGGGGATGGGGGTTAGGTGGGGATGGGGGTTAGGTGGGGATGGGGGTTAGGTGGGGATGGGGTTAGGTGGGGATGGGGGCAGATGGGAATGGGGGCAGATGGGAATGGGGGCAGATGGGAATGGGGGCAGATGGGAATGGGGGCAGATGGGAATGGGGGCAGATGGGAATGGGGGCAGATGGGAATGGGGGCAGATGGGAATGGGGGCAGATGGGAATGGGGGCAGATGGGAATGGGGGCAGATGGGAATGGGGGCAGATGGGAATGGGGGCAGATGGGAATGGGGGCAGATGGGAATGGGGGCAGATGGGAATGGGGGCAGATGGGAATGGGGGCAGATGGGAATGGGGGCAGATGGGAATGGGGGCAGATGGGAATGGGGGCAGATGGGAATGGGGGCAGATGGGAATGGGGGCAGATGGGAATGGGGGCAGATGGGAATGGGGGCAGATGGGAATGGGGGCAGATGGGAATGGGGGCAGATGGGAATGGGGGCAGATGGGAATGGGGGCAGATGGGAATGGGGGCAGATGGGAATGGGGGCAGATGGGAATGGGGGCAGATGGGAATGGGGGCAGATGGGAATGGGGGCAGATGGGAATGGGGGCAGATGGGAATGGGGGCAGATGGGAATGGGGGCAGATTGGAATGGGGGCAGATGGGAATGGGGGCAGATGGGAATGGGGGCAGATGGGAATGGGGGCAGATGGGAATGGGGGCAGATGGGAATGGGGGCAGATGGGAATGGGGGCAGATGGGAATGGGGGCAGATGGGAATGGGGGCAGATGGGAATGGGGGCAGATGGGAATGGGGGCAGATGGGAATGGGGGCAGATGGGAATGGGGGCAGATGGGAATGGGGGCAGATGGGAATGGGGGCAGATGGGAATGGGGGCAGATGGGAATGGGGGCAGATGGGAATGGGGGCAGATGGGAATGGGGGCAGATGGGGATGGGGGCAGATGGGGATGGGGGCAGATATGGATGGGGGCAGATGGGGATGGGGGCAGATGGGGATGGGGGCAGGTGGGGATCGGTGCAGGTGGGGATCGGTGCAGGTGGGGATCGGTGCAGGTGGGGATCGGTGCAGGTGGGGATCGGTGCAGGTGGGGATCGGTGCAGGTGGGGATGGGGGCAGGTAGGGATAGGGGCAGGTAGGGATAGGAGCAGGTAGGGATAGGGGCAAGTAGGGTTGGGGGCAGGTGGGGTAGGAAGGCAGGGGGGGATGTGATGGGGCCCCTATTCCCCAAGGCCTCCCTTATCCCACGTTTAGAGCGTTCCAAAATGAGGAAGGAGAAGTATAACATTAGATTATTTAACTTTAGTTTAAGCCTCCTTATCTGCAACAAAGGCGATCCAAAAAAATGAAAAAGAAAGGCACTATTTAGTGTGTAGCCAAGGGAACGCGGAATCTATGCAGCGAGGGCATAGAAACAGTAAAATGAGAAAAAAGTTCATGAAGCAAGATCAAAATTGAAGAAATAGTAGGTGCTAAAAAACAGGACAGCAGTGAACCGAAAACAGGTGGTCCTAAACATAATAACATTTTGCTTCAACAAAAAGAAGGCCTACCTAACTCTCAGCTCGCACCCTCGCAATTTACCCTCTGCGAGCGGCAATTCCCATAGATACAATAATTATATCCCTCTAAGGGGACTAACAAAGGGAATTATAAGACAAAACTTAATGCATTATAAAGCTCCAACTTTCGATGGCGTCGCGGACTTATCGCTGGAATGCATTGCATCGCCTGAAAATACGTTAGTTGGACTCTATTCTACGGCAAGCTTAGCGTCACCAGCCAGTTAGTTGCGGCACTTTGTGTTTGGCTGTGTCCCCTAGTCTGTCTTGAGATTCCCCAACCTGTCGCCTCCCCAAGTTGTGTCCCCTAGTCTGTTTAGAGATTCCCCAAGTTGTGTCCCCTAGTCTGTCTCAAGATTCCCCAACCTGTCGCTTCCCCAAGTTGTGTCCCCTAGTCTGTCCCAAGATTCCCCAACCTGCGCCTCCCCAAGTTGTGTCCCCTAGTCTGTCTCGAGATTCCCCAACCTGCGCCTCCCCAAGTTGTGTCCCCTAGTCTGTCTCGGTATTCCCCAACCTGCGCCTCCCCAAGTTGTGTCCCCTAGTCTGGCTCGATATTCCCCAATCTGCGCCTCCCCAAGTTGTGTCCCCTAGTCTGTCTCGAGATTCCCCAACCTGCGCCTCCCCAAGTTGTGTCCCCTAGTCTGTCTCGGTATTCCCCAACCTGCGCCTCCCCAAGTTGTGTCCCCTAGTCGGTCTCGGTATTCCCCAACCTGCGCCTCCCCAAGTTATGTCCCCTAGTCTGTCTCGGTATTCCCCAACCTGTCGCCTCCCCAAGTTGTGTCCCCTAGTCTGTCTCGAGATTCCCCAACCTGTCGCCTCCCCAAGTTGTGTCCCCTAGTTTGTCTCGGTATTCCCCAACCTGCGCCTCCCCACAGCCTGGGGATGTCCCACGACGGCACCTTCTCAGACGGCAACACCTGCAACCCCGACAAGTTCATCATGAGCCCCAGTACGGGGCCGGGCAAAGTTACCTGGAGCAACTGCAGCAACACTGAGCTCAAGGTCTTCCTGAAGGGGGAGGACGTCAGGTGAGCACCTTCCTGAAGGGAGAGGACGTCAGGTGAGCACCTTCCTAAAGGGGGAGGACGTCAGCTGAGCACCTCCTGAAGAGGGAGGATGTCAGGTGAGCACCTCCTGAAGGGAGAGGATGTCAAGTGAGCACCTTCCTGAAGGGGGAGGACGTCAGGTGAGCACCTTCCTGAAGGGGGAGGACGTCAGGTGAGCACCTCCTGAAGAGGGAGGAAATCAGGTGAGCACCTCCTGAAGGGGAACGACGTCAGGTGAGCATTTTCCTGAAGGGGGAGGACGTCAGGGGAGCACCTTCCTGAAGGGGGAGGACGTCAGATGAGCACCTCCTGAAGGGGAAGGACGTCAGGTGAGCACCTGCCTAACAGGACGTCAGGGGACGGATTTTCGAGCAGTTCACATCATTGAGGGTGCTAGAATGCAGGGCCACTTAACCGGGGGTACATGTACCCTTACTAACTAGGGGTATATTTAACATACTTTATATGTTAAAATGTACAATATATGTTTTCACACACCCATATATGTATATATAATGGTTAATCATTAAGTGTATTTTTAAAGTTTGATAAGCCTTTAACTGTGGTGTGGGTACATGAAGATACGCCAGGCTTTGGGGCTACACGAAAATAGAAAGCTTGAGAAAGAAGCCTTGCGTTCTAGGAAAGCAATATGACAAGGCTGCACTGACTCCAATATCGCCAGATTTCTACACCGCCCACCCCTCTCCCTCCACCTCCGAGTAGCTACAGCAAGTTGCCATTCGCGCCAATTATTCAACTATGTAGTACTACTGAGGTTTACTAACCTGTCTGTTCTTTATACAGTTATGATTAATCACTGCATTATAAACACTACCAGTACTTAGTAAGTCCTGCAGCAGAATACCAAAGTTAACCTGCATTAAATCATTTTAATAAGTTATGGCAACAACCGCTGGTGTTCGGCCATTCGACCCTCAATCTCGGCACTCAAGGACAGGGATATTCAAACTTTTTAACTTAACCTTAAACTAACTGAATTTGGCCTAACCTAACCCACTTAACCTAACTTAAGTTAACTTAACCAAACCTAAATTACGCCAACCTAACATTTCTGTAGCTGCTCGGAGGTGGAGGGAGAGGGGTGGGCGGTGTAGAAATCTGGCGATATTGGAGTCTGTGCGACCAGGCTGTGCGACCAGGCTGTGCGACCAGGCTGTGCGATCAGGCTGTGCGACCAGGCTGTGCGACCAGGCTGTGCGACCAGGCTGTGCGACCAGGCTGTGCGACCAGGCTGTGCGACCAGGCTGTGCGACCAGGCTGTGCGACCAGGCTGTGCGACCAGGCTGTGCGACCAGGCTGTGCGACCAGGCTGTGCGACCAGGCTGTGCGACCAGGCTGTGCGACCAGGCTGTGCGACCAGGCTGTGCGACCAGGCTGTGCGACCAGGCTGTGCGACCAGGCTGTGCGACCAGGCTGTGCGACCAGGCTGTGCGACCAGGCTGTGCGACCAGGCTGTGCGACCAGGCTGTGCGACCAGGCTGTGCGACCAGGCTGTGCGACCAGGCTGTGCGACCAGGCTGTGCGACCAGGCTGTGCGATCAGGCTGTGCGACCAGGCTGTGCGACCAGGCTGTGCGACCAGGCTGTGCGACCAGGCTGTGCGACCAGGCTGTGCGACCAGGCTGTGCGACCAGGCTGTGCGACCAGGCTGTGCGATCAGGCTGTGCGACCAGGCTGTGCGACCAGGCTGTGCGACCAGGCTGTGCGACCAGGCTGTGCGACCAGGCTGTGCGATCAGGCTGTGCGACCAGGCTGTGCGACTAAAACTAAGGGCTGATTCACACCGTAGTTCCGGCCACGTTCCGTTCTCGCTCCAGTCACGGTTAGTTCCCAGCCCTGGGCATTCACATGTTCGGTATGGTCACGCAACGTCCTCGCTGCAGTCCCTTCCG
The DNA here is from genome assembly GCA_030386875.1 of Morinoia aosen. Classification (NCBI taxonomy): domain Eukaryota; kingdom Metazoa; phylum Arthropoda; class Malacostraca; order Amphipoda; family Talitridae; genus Morinoia; species Morinoia aosen. Next base: position 5,876,729 of record CM059578.1, on the reverse strand, counting down.
TATCATCAGTGGCGAAGCATGTGTGGCTTTTCTTCATCCGACTGGGCAGTGATAGCAATTGCACTTGATGATGAAGAATAAAGAAAGCAAAAAAGGAAGAGATGGTGGGCTCATCCTACGCTAAAAGATAGAAAGAGTAAAGGAGAGTTCCACACGTTATATCCTCATCTTATTGATGATGAGACTAATTTTTTTCATATTTTCGAATGAACACTGGAACATATGAAAAAATTCTATAAAAATTTTAAGATGACCTTAAAAATAAAAATGTCAAACAGAGAAGCAAACACTCCAAAAGATAGATTGACTGTCAAAAAAAGCGTGACTCAAATGCTTCCTTGCTATTCAAGGCTAAATTGAGACTAGCAGGACCCGTGGAAGTTCCACGGACAATGTCATCAATAAGCTAGGTGGACACATGAAAAAATTCAGTCAATATTACCTAACAAATTTTAAAAAAACGTTTTATCTTAACCTAACATATTCTAACCTATCTTGTTCTAATCTATGCTTACCAAATCTTTAATAACCGAACCTATCCTATCCTAACCTAACTTTAACCAATGTCATCGTTAAGCTAGGTGGATCCGTGAAAAAATTCGGTCAACATTACCTAACAGATTCTAAAATAACAATTCTAACTTGACCGAGCCTATCCTAATCGAAGTGCCTTAATTGATCGAACTACAAAGAAGGCCTCTAAAAGATAAAAATAAATACACAAAACATTAAAATGAATCCTTTTTTGTGCACTATTTTTCTATAATGCAGACAAATCATAATTACCCTGCTGGTTAGGCTACAGACTGGACCGGACGTCGTTGTTAGTTCACACTGGCAGTGCCGGTCAGGTCTCGCTCCGTTCTTACCGCGGTCAAAATATCTTTTGACGGTATCGCGACCGGAGCGTGACTGGAACGAGACCTGACCGGCACTGCCAGTGTGAATGCTTGCACTGAAATGCATTGAACAATATTGGACCGGACCGTGACTGGATCGAGAACGGAACGTGACCGGACCTATGGTGTGAATCAGCCCTAATTGTAAGTCTGCAGTGCATGAAGCATGTAACGTACATATAAAGCGCACACATAATATTGTTAGCACTTTGAGTCACGTAGCTCAATGAACTGCGATGGGCGATTGCTCCATTTCAAGAGCTACATTTGACCACATTTCTGTGCCTCCCCAAGCCTAACTTGCATCCTCAACCCTCCTCAGCTTCCCCATCGACTGCCTGCAGACAAAGGAAGTGAGGAGCCCGAAGGAGCTAGACTTCTCGGCGTCGGGGAAGTTGCCGGGGCAGCGGTACGACGTGAAGCGGCAGTGCAACTACGCGCTGGGGGCCTCCTTCGCGCCCTACCGCACCTCCAAGAGCCCTTATGAGGTCAGCCTGTGCCGCCTGCACGGCCTGCACGGCCTGTACCGCCTGCACGCCCTGGCCTGTACCGCCTGCACGGCCTGCCTCGCCTGTACCGCCTGCACGGCCTGCCTTGCCTGTACCGCATGCACGGCCTGCTCGGCCTGCCTGGCCTGTACCGCATGCACGGTCTGTACCGCCTGTACGGCCTGCACGGTCTGTACCGCCTGCATGGCTTGCACCCCCTGTACGGTCAACTGCACCCTCAGTGAGGGTAGCCTGCTGTGTCAACGGTATCCTCAGTGAGGGCAGCCTGCTGTGTTAGCGGTGTTCTCAGTGAGGGCAGCCTGCTGTATCAGCCCTCAGTGAGGGTAGCCTGTTTTGTCAGCGGTGCCCTCAGTGAGGGTAGCCTGCTGTGTCAGCGGTGTCCTCAGTGAGAGTAGCCTACTGTGTCAGCGGTGTCCTCAGTGAGAGCAGCCTGCTGTATCAGCGGTGTCCTCAGTGAGAGCAGCCTGCTGTATCAGCGGTGTCCTCAATGAGAGCAGCCTGCTGTGTCAGCGGTGTCCTCAGTGAGAGCAGTCTGCTGTGTCAGCGGTGTCCTCAGTGAGAGCAGCCTTCTGTGTCAGCGGTGTCCTCAGTGAAGGCAGCCTGCTGTGTCAGCAGTGTCCTCAGTGAGAGCAGATTGCTGTGTCAGCGGTTCCCTCAGTGAGGGTAGCCTGCTGTGTCAGCGGCAGCAGCCCCACCTGTTCTCCTGCTCGGCCCATACGGCCTGCCTACTCGGCCCCGCCTTCCATAACGCACACATCAAGGAAGCACACTCACGTTTTCGCGGAGTGTGCGCTGGCCCACTCACGCCACACAGCAACGATCAAGTAGAACGTACAATTTTAGAGATAGTGTCACAAGAATAGACTCCACTGGAATAGTATCATTGGAATAGACTTGATAGTATCTTAGTATCAAGTTTCCAGATAGTATCACTGGAATCCGATACTGGTTATCAAGCGATACACTGTAAAATACCTACATATGTGACAGCACATGTATTTGTGTAGGATTTGCGGCACAAACATCATACATTTATGCTACAGTTAAACTAAATGTACGAATGTCTTTAGTGGATGTGTACCAATATAAAGAGTACGAGCGCCTGAATTGCAGCAAGAATACATTTATCCTGCATTAGAACTAAATGTTCAAATATGTTTTTAGTGGATGTGTACTCATATTAAGTGTACGTTCGTGTGTGCAGGACATCTGCAGGGAGGTGTGGTGCTTCAACCGCACACACGCCATGCGCACACACCCCGCTCTGGAGGGTACACCCTGTTCCACCAGCAAGGTGAGGGGTGTGTACTTCTCGGATGTTTTTATTCCCATCAAGCAGTCAAGCCGGATAAAAACCATCTTGTGCATTGTTTTTTTCAATACTTATCACTAACACCAGGACGCAATGACGTCTACCCCCGGTCCAGCCGAGACCCATTTCCGACACCTGGGTTTGGTGGGGAATTGTGGCTGAGTTCTCCATTTTCTCAACGGGGAAAATCATTGGGCATTTGAACTGCCGACCCTTCCCGTGGAGGGTGCGCACTCTTATAACCACTATTCCACGGTAACCACCAGGGTATCCCAGAATTCGCGCACCACACAATTTATATTTCTTTCAGATTAGATCTGATATGGGTAAGAAACTAACAGAATACAAAAAAATTTCATTGGTTTTTATTGTTGAAAGAGATGGGAAAGCACACACACCGCTTTGTCACTCTAAAATTCAATGAATGGATGGATGGATGGATGGATGGTCTGCGATTTTTTGGATATACTGTACAGTGTGCACTGGCATCATTTTGTATCCTGAATACGCTTCAGCATAGTGCCTCAGTGATCTCGTCTCCTAGATACTCCATAGCACTCACATCGTTGTTCTCGTGTTTTAGATGCTCTAAAATATTTCCAAGAATGATCTCGTATCTAAGATACTACACAGTATTTACATCATTGACGATCTCATTCCATTCATAAAATACGCCACTATATTTGCCTCGGTGACCTTGCCTCCTAGACACATCAGGGCATTTATTTCAATGAGCTTGCATAAGACAGTGTGCAGCCTTTATGTCCATATACTTGTATGCTAGAATCCAAAAGTGCTGAGGTCAAATACATATAAAGTACTATACAGGCGATCCTCCTTTTATACGGCATCCTTTGGTACGTTCACCCAATTATACGAGAATATATTTGTACCCAAGCATCGCTTTATACGAATTTGAATTCCGATTGTACGGTAACATTCTGCAAAAGTTTACCTGCGTCATCAAGTGCCACGTCACCACTATAACTGTAATGTCAAATGCCACACAGAAGTGAAGTTGTTCACTAAAATCGAGGAAGTCATGGCCCCTAAACAGTGAATTCAAATCGGAAAAAAACAGAAACTAAGCATTAATAAGAAGCTAGCTGTGTTGAAGGAATTCAGTGAAGGAAAGAGAGTGATTGGTATTGCAAAGCAGTTTAACATGAATGAATGCACTGTAAGGGCTATAAAGAAAAATGAAGAGCGTATAAAGATGTGTGCAAACAACATTTCAACACGGATGGCAGACAAAAATATCCATATAAGAAATCCATTGATTCATAAATTTGAAAATCTAATGTATGTGTGGATCACGGAGCAACGACAAAGAGGTGTGTCTCTCAGTACCAGTTTAATTCAGACGAAGGCAAATTCGTTACACGCCGCCGTGATAGCTTCAAGTGGCGAAAGCAGCACAACTTCACCTTTTGCAGCAAGTAGAGGATGGTTTCAAAAGTTTAAGAAGAGCTTCAACTCGAGAAATTTGAATATCCATGGTGAGGCTGCTAGCGCCGATCATGCATCTATTGAACCATTCAAAAAGCAGCTTTCTGAAGCAATTAGTGTCGAAGGGTATTGTTCTAAACAAGTATACAATATGGATGAAACAGGCCGATTTTGGAAAAAACTTCCAACGCGAACCTACGTAACTGAAGAAGAATCGTCCCCGTCAGGCTATAAAGCAAGCAAAGATCGTGTTACTCTAATGTTCTGCGGTAATGCTTACGGCGATGCTAAATTGAAGCCACTATTACTTTACAGAGCCAATAACCCTAGAGCTCTCAAGAACTGCGATAAAGAGCAATTACCTGTTGTGTGGCGTAGCAATAAGAAAGCCTGGGTTACTAAAACAGAATTTCTTGAATGGTTCCAAAATATTTTCATACCATTTGTTGAGAGGTACAATAAGAACCAAAATTTAGACAATAAAGCTTTACTTATTCTTGATAACGCCCCTGGTCACATACGAATAATTGACGATCTCTGTGAACATGTTAAGATTATTTTTTGCCTCCTAACACCACATCTGTCATTCAGCCAATGGACCAAGGCATTATCGCTACGTTCAAAGCATACTATCTGAGACAAACAATGAGGCACCTTGTTGATGCACTTTCCATCAATAACGAAGACGTTACAATGTATTGGAAAAAATACAATATAAAAGATGCTATTACAAACATAGATCATGCCTGGAACGAAGTGACGACAACTACCATGAACAGAGCATGGAAGAACTTATGGCCAGATTGCGTCAAAGGGAGCGAAGACATAGACCATATCGACGTTTGTAACAGTGAGACTATTGAACTCGTTCACACGGTCGGATTTGAAGGGGTTGCTGTACACGACATTCACGAGCTATTAGAAAGTCACGATGAAGAATTAGGCAATGAAGAATTATTGCAGCTTGAACACCAATCGTTTGTTGAAGAGGTTACTCTACTGGACGAAAGTACTGCTGGCACAAAACATACAAGAACAGAAGAACAACCAGATGATAAGAATAAAAAGGTAGCTGAATTTATTCAAACTGCAAATCGGCTGAAAGAACTTGTTGCTACAGTAGAAACGGATTCAAAAAAATTAATAGTTTCAGGCAAATTATTGATGGAGCTATGTCATATTATAACAAACCTGATGACATGAATAACTGATATAAATAAATGTTTAGTAATCAAACAAATTGTAGTACAGTGTGAATTACTTGCTGATGTAATATTAATAATGCCTTTTACTTCGTTGCATGTAATGTTACTTATTAAGTCATTAATACTAGTTCAATAATACGTTTGCCCGCGTATATTTATAATGTACTTTATTTTTTGTTCTATTCTAACACATAAATAATGTGTTATTGAATAAACGTTATTAAACTATTTTCAATTAGCGTTTAAACATGCGTTTCTATTCCCTTTAACTGGCTGAAGTCAGAGTATGGCAATAAAAAGACATATTGTGTAGTATGCGTTTGACAGTTGCAGTTTTGTAGCTTTTCTTTCATCATAGAAAATTTTTAGTTAAGGGATGACTAAGCTATTATTGGAACGACACCCAATTGTACGGTTATTCCATTTATACGATTTCTTCTGGTCCACGCTTACCGTATAAAACGAGGATCGCCTGTAGACCGAAAAATTCATAACACTCTGATCTGAGGTGTGCAGATCACGGCACTCATACCAGTCAGGTCGGCTTAGAGAAGCACCTCGTTTAATCTTCATATGCCAAACTTTTGCACTTTTGAAACTACTCGCCTATTAGACTAGCGCAAACAGTGTTCAAATTCAGAGCAAGTTGAACGTGTTTGCAACGGAGTTCGAAGAATAGTCGTGCTTTTGACACTATTCAAAGTCACCCCAGTAAACTGCACAGATTAGATTAGTCGTTAGTTTTAGCCTCCCTACCCAGCAACAAATGTGATCCAAAGAGAGGAAGGAAGAAAGTATCATTTAGTATAGAGTTAAGGAAACGCGGAATCTACGCAGAAAGGCATAGAAAGAGTAAGTTGTGAAAAAAGATCATGAAACAAGACGAAAGTTGAAGAGGAAAGTAGTAGGTGATGAAGAACAGGACAACAGTGAACCGAAAATAGGTGGTCCTCAGCATAACAAAAACATTTTATTTCAACAAAAAAGAAGGCCTACCTTACTCTCAGCTCGGGCCCTCACATTGTCCCCCTGGGAGCGCTAGTTCCCATAGATACAATACTCGTAGTTGTATCCCCCTGAGGGGCGTAAACTGCACAGCAGCGGAGTTTTTCAGAAACACTTGCTGACTGACACTGCTACTTAATCTAATATATAGTCTCTTCACTGCAACAGAGAGACTATCAGATCTATAATAGAATCAGTTGAGCCTTACATGTGAGTAGCAGGCACGCATGCGTGAACAAAATAAATTGTAAGAACTACACAATACAAGATTACAAAGCAGATGCACAACGGTGAAGGATTGTTACGGGCCATAGTCTTCGGGTTCCAAAGTCTGCCACATCTGTATACGTGAGAGAGTGCAGAACAAAACACAAACTTGCTCACAACATTGGGACACACTGAAGTTTTTATGAGTTAATTCAAACATGGGACTGGCTATCACGAAGCTCGGCTGCTGTGAGGTTGACAGAAGCATTGACACCTATTCAGTCATGTTCAAATGAGATAATTTCACAGAAAATGACAACGTACACCGCTGTGGATACACAGAGAATCTTCAGGGACTAAATAATTTACAAAATCGACAATATTAAAAAGGAGCCGCAGGATAGCGTCTCGAAGCAATACATTTACTTACAGGCAACGTGTGGTGGTGCTCTAGAGCAGGGGTTCTCAAACTGGGGTCCGCGGACCCCCAGGGGCTCGCTGTACTCTGACGGGGTCCACAAATGTTAACGAATTTAAGAGTGGATCTATATAAATATATTTTCCTCAGGTGAACACATGTGACGGGCTACTCAGCTTATTTTGTGTAATAAAAGTGGTCCTTGGCTGAAAGAAGTTTGAGAAACCGTGCTCTGGAGGACCTCTTCATGAGTATGCCACTGGACTACAGCTCTAAGGGCTATCTGAGGAGGTACCACCTGGCTACTATTTCAGATCGAACACTGTTAACACTCCGAATAGTCCAGCATTACTGACGCTTATTGGAATGGCTCAAATGGTCTTCAAATTGCGAGCAAGTTGAACGGGTCTGCAATGGAAGTTGAAAAATAGTCGGGCTTCCTACACTCTATTGTCCGAAGTACACTCATGGTAATATGTGTAGACGTCAGGCCTACAAATACTGAAACAAATAAGGGAACAATGCTTCCGAGGCTGCAAAACTGAGGAAAGATTATAAGAATTGTATGCACAAACATCGAGGAGTCACTCGGTAGATGAAATGGGTTGCTAGACATTTCCAGCGAGCAGCGTAGACCGCAAGACTTGTCTCTACCAAGAACTAAATATTAAAATAACTACAGCAATGTATGAGAGTTCATTGTGGAGTGACCGCCTCAATACATTTCTCTCTCTAGCCACATTTTTGTGCATATCTCCCCCTAGCCACATTACTACATAACTCCCACTAGCCACATTTGTACATAACTCCCCCTAGCCACATTTGTACATAACTCCCCCTAGCCACATTTGCAGACAATTCCCACTAGCCACATTTGGCCCCCTTCACATTACATTAGGCTAGCAACACATTGCATTGTGCTGCATAGTATGGTAGGCATCTCAGCTTTGTTAACAGACAGGCATAGCAGCTTGGTCTGCTGAATGACAATCTGATTCTTTAAGTCTTACAAGACCGGTTCATCTGCACTTGCCTCAACCGACATGTGAGGCACCGGTACTACACGCAGGTAATTTTCATAATGCTGCTCACCGACCAATACTTACGAACTAAATTTTAATAAATGCTTAATCAAAGCCAAATGAAGGCGGGATCCAGATAATGTTCGCTATTTGCAAAATTGCTTACTACAATTGATTGCTTACTACAATTGATTGCTTACTACAATTGATTGCTTACTACAATTGATTGCTTACTACAATTGATTGCTTACTACAATTGATTGCTTACTACAATTGATTGCTTACTACAATTGATTGCTTACTACAATTGATTGCTTACTACAATTGATTGCTTACTACAACTGATTGCTTACTACAACTGAATGCTTACTACAACTGAATGCTTACTACAACTGAATGCTTACTACAACTGAATGCTTACTACAACTGAATGCTTACTACAATTGATTGCTTACTACAATTGATTGCTTACAACAACTGAATGCTTACTACAACTGAATGCTTACTACAATTGATAGCTTACTACAACTGAATGCTTACTACAACTGAATGCTTACTACAACTGAATGCTTACTACAACTGAATGCTTACTACAATTGATTGCTTACTACAATTGATTGCTTACTACAATTGATTGCTTACTACAATTGATTGCTTACTACAACTGAATGCTTACTACAATTGATTGCTTACTACAATTGATTGCTTACTACAATTGATTGCTTACTACAATTGATTGCTTACTACAATTGATTGCTTTCTAGAATTGATTGCTTATTACAATAGACTCTAAATTCGGTCAATATTAGTTTAGTGCATTCCACGATTATTAAAATTTCGTTCTCATAAATCGGTAAATGAAAACATTTTAAGACATTTTACACGAATGACACTTTGCTCGCAAATGTTCACTTTCCGAGATAGTCAACTTTGAAGTGATAGGAAAGTCGTATATTAAAGCAAATGCCAGAAGTAAACCTAAGTAAACCTAAAATAACATAACTTAGCCATACCGAGACTGATGTTGTCGCGTCAAAAAACTGCGCGTGTTACAACAATGCAGCAACGACGCTGCTGACATTATAATGTTATTTTTACCTGAACGTTATCAATGTTATGTCTCGAAAAGTAGGCATTTAAGAGCAAAATGTCATTCGTATGCAACGTTTTAAAACGTGTCCTTTAACGATTTAGGGAACAAAATTTTACAAATCGTTGAATGCGCGGAAATAAATATTGGTCCTAAATTTAATTGAATATTGAACTTTAGTGTAACCCATAGCAATTAATTTATTAAAATAAACGGTCGATTTCTACTTTAATGTGCTCACGGACTTTAGATATTTGATTCCCAAGAATCACTAAAGGAGCACATTTCAAAACATTTTACATAAATGACATTTTGCTCGCTGATGCGTAATTTTCGAGGTATAACATGAATTACGTTCAGGTAAGAATAACATTATATGGTCGGCTGCGTCGTACCTGCATTGTTGGAACTCGCGCAGTATTGCGGCGGTAAACGATCAGTGTCGCTATAGCTATGTTAAGTCAAGGTTTTTAGGTTTATTTACATTAGTATAGGTTAGTTTATTCAACTAACTAACGTTACCTAACCTAATCTAAACGATCATTACGTCAATACCGTATTACAGCATACATACGTTTCCGTTTCTTCACTGTTATATCCGATTTTTTTTTAAGTTCGACGTTTAATAACTCGCAAATTACGCAGCACCGAGCAAAATGTCATTTCCTTTTAATGTTCTTAAATGCGTTCCTTAATTTAGTGATTCTTTTGAACAAAATTTTGAATTTCCGCGAGTGCAATACAGTGAATATTGGCCTAATAATGTGTAGAAAATAGACTTTCTGAATTCTTAACTAACTAATTAGTGTGAAATTGTTGGTGCTAAATCTTGCTATCTATTGTCAGTAAGTTCAGAGGCTCACTCAGGTCAATATATATTGAATGTAAAAATGTTGAACTCACTCTAGCTCAAGGTGTTCAACACGTTCCCTGCGTAATGTGACACATGCGTACCACGAGATAAATTGCTTCTTTCACGTACAGGTATTAGTGAATGGCAGTTTACACGTTTTATACATTTTTTAAAATATACCTGATATCACTAGAGGTGATATGTTATCGTGCAATTGTTTTTGGTAAATGTGAAGGAGAGGACAGTAATCGATTTTCATCCTTTTGTTGTCTAAAGATAGTTAATTAGATCTGAATAAAAAATTTTTCTCCTATGCACTTTCCGTCGCAAATGAATGTTCAACGAGTTATAGGCGGCTTATAGCGATAAGTTACTTACCGCAACTCGTGTGTTTGGAGCGGAAAGAAATTGATTGAGGTGAAGACTACAATGGACAAAGTGCATGGAATAAAAATTGTTTATTTTGATCTAATTAATTATGTTCAGGCAGCGAAAATTGGAAAATATCGAGGTAAATGTTGAGGATTAACCGGGAATCAATTTTCCACTAATCGAATCCTAAACATTGTGAGTTAGATCGAAATAAATAAGTTTTCTTCTATGCACTTTCCGTCGTAAATGAGTATTTTACGAATTATAGCGGTAGGTTTAGTTTCATCTTGGATGACGAATGCGCTTGAATAAACAGCTACTCATTGATTTTTGAATTTTTGTTGCTTGAAACATGGTAATAACATCAAAATAAACTACTTTTCTTCTATACACTTTTTTCTTCAAATGAATATTTTACGAACTAGCGCGTTAGGTTTTTTAGTTTCGTCTTTGATGACGACGACGCCAGAAGCGAGACTCCATTGCAGTGTTGCCATCGATGAATTACTTCTCGCTTCAAACACTTGAGTTGCTGTAACTAATTCACCGCTATAACTTGTAAAATACTTATTTACGACGGAAAGTGCATAGAAGAAAACTTGTTCGTTTCGATCTAATTAACTATGTTTAGGCACCGAAAAATCAAATATCAATTCCCGGTTAATCCTCAACATTTACCAATATCGATTACTGTCCTCTCCTTCACGAATACCTTGTTTTTTCATATTTTTAAAAATGATGCAGTTATATTCGAGTAGTAAAGCCGTTTCTCAATACTGCTCACGACCTAACCATATCAACCCTTAAGAACGGCGAAAACGTGGTGAACGTGTTATCACCACCGACTGACATACATGACGGAGCATAGGTCTAGAATGATTGACTTCACACTGAATTTTCCAGTGCTCCAATGCAGTAGACTTGCTGCAGGGACGGGTAATGTTGAGGATTATTCGGGAATCGATATTTGATTTTTAGTTGCCTTAACATAGTTAATTAGATCGAAATAAGCAAGTTTTCTTCTATGCACTTTCCGTCGTAAATAAGTATTTTACGAGTTATAGCGGTGAATTAGTTACCGCAACTCAAGTGTTTGAAGCGGGAAGTAATTCATTTGGCCCGGCGAATGGCAACGCTGCAATGGCGTCTCGCTTCCGGTTTTCTCGTTATCAAAGACGAAACTAAACCTACCGCGCTAACTCGTAAAATATACATTTGACGAAAAAAGTGTGTGGAAGAAAAGTAGTTTATTTCGATGTTATTACCATGATTCAAGCAACAATAATTCGAACATGGAGTTCCACAAGGATCTGTTCTTGGGCCTCTCCATTTTCTGATTTTTATCAATGATATTATTAAATCTACATCATTTTTTAAATTCATACTTTTTGCCGATGACAGTACGCTTTCTGCGGTCCTTCCGAACGAAAATCCCACTACGATTGCGGAGAGTATAAATAATGAACTCCATAAGGTTTCACTGTGGCTTAAAGCTAATAAAATAAGCCTCAATATCGATAAAACAAATTATAATACGTTCTCATACAAGAAAAATATATCTCTACCATCCATTAAAATTGGCGAAGGTGAAATCAAAGAAACCAACTCATGTAAATTTCTGGGCATCATAATAGATAAACATCTAACCTTCAAAGAGCACATCACTCATATTAGTTCTAAATTATCAAAATCCATCGGAATCCTGAATAAAGTTAAAAATTTCCTGCCTGAAACAGCCTTACTAATGCTTTATCGAACGCTCATTTCACCATACCTGCAATACGGAATAGAAGCATGGCATGGAACTGATAAAAATAAAAGCAATATAATTTTTACTCTGCAAAAAAGAGCCATCAGAGCGGTAAAGAACCTAGAATATAATGCTCACACAAATGATTCATTCAAAAATTTACAAATACTTAAACTCTCGGATCTCTACAAAATCTCCATCTGCAATTTCATCTACAAAACATTAGCTAATGATGGCGACAATAGCCTTCAACAGTTATTAACTGCGCAAACTGGTCATCACGACCATTTAACACGAAATAAAAGTAAATTCATGCTTCCATATTATTCAAAGGCCCGCTCGCAACATAGTTTACTATTCGTGGGAACTAAAACCTGGAACTCAATACCTGCGGAGATCCGTGAAAGTAATTCTTACAAGGTATTTAAAAGAAATCTTGAGTCTCACTTCTTATCAGAATACTAGTCGTGTAAGATCACCAAGTCAAATCCTGCCTCCTACATGTCTGGTCCTAATAATGCAATTTGCCATGAGTAATATCGCCGATTTTCAGTCTGCTCCCAAATCGTTATCGAATATATTGTTAAATATTGTCCATATGACCTATATTGTAAAATTAAACATCAATATCGAGTTCATTATCCTGTTGATCAGTCTAATGCGAAACTAGGCTAAGTGAATTAGGTTAAACATTATTGTACGCCCTAGAATAATGTAATGGTAGGATGCCTTAGAAGTCGCTGAACTTATTCGGGCCCACAGGTAGCTATACTCAACTCTGACCATTGTATTAGACTTAAGAAACATTCTACCTCTGTATCTCCTGTGGTAAATAAATTGTTTATATTGTTTAAATTGTTTAAATTGAAAATCAATGAGTAGCTGTTTATTTGAGCGCATTCGTCATCACCGACAAAACTAAACCTACCGCTATAATTCGTAAAATAACTATTTACGACGGAAAGTGCATAGAAGAAAAACTGTTTATTTCGATCTAATTTACTATGTTTAGCATTCGAAAAGTGGATAATCGATTCCCGAATAATCCTCAACATTAACCGCAGAGACTACCAGGAGCTAACTTTAGCTTGGCTTGCTAGAGGTGCTGAAGTAGTTCTCAGCAATAGTACCTAACTAGTACACACGGCCCGTCAAAAATGACGGAATCCGATATCTTGCTTGAATAAATCTTGCAGATATGGAGGCCAAACAAATAAATCCCTCCCAATAGGGTAATTCATCAAATATCGAACTGAACTGATTATCGAACAACTTTGGAAATATGCGCGTAATAAATTTAGTAAGCATCCAAACTTGCTCAGTGCCAGTGATCTTACATCTAAAACTCCTATTTTAGTGATAAAAACTCATTTCTGTGAGCTGCAAACTGCTACCAGCGGTTGCGAACGCATTTTCTGTACGACCCTTACAAATTGGTCGAATTTTTTCACTCGAAAAATCTTACGCACCTCGGGAAAATTGCGACGGTTTAATTGTTGTTGGGTCACCGTCAACCTCCCGTCATAACTAGAGAGTAGTGTTGTCATATGATGTTCTGTTACTGTATTTTTTTCTTTTCCGCCAAAAACTTGATAATTATTCCATGTTCGACATTCAGTTCCTTTTTCATGTCAGTATTAAATACTGAACAAAGGTGTTCGAATCAAAATTCCTTAAAAATCATGAATTTATGCCTCGAACAAAGCTTTTCGATTCTTAATTCTTTTAAATAACTGAATCGATCTATTGAACGCCTGTTTTATTTCATTAAAATATTGTATTAACGCTTGATAATAACATTGAATAGTTGAAGATGGGAATTCTGGCGAGGGGCTATCAATCATCTGCTGGTGTTCCAAAGCCCTCAAGATCATCAATGATTCGTCTGGCTACATTTACTGATGATCAATCCCTTGCCAAGAAAATTGATGCAAGCATCAATAATAATTCATTTAAACAATTTAAACAATTTAAACAATTTATTTACCACAGGAGATACAGAGGTAGGTGATACAGAGGTAGAGTTTTACTTAAGTCTAGCACAATGGTCAAATTTGAGTATAGCTCCCTGTGGGCCCGAATAAGTTCAGCGACTTCTAGGGCATCCTACCATCACGCTATTCTAGGGTGTACAAAAGTTTAACCTAGTTCACTTAACCTAGTTTCGCATTAGACTGATCATTGAGATGATTAACTCGATATTTTACAAGTCGGCTATATTTAACAGTATGTTCGATAAAACGATTCAAGAGCAGAGAGAAGATTGGTTATGGTACACAAGGCAAGTTACATTATGACATTATCATTAGTTACATGTAGGAGGCAAGATTTCGACACGGTGATCTTACACTACTAGTATTCTGATAGGAAGTGAGACTCAAGATGTCTTTTGAATACTTTGTACGAATTACATTCACGGATCTCTGCAGGTATAGAGTTCCAAGTTTTGGTTCCAACGAAGAGAATACTGTGTTGCGACCTGGCCTTTGAATAATAAGGAAGCATGAATTTACTTCTATTTCGGGTTAAATGGTCGTGATGACCAGTTTGCGCAGTCAATAATTGTCTTAGGCTATTGTCGCCATCATTTCTTAATGTTTTGTAAATGAAATTACAGATGGAGATTTTGTATAGATCCGAAAGTTTAAGTATTTGTAAATTTTTGAAAGAATCATTTGTGTGAGCATTATATTCTAGGTTCTTTACCGCTCTGACAGCCCTTTTCTGCAGAGTAAAAATTTTGTTGGTTTTATTTTTATCAGTTCCGTGCCATGCTTCTATTCCGTATTGCAAGTATGGAGAAATGAGCGTTCGGTAGAGCATTTGTAAAGCTGTTTCAGGCAGAAAATTTTTAACTTTATTTAGGATTCCGATGGATTTTGATAATTTAGAACTAATATGAGTGATGTGCTCTTTGAAGGTCAGATGTTTATCTATTATGATGCCCAGAAACTTACATGAGTTGGTTTCTTCGATTTCACCTTCGCCAATTTTAATGCATGGGAGAGATACATCTTTCTTGTATGAGAAAGTAATATAATTTGTTTTATCGATATTTAGGCTTATTTTATTAGCTTTGAGCCACGATGAAACCTTGTGAAGTTCAGTATTTATACTCTCCACAATCATAGCAGGATTTTGGTTCGGAAGGACCGCAGAAAGCGTACTGTCATCGGCAAAAAGTATGAATTTGAAGAATGATGTAGATTTTACAATATCATTGATAAAAATCAGAAACAAGAGAGGCCCGAGAACAGATCCTTGTGGAACTCCATGGCTAATTGTCTGTGGGTCTGATTTTGCGTCGTCAATGACAACGTATTGTTCCCGATTTTTTAGGTATGATCTGAACCAATCATGGGCAATCCCTCGAATGCCATAACAGTGTAGTTTCGATAATAGTATTTTATGGTCCACACAATCAAATGCTTTTCGGAAGTCAAGAAATACAGAGAAGACAGGCTTTCCTTCATCTATATTAGAATAGAGGAATTGTAAATTATTTAATATAGCCTGTGTTGTTGATTTTTTAGAGCGAAAACCGTATTGTTTATCGTAAAGAAATGATTTTTGTTCAAAATAAGAGTACACTTTTTTATACACAATCTTTTCGAATACTTTGCTAATAATTGGTAGAATGGAGATAGGTCGATAATTGTTTACACAGGTTTTTTCACCACTTTTAAAGATAGGGGTTACTCTAGCAACTTTGAGGGAGTTCGGGAAAGTGCCTAGTAAGAGAGACTGGTTAATAATATTTGATATCAGTGGGGCTACAATGTCAGCAATAACTTTAAGTACTTTAGTCGGAAACGTTTGTAACCCACTCGATTTATTTTTCATGTTGTTTATGCACGTAATTACATCGGAGGAGTTTGTAGGCGTAAAGAAAAAGGAGTTGGGTTCTCGAATATGATCCATGAATTCCAGGTGATCAGTAGGTTCACTTGGAATACCATCAGCTATTGTTTTCCCTACGTTTACGAAGAAGTTGTTAAAGAGATTAGCAATTTCTTTCTTCTCGTGATATTTTACATTATCTTGAACAACATATTCAATTTTCTTTTTATCGGCATTATTCGGTTTACAGCAGGAGTTAAGGAGATGCCAAATCTTTTTAACGTCAGTTTTGAATTGAGTAAACTTGAGCGTAAAGTAGTTCTTTTTTGATGTTCTTATCTGGTTTGTTACATAGTTTCTAAATCGGTTATATGTTTCTCTAGATATTCGTCCTTCGCAAAGGAGGGCTAGGTACGCTTGACGTTTCTTTATATTTATCACGATGTCTCTGGTAATCCAGGGCTTATGTTTATTTTTCGGGGTAACTGTACGAGTTACAATTGGGCAACACTGATTGTATGCGGTCATTATAGTTTCAGTCAACTTTACTACTGCTTCATCAATGCTCGTAGTATTATTGTTTTGTTGAGAGATGTGCAATGTAGGCATTGATTCTTCTAGAACGGTGCGCATTTCTTCAAGATTTGATTCGTTTATTTTACGATATGAGTAAGTTTCAGCCCGTGCCTTGGTGCAAGCAATATAGACATTTTTCTTAATAAGAAAAACTGGGAAGTGATCTGATAAGTCAGAAGTAATTATTCCAGCAAGAAAATCACTAGGGTCTGTCATAAAGATATTGTCAAGCAGCGTAGCACACTCTGAGGTTATTCGTGTAGGCTTTGTAATGATTGGAAGGAAGGATTGAGACTGAAAGGTAGTTAGGAAATTAGAGATTGGTTCATGGCTTTCATGTTTCAGTAGATCATAATTGAAGTCACCGCATATTATTATGTCATTGTATAAGGGCCTGTTGAACTGAGAAATAATACGATTCAATTCATTCAGGAAGGATATAGGACAGGCTGTAGGAGGCCTATACACCGTTCCAAGCACAATGCGTTTACCATCTCTAAAAAGTTCTACGAAGAGTGATTCTATATGATCCTGATTCATGGTTGCACTTGCTATGGTTCTCGAGTCTATGTGGTTAGATATATATGTGCTGATGCCTCCGCCCCGCTGGTTTTTTCTTAGCGAATGGTAACTATGATAATTTTCAAATCGAATCATGTCTTTAGTCGAGTCATCTAGCCAGCTTTCGGTGAAGCTAATCACGTCTAGGTTATATTTAAGTTCAGTAATAGTACATTGTAT
This sequence comes from Morinoia aosen, assembly GCA_030386875.1. Taxonomy (NCBI): domain Eukaryota; kingdom Metazoa; phylum Arthropoda; class Malacostraca; order Amphipoda; family Talitridae; genus Morinoia; species Morinoia aosen. The sequence goes on along the minus strand of CM059578.1, from coordinate 5,859,481 downwards.
CTCTTCCAATTTTGGATAGAGTGACCTACAGTTCCAACACAGGAGTGAGAAATCTCGGTCAGTTATTCGTATAGTTTCGTTGAATTCTGATATATTAGTATACCTACACTCTTGAGAGTCGTTTAGGTTTGGATATATTCTGTTCAAATGATTGAAATCTGGATCGATTTCCTCAAATATTACAGGGTGATCAGTCATTTAAAATAAGTAAAAGTAAGAATTAGGTACTATAGAGCTTAAGACGAAATACAGAGTCAAGCTTAAAGGGATATTTCAGTCTAAAAAGTAGCTTATTAAGTAAGAGAGAATAGAGTAAAAAAGAAAAATCTAGCGCGATTTCGTGAGTACACACAAACTCAGTCCATGAGCGAGTGATAATGGAGTTCAATATCACAACATTGGTGCAAACAGATTGCTAAGGGCGTTTTCGCAAGTTCACATACAACAGGTAATAAATTTCTAAAGATTATGACGACAATGATACAATCAGCTAATATGGTTTACGCGTAATAATAACTGTAGTGGTAAATAGAGAAGAATTCACAGTAACATTGGTTGGTGAAAAATTACTAATTGCGATGTTACAAAATGTGACACACAGTTGTCATAGATGTTTACACACACATCTATTATTTATTTGTTATAATATTGGAGTTCGATATCACTACATTGGTGCAAACAGATTGCTGAGGGCGTTTTCATAAGTTCACATACAAGAGGGAATAAGTTTTAAAGATTATGATGACAATGATACAATCAGCTAATATGGTTTACGCGTAATAATAACTGTAGTGGTAAATAAGGAAGAATTCACAGTAATATTGGTAAGTGAAAAAATTGCTGATAGATTATAATGACAATGATATAATCAGATTATAAGAAGATTACAACGACAATGATATAATCAGATTATAAGAAGATTACAACGACAATGATATAATCAGCTAATATGGTTGTACGATGGCAGTGGAGGGCAGAAGCGATTATCAGATTATAAGAAGATTACAACGACAATGATATAATCAGCTAATTCATTGACGAGTGCTTTCCACTCTACTCCAAAAAAGGTCACACAGGTTGATGATCACAATGATGGTTCAACAAACACTGCAAATGAAACATCGACATCATATTCAAATTTTGATAACTCTCCATTCAAATGCATCTTGAAAATAAGTAATGAGACAGTTATTTCAAACAAACAAACAAAACAAACATCGGCATCTTTGGGATGCTTTATTTCCAATCAAGCCTGATACAAATGATCTTAAGCATTGGTTTTTCAAATGTCTTATAACTAACACTATATATAGGACACCATGACGGTTCCCCCGTAAAGCCGGTACCCGTTTCCGACACCTGGGTCGAGTGGGGTATTGTGCTTGAGCTTTCCCTTATACCCAACGGGGAAAATCGCAGCGCCAGCGCCGGGATACGAACCCGCGACTCCAACATACAAGTCCGATCCCTTAACCGATGTGCCACCGCGAGCACTTCCAAGAAAATCCAGTGCACCAAAGAAAAAAAGAATGAAAGAAAAACGTTTATTTTCCAAGTGGCCACATGAGGTGTACAAATAGATAGACCATACGAGGCATATTAATGGACAAAATATACGAGGCGTACTAATAGACAAACCATACGTGGCGTGCTAATAGTCTAACAAAAGTTCCATACGAAGAGAACTAATTGACAAACCATCCTGTTCGAATCAAAATTCTTGTTCGATTCCTGTTCGATATTGATGAAATTATGTTACTAAAGAATTCGATTTTTAGAACAATAAATACATTTCAATAATCTACGTTGTTTTTCAAGCGACATCACAGAACAAGAAAGCAACTGTTCAAGAATAACCTTGAGGCCCGCAAGAGTTATTCAGAGCAAAAGTTACCGATTTATGAAGGTTGTTTCTAGACACACGTGATTTCTGTTCGATATTTGATGAATTACCCTAGTTCCCGCCATTAAAATATTCTTGTACTTGTGCACTGGTGAAACTCGTATCACAGATACGGTCATTGAGCGTCCTTGTGAGCGGCACAGACATACGCAAGCAGCGGACAACCAACAAATATAGAAATACTGTAAACAAACACACCAAGGGTATTATTAGGTGAGAAGATAATCACCAACTGCACGAACACAGTCGTCAAAAATTCAAATAACTCGGCACAGACATATAAATAATCAAACAAACGAACAAACCAGTTTTCAAACACACACCATAACACCAGGACTCGACGGATTTACTGTTATCTTGATTAATACCTAAGCACCGTCACTTGGAATTCAATGCCAAGCTCACTTTCTCGGTCAAAGCGGGCGGACCGCCGCAATCTTGCCAGGGTCAGAACTGAAATTCTGGCGTTCCGTGAAACGCGACGCGTCTGCTGCCCGTTGTGGGCATGGTTGTGTTGTTCCCTGGATGTGGGCTGTACACAGTCTCGAGTCTTCAAGATATGTGATTAAGATATGATGGATGGTATGTGATTAAGAAATTATAGATGATATGTAATTAAGAAATGATAGATGGTATGTAATTTAGAAATGCTAAGTGGTATGTAATTAAGAAATGATAGATGGTATGTAATTAAGAAATGCTAACTGGTATGTAATTAAGAAATGATAGATGGTATGTAATTAAGAAATGCTAAGTGGTATGTAATTAAGAAATGATAGATGGTATGTAATTAAGAAATGCTAAATGGTATGTAATTAAGAAATGATAGATGGTATGTAATTAAGAAATTATAGAGGGTAAGTAATTAAGAAATGCTAGATGGTATGTAACTAAGAAATTATAGATGGTCTGTAATTAAGAAGTGATAGCTGGTATGTAATTAAGAAATGATAGATGGTATGTAATTAAGAAATTGTCGATGGTAGGTAAATAAGAAATGCTAAATAGTATGTAATTAAGAAGATATACGTTGTGTAATCAAGAAATGATATATGATATGTAATTGAGAAATAATATATGATATGTAATGAAGAAATAACTGCCTCACTTCGCTGCAATGCACTCATGGACTACGAGGAAGATGTGAAGTTTAAGCATGACGTGACCACGAGGTAGAACTACGGGCCATGCTCTTATCTCTAAAATGTTCAAATTAAAGCGGATGTGACAATGAAGCTCATACGTTATTTAGAACGAGAAAAATGAAAACATTAATCAAAGCCACAGTAGAAGAAACAAGGTAGGGTTATTTCTATGGGAGAAAATACACCTCCTCTTGTTCGGCTAGCCAATAGAACTGCTTTATTTCAAATAAACTTTATGACGTCATCAAAACGCCACGTCGTTAGGCCAATAGTGGAGCCAGACTTGGGAATAGCAGTGCGACCAGATGCAATATGAGCACTGCTATTGGTTCGTTGCCGTGACGTCAGCAAAACCACACCATCGACGAAAAACGACTGGTTTGAACCTACTTTGTTTCCTCTACCATGACCAAAGTGCTCTCAAGGGTGCAAATTGCCGCTTAAAGGTGCCATTGTTCAACGATTTTCTGTGACATTTTCATGTTTACAGACCCCTTATTCTTTTGATCGAAGATATTTCGAGGCACTTTGTTGATGCAGGGCAATATTACATGCATACTAACTTGCAGATAAAATTGAAGGATGAAAGTTAGATTACCATCGTTATGGGAAAATCAGGTTTCGAACACGCCATGGAGCAGGGGTCCCTGCCTTTTTTCGCACCTCCCCCTTGAAGAAATTGCATTCGAACCCCTCACCCCCTGAAACAAAAATGCCACAATACATCCAATAATTTATTATACACCTGGACAATATCCTATCATTTACCCATTATTTACCTGCTGGGATATCGTCTAGCGCTCCCACGTGGTTTCGCACCCCCAGCAGGTTACCCTCACTGAGGGCACTGCTGACACGGCAGGCTACCCTCACTGAGGGCACTGCTGACACGGCAGGCTACCCTCACTGAGGGCACTGCTGACACGGCAGGCTACCCTCACTGAGGGCACTCCTGACACAGCAGGCTACCCTCACTGAGGGCACTGCTGACACGGCAGGCTACCCTCACTGAGGGCACTGCTGACACGGCAGGCTACCCTCACTGAGGGCACAGCTGACACAGCAGGCTACCCTCACTGAGGGCACTCCTGACACAGCAGGCTACCCTCACTGAGAGCACTGCTGACACAGCAGGCCACCCTCACTGAGGGCACTGCTGACACAGCAGGCTACCCTCACTGAGGGCACTGCTGACACGGCAGGCCACCCTCACTGAGGGCACTCCTGACACAGCAGGCTACCCTCACTGAGAGCACTGCTGACACAGCAGGCCACCCTCACTGAGGGCACAGCTGACACAGCAGGCTACCCTCACTGAGGGCACAGCTGACACAGCAGGCTACCCTCACTGAGGGCACTCCTGACACAGCAGGCTACCCTCACTGAGAGCACTGCTGACACAGCAGGCCACCCTCACTGAGGGCACTGCTGACACAGCAGGCTACCCTCACTGAGGGCACTGCTGACACGGCAGGCTACCCTTACTGAGGGCACTGCTGACACTGCAGGCTACCCTCACCCATCACGCTACCCTCACCTTATCCTTCAGATCTGCGCCGGCGGCAAGTGCGTCTCTGAGTCCGAGGCTGACGTCACCACGACGGAGGCGGACGAGACGTCTGACGATGGCGACGTAGTGACACAAAAGACAACGCCAAAGCCAAGGCGCACCACCACCACCACCACCACAGCCAAATCCACCACCAGGAGTCCCAGGAGCTACAGTCTGGACGACCTGTTGCGACGGATACGGGACATGTTCGGGAGGTGAGGGACATGTTCGGGAGGTGAGGGTCATGTTTGGGAGGTGAGGGTCATGTTTGGGAGGTGAGGGTCATGTTTGGGAGGTGAGGGACATGTTTGAGAGGTGAGGGTCATGTTTGGGAGGTGAGGGACATGTTTGGGAGGTGAGGGTCATGTTTGGGAGGTGAGGGTCATGTTTGGGAGGTGAGGGTCATGTTTGGGAGGTGAGGGTCATGTTTGGGAGGTGAGGGTCATGTTTGAGAGGTGAGGGACATGTTTGAGAGGTGAGGGTCATGTTTGGGAGGTGAGGGACATGTTTGGGAGGTGAGGGTCATGTTTGGGAGGTGAGGGTCATGTTTGGGAGGTGAGGGTCATGTTTGGGAGGTGAGGGTCATGTTTGGGAGGTGAGGGACATGTTTGAGAGGTGAGGGTCATGTTTGGGAGGTGAGGGTCATGTTTGGGAGGTGAGGGTCATGTTTGGGAGGTGAGGGACATGTTTGGGAGGTGAGGGACATCTAGGGAGTGAGGGACATCTAGGGAGGTGAGGGATATCTAGGGAGGTGAGGGACATCTAGGGAGGTGAGGGACATGTTAGGGAGGTGAGAGGCCTGCAATGAGGGACATGGTAACAAAGCGTGTTGAGGGAGGAAGACAAGCCTGCCAATTACAAACAATTACGCAGGGTGTGGTAGAAATGTTAACAAAGTTAATAGAATAATTAAAGAGCTTGAAATCTGCGCCAGAAGCTGATGTGGACAGAGTCAGCAGCACGCTTGTGTGCCGGCGGCTCAGCATGAGTCCTAATGAGTTACAGACGCGTTATAGCGTGGCAACAGAGTGGGAAATGTCAAAAAAGGTGGGAGAAATTATGAGGAGTGCGCTAGATAACTGGTTAGCTAAGTGAGGGTCTATCTGGGTGAGGACAAATGAAATGGAGAGTTATGGAGTTGGAGAGTTATGGAGTTGGAGAGTGATGGAGTTGGAGAGCGATGGATTCGGAGAGTGATGGACTTGGTGAGTGATGGACTTGGAGAGTTATGGAGTTGGAGAGTTATGGAGTTGGAGAGTTATGGAGTTGGAGAGTGATGGAGTTGGAGAGCGATAGATTTGGAGAGTGATGAACTTGGTGAGTGATGGACTTGGAGAGTTATGGAGTTGGAGATTGATGAAGTTGGAGAGTGATGGAGTTGGAGAGCGATGAATTTGGAGAGTGATGGAGAGTGATGGATTTATGTACGCTGCGCGCTTTCTTTCTGGTGTCAATGCTCAAATTCTATTTAAAAAAATCAAAACCGAGTATTTAATGCGAAAAAGAGCACATCACTTGCTTTAAAGTCAATTCGACTGGACAAAATCAGCTGTCTACTGTGCCGCTACGGCTAAAATTCGGATCATAGATTGTGTCTCGTGTTTTCAAGTTGAGACGCAAATTTTTAACGAAAAGTACGTGTCTATGAAACTTCCCTTGGCAATCCTCTATAAGTTTTGATTCGTCAGCCAGCCTTACGCCGACCTGAGTTCCAGGTAGACCCGTAAAATTTACTAGATCCCCAATTTATCTGAAGAATAACTCACAAAGTATTCATTCACTGTCTTCAAATGTAAGCGAAGGACTTGAGACACGTACAGTATTTATAAATTGTTGTAGCTTTTTTCGGAGTCCAATAAAAATATTTCGTTTTCTAGCTTCAGGTCGCGCGGCAGCCTTACCCACCCGGACGTCCAAGGAGTACTGAGAGACTTGCAGAGCTCAACCAACAACTCGCAATACGAGATGCTATATATCTGGGTACTGAAGGGTTTCAGTCAGTGTGACGTCGACTGCGGTGGAGGATACGTGTACGCGACGCTCGAGTGCGCGTTGTCATGGAAACCGCTTGGAGGAATAGATTCTCCAACGGACTGGGATTACTACATGAACATGGAATCCAAGTTGAACATGCCCCGTAAGGAAGTTGAACCAAAAGAAGACAAGTATTTCCGATCGAAGGAAGCTCTGATGAAAGAATACCTGAAAGGGAAGAAAGGAACAAAGATTAAAAGGGATGTGAGTGAAGCCGAAATCATAGTTGGGTCCGAAAATTCTTCCAGCGGAGCGCCAGGGTTCACTGGGTCCGGGGAAGAAATTGACAAGGACGCTGTTGTCTTTAATCCGCATGATTTAGGCTCAAAACCCAGCCCTGAGAAGGGAAGCAATATTTCCAACGACAAACCGAATACAACCGGCAGCCCTGGGCTTGAGGGTGAAAACAAGGGGAAAACTGACAATGCAAAAATTGTCATGAGGGAGGATTCTGCCTGGGGAGGTGAGGAAGATGGGGATATTCCCCCTCTGCTGGTGGTGGGTGATGAGCTGTGCGATGTTAGTGAAAAGCCACCAGTGAAATTTGTGTGCAACACGCGTCCCTGTGACGTCACTTATTAGCCCAGCTGACGCACGTGTTGTGACCTCACCTTCTTGTGTACATTGAAGGTAGTCAGTGTGACATTATCCTTCACCATTGCGTCAACCTTCTCCGTTAAACACAGAGCCTTTTTCATATGAAGAATGGAAAAGGAAACTCTAACAATGAAATGGAATCTCATGAAATGCCACCTCAGCCCTCATCTACCCTCGGCAGATCAAGCGAGAATATTAGTTCCCTTCAACTTAGAGAGAACCAGAGTGTAACATAAGGTGAACAATACCGAGAAGAAAGTGAATGAAACTATCCAAGCTACAAAACACAACCACTTGGTATCTCTCACAGCTACGAATAGTATATTGTAATGAATTTTAAAAGAATTAAAAAAATGTTGTCATAAGTGTAGACACACGTAGATTTAAGTGGTAGCAGGACCTGATGATTTAAGCGCCTTACTCTAAAGAAATCGTCGGACGCCTGTGGAAAACGTGGAAGAATAATGCCTCCATGTGCAAATTTCAAAGATGTGAAGTTGTAGCAACTCGTGCCTTCAGAAATATAGAGTAATAGATGCAAAAATGTGCCTAAGAGTCAAGTTTTCGTTTTAATCGATCAGTATGCATGTAGGTCTAACTGATAGCTCTGTCCATGGTTGTAAGGCTGTTGGGTGTAAATATGGAGAGTGAAGAGCACACCTACACAGGCACACCTGCGCATGCCTGGCTTGTCAGGTATGACTGCCTCTACTGACAAGCTTGGGGACACAATACCGCCTGCGTCATTCACAAAATTTCTTTTATATTTTAGATCTGTCATGTGAAACTACTTGCTTTGCTTAACTTTATTTTCATCCCTTCTCTCAAACTTACTTGTAGACCGCAAAAAATAAGAAACACATTTCCTTCCCTCACTAACACAGTACGTATAAAAGGAAAAAATCATTCTATGCACAAATGTTTTAATAAGTTATTACATTAGATTAGAACAACAAGGTTTTCATAAGCACATTCTCCATTTTAACGTACCCCTCGTCGCTGGCCGGTACCCACGGTAGAAGAAACAAGGTAGGGTCAAACCAGTCTTTCTTTTGTCAACCGTGCGGCAATGCTGACGTCACGGCAACGGACCAATAGCAGCGCTCATATTGCATCTGGCAACACTGCTAGCCCCAAATCTGGCAACGCTATTGGTCTAACGACATGACGCAATAGTGATGTCATTAAGTTTGTTTGAAATGAAGCCTTTCTATTGGCTAGCCGAACAAGAGGAGGTTTATTTTCCCCCATAGAAATGACTCTACCTTGTTTTCTCTAACGTGACGGTACCTATGAACTATGGAATAGTGCATCAATGGAAACATTATAAACGGTCGTGGTGATAGTGTGATACTCCACTCGCCAGTGTGCCCTGCGCTGTCAGTCATATTACCTCTTGCAAATACCTCTCAAGTTCATTTTAGGTGATTTTACTGCCTACCTATTCACTTTAGATGATGTTACTGCCTGCAGTATTAAAAAACAATCAATATCTATTTTCCTTTTCCATTCATTTTGAATCTACGTATGAGCACCTATCATGTTATTCATAAGAAAGTTTGAGAATCTCTTCAGTTACTCTTTATCTTCTCGGAGTCCACCACTCTGCTGGGACCTGTGTTGTGATGAAATACATATATTCGTTAGGTATGTAGTGCGTGTTTTGCAAATAAATATTCAAATTATTTTGGTATGTTAAATCCGTTTCCTCTTTCGGGCACTTCTATAATTTTGCGTGCCTCGCACATTTTCTGACTTTTTTCAGTAGGCCTGTAAGTTAAGGAATTGATTTCGACGGATAAATTTTGGCAGCCAGCGTGCTTCGTCAACTCAGTCCAGCAGCTGTTTACCTCTGCTCCAAGCAGCTGATTGCCTCTGCTCCAAGCAACTGTTAACCTCTGCTCCAAGCAGCTGTTTACATTGTACCTTTGAGTGCTACCTGGCAACTGTTAAGATCTGTTGTTAAGGCAACTGTTTGAAGATCGCGCCTTACGTCTACTCGAGGTAGACTCTCTGTGAGTCGGTTAGGTCTTGGGATCTACACATATAGCCTACTAGGGTAAAATTCCTAAATCAGCTTCTACTTAGGTGTATAAGGTCAAGATCCCGAGCAGAAGTTGGAGCTGTTAATTGACAAAGGTTACATTAATACATCTTATAATTATTGAACACTCATTTGAATGACTAGATGGAATTTTAGGGAAAACTAAAGTAGAAAAAATTAGGCATAGGAGAAAAAATTATTAATATTAACCAACACTTGTTTTATAATAATGTAATAATAATGATAATAATGAAGGCATCTACGGATGTTTTATTTCCAATCAAGCCTGATACATATATCACCTTTTACATTGGATTTTCAAATGCCTTATAACTAACGCCAGGACGCCATAACGCTTTCCCCCGGTCGAGACCGGTACCCATTTCAGACACCTGGGTGGAGTGGGGTATTGTGCTTGGAATTTTTCTCCTATACCCAACAGAGAAAATCGCCACTGCCAGCGCCGAGACTCGATCCCGGGTCCTTGCCGCACGGCGGCAGAACCTATACCACATGGCTATGGCGGCACTATTTTCTATCCGAGTGATCAAGGAAAACGTTAGGCTGTGTCTTGTTGAGGGGTGACTAAGCCACTACAACATCTACTCCAAGCAGTTGTCTCTATCGCATTCTAGCAGTTGTTTCCTTGACTTACTGTAGCAATTGTTTACCAACATCTACTGCCACACGCAATTCTCTACACTTACTTACTGCAGCAGTTGCTGGAATTTAGGAATTTTACGACAAACATCTTGATGTTGTGTGTACATGATGTGTGTCAAGTGTATCGAAGAAATTTCATCATACCTGCAACATTCATTGTATTTCTTGCTTCTTCTGTTCCACAATTTTACCTGCCTGTTGTTTTTTCTTTGAATGTTTTCTGTAGATCCTTGACATCTTTTTGTTTCCCGTGAATTTCTACGCTCATGTTAGCATCCATGTTTTTATTCACCGCAAAGTCGCTCGGTGGTTGTCACCGTCCTGTTGTTTGCTAGAAATTATTTTCTCTTTATTTCACAGTTGAAATCCTGATGAATGTCTGTGATACTACGCCTAGTCGTGTAGCCTTGTAGGTACCTCAACAACCTATTTATTTAGTTTTACTGTATATGGTATGTACCACAACAGGAACGTAGCCACTTAGGTACTAGCACCACCCTAGTCATGTAGCCTTAGTGGTACTGGTGCAATGTGTCATGTGATTGTATAGGCACTAGCACCGCCCTAGTCAATCAGCCTGAGTGGTACTGGTGCAATGTGTCGTGTGATCGTATAGATACTAGTACCACCCTAGTCAAGCAGCCTCAGTGGTACTGGTGTCATGTATAAGCAGTAGCATCACCCTAGTCTTGTAGTCTCACATGCACCAACACTAGGTCGATCACATGCTCATATAGGTACTGGTACCGCATCATGTAGATGTGTAAGTGCATAACATAAGCTGTATAGCAGAGTGCGTGTGGCGTACCCACACAGCCTTGTATGCCAATATGTGTGTGCTGTGTGTGAAGTGTGTGCGGCGCACACTCGTGTGCTGCACATAAGGCAGTGAAATATGAGTGAGGGCTGGCTTCGTTTCGAAATTTTCGTTTCGAAATTTTTATGAAACATAAAATTATAGTCCCAGTCTGTCAACCCTCGTTCATGTGCAATGAAATAGTTAGTAGGGGGAGGGGGTAGAGATAGGGGGTGAGGGGGTAGAGGTAGGGAGTGAGGGGGTAAAAGGTATGGTTGGGGGATAGGAAGGAGGAGAAGAGGGAGGGGTAGGGAGGAAGGAGTTAGAGGGTGAGGGCTGGAGGATGGGAAGGAGGGGAAGGGATAGAGAAGAGGGAATTAGAGGGTAAGGGATGGGGGCAGGGGTGAGGCGTAGGAGATAGGGGGTAGGGGGGAGGGATAAGGGGAGGGGGGAAGAGCAGGAGGAGCCCAAATGAGGCTGCCTGTCCAGCGAATGCTCAGCTGTGGGAGAGGGAGGCTTTAGACGCCTGAATTGTAGAGGCTCAAACTAAAGTTCAATTTGCTACTAAAATTAAAACCATTTGTACGGTTCAATTTCAAAAATCTCCAGAAATAGATCGTGCCTTCATTTGGTTTTGATTGCACCTGAAAACGGAGTCTGTGACCACCGGTGGGTCACAATGTGTCGATGGCGTGACTGAGGTGTGAGAGCATCACACGTGTGGGCACATGGGTCACGTCTGCCATGTGTGGACAGCTCAGTCTTGTATTGAACATTATTTATAAACTTTACAATATTTAATTATTGCACAGCCATATAGACGTGGCTGTGCTGCGGCCGTGTAGCCCAGAGAAAATATTTCGTGCATTAAATTAGAACAAATATTATAATATATCATGCATTAAGTTAGAACAAATATTATTATATTTCTCGCATTACGTTAGAACAAATATTATTATATATCATGCATTGCGTTAGAACAAATATCAGAATATTTCATGCACTAAATTAGAATTATGAGAATATTTTATGCATTAAGTTCGAACAAATATTGCAATATTTCATGCATTACGTTAGCAAAAATATTGGAATGTTTCATGTATGAAGTTAGAACAAATATTAGAATAAAGAATAGCAATCTCTATCGTATTTATTACTGAAAGACTCTTGTTCTGATTCGATGATAGATACTTCAATGTGATAAATTATTGGGTATTTACTTATAAAATTTATTTAATTATAAATTATATATAGTTATATATGCAAATCAGGTATGTATGATGTATGCATAAATTACTATTCTTACTCTAGACGGACATTTTCTGTGGATGTTTCACGTGTCACATGGACATGTGTCGTGTTGTTTGCCACACGTGTAGACAGCAGCAAGGCAGGTCTTGTGCTGGGCTGTTGGCGCTCACTGCACACAGTGTAAACACTGAAGTGGGAGCCTCGTGTCACATGGACATGTGTCGTGTTGTTTGCCACACGTGTAGACAGCAGCAAGGCAGGTCTTGTGCTGGGCTGTTGGCGCTCACTGCACACAGTGTAAACACTGAAGTGGGAGCCTCAGTTTGACTGAAGTGGGAGCCTCAGTGAGAGTTTTGACTGAAGTGGGAGCCTCAGTGAGAGTTTTGACTGAAGTGGGAGCCTCAGTGAGAGTTTTGACTGAAGTGGGAGCCTCAGTGAGAGTTTTGACTGAAGTGGGAGCCTGAGTGAGAGTTTTGACTGAAGTGGGAGCCTGAGTGAGAGTTTTGACTGAAGTGGGAGCCTGAGTGAGAGTTTTGACTGAAGTGGGAACCTCAGTTAGAGTCTTGACTGAAGTGGGAGCCTCAGTTAGAGTTTTGACTGAAGTGTGAGCCTCAGTTAAAGTTTTGACTAAAGTGGGAGCCTCAGTTAGAGTTTTGACTGAAGTGGGCACCTCAGTGAGAGTTTTGACTGAAGTGGGAGCCTCAGTGAGAGTTTTGACTGAAGTGGGAGCCTGAGTGAGAGTTTTGACTGAAGTGGGAGCCTGAGTGAGAGTTTTGACTGAAGTTGGAGCCTGAGTGAGAGTTTTGACTGAAGTTGGAGCCTCAGTGAGAGTTTTGACTGAAGTGGGAGCCTCAGTGAGAGTTTTGACTGAAGTGGGAGCCTGAGTGAGAGTTTTGACTGAAGTGGGCACCTCAGTGAGAGTTTTGACTGAAGTGGGCACCTCAGTGAGAGTTTTGACTGAAGTGGGAGCCTCAGTGAGAGTTTTGACTGAAGTGGGAGCCTGAGTGAGAGTTTTGACTGAAGTTGGAGCCTGAGTGAGAGTTTTGACTGAAGTGGGCACCTCAGTGAGAGTTTTGACTGAAGTGGGCACCTCAGTGAGAGTTTTGACTGAAGTGGGAGCCTGAGTGAGAGTTTTGACTGAAGTGGGAGCCTGAGTGAGAGTTTTGACTGAAGTGGGAGCCTGAGTGAGAGTTTTGACTGAAGTTGGAGCCTCAGTGAGAGTTTTGACTGAAGTGGGAGCCTCAGTGAGAGTTTTGACTGAAGTGGGAGCCTCAGTGAGAGTTTTGACTGAAGTGGGAACCTCAGTTAGAGTTTTGACTGAAGTGGGAACCTTAGTTAGAGTCTTGACTGAAGTGGGAGCCTCAGTTAGAGTTTTGACTGAAGTGTGAGCCTCAGTTAAAGTTTTGACTGAAGTGGGAGCCTCAGTTAGAGTTTTGACTGAAGTGGGCACCTCAGTGAGAGTTTTGACTGAAGCGGGAACCTCAGTTAGAGTTTTGACTGAAGTGGGCACTTCAGTGAGAGTTTTGACTGAAATGCTAGCCTCAGTTAGAGTTTTGACTGAAGTGGGAACCTCAGTTAGAGTTGGACTGAAGTGCTAGCCTCAGTTAGAGTTTTGACTGAGATGTGAGCAGAAAATAGCACCTCGCGAGGGTGTTAGTGTTGTCCCTTCAGCCCCACATCCTTTAAATTCTCTACACATCCAGTTCATCCTTTTACATCTTTTTAAAACTTTATAGATATTTAAATTTTAATTATATAATATTAAACCATTCTAATTATTTGTAAGTTCTTCATCTTTTCGTATTCTGTCAGTTATTTTATTTTAGTTTTATATATCAGGACATATGTTTACAGTGTTTACATGTGACATGTGCGTGCCTTCTGTTACCTGCACATTTTCTGTATTTTATCGATATTTTTTCATTTCCTTGGCGTTCTTTATTCAATTTATAAATTTTTTTCTTGCCTTTTAAAGTTAGAACGTGCAAGGAGCTGCCAACCAACAAGGGTTGCGGAGTCGAAGTCGCCGGAGTCGAATCCCAGTCTAACTTTTTCGCCGCCTGCATGCATGTTTTTTGCCACCCAAGTAATTAAATCACTTAGGCGGCGAAAAACATGCATGCTCCGGCTAAAAAGTTCGACTGGGATGTCTTAGGGTGGAGTTGGAGTCGGAGTCGCAAATTTATTCCTCCCACTCCGTAACCCTGCAACTTGCACTGCAATCATTTACTCCAGAGCGAGCGTTGATTTTTGGCGCGATTGTTTTATTTTCTACATGGATTTTTTGCATGCATCTTAGGCGGGAATGTACGTTCACACAGATTTTGTACAGGAACATTCCCAAGAACATTTTACATGCATGATTGCATAAATATTCAACATGAATATTTGCTTACATATTTGCCGTGAATGTTTACGCAGGAGTTTCACATAAATGTTCACACAAATAATTTAGATAGATGTTCTACATGTGTGCTTTACGTAGACGCGTGACTTTATGCTTTGCCATCTTAACCATCTACCTTCGGTAAATATAACAGGTGCCACATCTACCGAAGTGTGCCACGCAAAAAAGTCTTCAAGTATAAAATTATATCCCTTCCCTTTAAAATATTCCTTATTGATTCTTGCCTAAACCTGTGTTCACTGCACACACAGCGTGTGCGCACATCCCTGGTGCACATGTGTACGCAAACAGCCAAATAGGTAGACATGACAGCTACACTAGCCCATATGGCCACATGTTTGGTACATTAGGGTGGCCAGTACTCATAGGGTAGATTTTTTTCCCAGAATTTTCTTGACGGGACCCCCTAAAAAGGTGAGGTTGATAGAAGAAATGATACTGGTAAAGTTTCAGACCATTTGAACATCGTTAACCCGTGCCCCAACGGCCTCAGAGTTCTGAAAAATGGCATTTTTCGCGATTTTCAGAACTCTGAGGCCGTTGGGGCACGGGCTAACGATGTTCAAATGGTCTGAAACTTTACCAGTATCATTTCTTCTATCAACCTCACCTTTTTAGGGGGTCCCGTCAAGAAAATTCTGGGAAAAAAATCTACCCTATGAGTACTGGCCACCCTATTGGTACATTGTGGCAACATTCAGAGTCATATTGTGGCAACATTCAGCGGCACATTGGGGCAACATTCACAGGCACATTGGGGCAACATTCAGAGGCACATTGTGGCAACATTCCGAGTCATATTGTGGCAACATTCAGCGGCACATTGGGGCAACATTCAGAGGCACATTGGGGCAACATTCAGAGGCACATTGGGGCAACATTCAGCGGCACATTGGGGCAACATTCAGAGGCACATCGGGGCAACATTCAGAGGCACATTGGGGCAACATTCAGAGTCATATTGTGGCAACATTCAGCGGCACATTGGGGCAACATTCAGAGGCACATTGGGGCA
The DNA here is from genome assembly GCA_030386875.1 of Morinoia aosen. Taxonomy (NCBI): domain Eukaryota; kingdom Metazoa; phylum Arthropoda; class Malacostraca; order Amphipoda; family Talitridae; genus Morinoia; species Morinoia aosen. The sequence goes on along the minus strand of CM059578.1, from coordinate 5,844,074 downwards.
ACATTCAGAGGCACATTGGGGCAACATTCAGAGGCACATTGTGGCAACATTCCGAGTCATATTGTGGCAACATTCAGCGGCACATTGGGGCAACATTCAGAGGCACATTGGGGCAACATTCAGAGGCACATTGGGGCAACATTCAGAGGCACATTGGGGCAACATTCAGAGGCACATTGGGGCAACATTCAGCGGCACATTGGGGCAACATTCAGAGGCACATTGGGGCAACATTCAGCGGCACATTGGGGCAACATTCAGAGGCACATTGGGGCAACATTCAGAGGCACATTGGGGCAACATTCAGAGTCATATTGTGGCAACATTCAGAGTCATATTGTGGCAACATTCAGAGGCACATTGTGGCAACATTCAGCGGCACATTGGGGCAACATTCAGAGGCACATTGGGGCAACATTCAGAGTCATATTGTGGCAACATTCAGAGTCATATTGTGGCAACATTCAGAGTCATATTGTGGCAACATTCAGAGTCATATTGTGGCAACATTCAGAGGCACATTGGGGCAACATTCAGAGGCACATTGGGGCAACATTCAGAGGCACATTGGGGCAACATTCAGAGGCACATTGGGGCAACATACGGGAGAAAATTCGAGTAACATTCCGAAACACCTGGGGCAACATTCGAGGGAACATTGGAGGTATTCATACTCAGGTCATACTCACAATATGTGAACTAGTACGCGTGTTTCAATTTCAATCCGCAACCGTGTGCTCTGCCCTAGCAATAAAATAATGAACCAACTAAATATACTTTCATTACTCCCTTTTTTTAAGCCTTCCATTCATTATTTGTTAGCATGCAGACCTCGCTCCAGAAATGACGGAGTCAATTCCACGCTCTGGCGTCATCAGTTCTTTAATGCAAGTCACGGTAGAGGAAACGAGGTAGGTTCAAACCAGTCTTTTTTTTTTGACGGTGTGGTTTTGCTGACGTCACGGCAACGAACCAATAGCTGCGCTCATATTGCATCTGGTAGCACTGCTACCCCCAAATCCGGCTCCACTATTGGCCTAACGACATAGCGTTTTGGTGACGCCATAAAGTTTGTTTGAAATAAAGCCTTTCTATCGGCTAGCCGAACAAGAGGAGGTGTATTTTCTCCCATAGAAATGACCCTACCTTGTTTCTTCTACCATGATGCAAGTTCTGGTGCAGAAAATCATTTGTTCTGTGTTACTTATTGAGATTCGGATCTAAAACTTAGCAAGTTGTTTCAAATCTAATGTTAGATAAAGTACCTGAATTCTTTGATTAACTGGTACATACAGCGGACGATATGATATGCAGTATAGGCGAATACATATTATTGAAATAAACTCAACATTAACTTAACTTGACACAGCCCAAACCTGTGATTCTGACCGAGTGCAGGCGCCGGTGACGTACGGGAGGCTGCCCATCGACTTGCATTACATTAGCTAAGCAAAAAAGTTATCGGGAGGCTTCCTGATCTGAAGTAAAAAGGAGAAAACTAAAAATGCCGTATAAAACATTTACTCGAATTAAATATTGCAAGTAAAGCAATAAAATTGAACGTTTCGAGCATTCGCTCATCTTCAGGAATTAAATGCACCTGAAAAAACATGAAATGAATTAGAAAGCTGATAAATTGAAACAACTAACCTTAAAAACTACCTGATAACTATTGAGAACGGAAAGAAACTACGTTGGTTGTTCAAAATTGTAAGAAATTCTCGCACACTGCATTAAAGGATAGAAAAACTATTCCTAATAAACGAATTTAAATTAAAAGATTAAAGGAATTAAATAGAATTTAGATTTTCATTCCACTGAGATTATATAGAGTACGAAATTCCCATGAAAATGAAGGGAAAAAGGTTTGCGTTAAGTTTAGAATTCCAAGATCTTCAAGATATTCAAGATCTTGATAGTTATATTAAGTTGATTATGGTTTGACGCCCCGAAGAGGAGGTGCTCGGTCGTTCAAAGTTGCGTCACAGAGAGGCTTCACACGGTTAGGTTGCACCGCGGTGCACGTCTCATTTGGGTCCACGGTTAATCGTTAACCCTTAAACGTCCACATTTTGTGCTCATGTTACCGTTATCACAACCACCATCATTAAACTGGCACCGGCATCAGATATTCGTCGATTTCAAGATGAGGAAGGAACTGCCATTCGACAGTGCAGTCCAAAATACACCAGGGAACTAATTTTACGAGAAATACAATGTATTAAGGCTATTTTTGAAGGAGGACCGTACAGTCCACTTGGGCGTTAGAGAGTTAAAGAAGCCAGCACGGGAACCGGAGGGAGCGAGTAGACCGTGACCGAACCATGAACACCTGCAACGAGCAACAACACGATAATTACCAAGCCTAATCTCGTGGAATTAGAGCGATCACTAAAGAGCTTATATTTTGACACAATGCCGCAGAGAATTATAAGGCCGGAAGCACTCCAGCACAACGTACCCTGACAACAACGAAGAACCTGATCGGAGGCACCAGACACTGCAGGTTCGGCGAAAAAACAGACAAAGAACAGCCAGCAGACGGAAGCCCAGATGGAAGCGAAGCTGATTTTTTATTTGCATACTAAGGAAACAAAAGAAATACGGTAAGTTGAGGAACCAACAACCCGATATACAGAAAATTTCAATATGAAAAACAACTTCAACCACGAAACTCGCCCGAGTATATTGCCATACTCGGTGGGCCGTAAAACCACTTCAGCACGTTAGTTGCGATGTGTTAAACTGAAGTTCAATGTTCAACTTAAATTTAAAGTCAAAAGTGATAAGCAAATTTGTAAATATCAAACATTAACTGGACCTGTGAAATACCAATAATTTAGAAAGGTTGTTAGAATTTTTTAAAACGACACATCGATGGGTCGTTTCGCAGCAGGAAAAACCTAACTACGACCCACCGGTGGGTCATACCGCAATGAATGTGTTAAGGGGTAATTAGAAAATATAGTAGAAAACAGTATAAAATAGAAAGATGTTCGGTCAAAGGACAGAAAGTATAGTATGGAGGTGATTCAACCTGTGAAAGTCATAGCCCTGAAGAAAAATACCACTGGAAGGTTCGCAGAGCAGGCGTTAGCCCACCTCTTAAGGATAGAAACCTCACCATCTCAATTCAGAATTAATTTAAATTATGATCAAAAAGGTCTTTAACGGCAGCGCCTAAATTCAGGTTGCAACCCATAAATTTAAAGTTAAGTTTTACAGTTTTAAGGTTCAATGTAGTAGCCCGTAGCCCAACTACAGTTCAATACAATAGGCCTTAGCCCAATTAGTTCATTTAAACAGGCCAAACACCTTTAGGAGTATAAAATTTAAAACCCGAACAAAAGTTTAATGAAAATAAATCACATTCACACAAACTTAAAAACAGTTAAAAGGTAAAAGTAGCAGCAAGAGCGTAGAAGGTCGAGGGTCAGTGGCAGGTCACGGCATAGATTACGTCACCAGCAACCATCACAGGAGAGACGCCCGTCCACAAAACCAACCGACCACACAACCATCTCGCGTGGTAGCAAGAGAAGGAGCCGAGCAGCACACTGATCATCAAAAAACTAAGACCAACCGAACACACCGCCCGATCCCCGGTCAAATCTGCAAAACATCCCACCGGCCCACACTACAGGCTCATAATAAAAAGCTAAGCGAGGCGTATGTGGGAAGAATTTTGCACAAAATCGGCTTATTCCTTAAAAATGAATAGAGAGTCTAAAATCCTTAAATCGTAGGTAAATTTAAATCTAGTAAGAATTTATAAAATTAATGATGTCAAACGGGCTATTACAATGCTCTGAATGATCCCTAATAGCTGAATGCGAAGGACTAGATAAAATATTTCCTGTGCGGTAACTCCTACCTCGATACTCGGCCTCCCTACAGCCTAGAGAACGCTAAGTCAAACCGACGTACTCAGATGCACATCGTGCACAACAAAATTTGTAAATAAGGGAAGCCTGCATCGCGGTTGAAAGCATGTCTTTTAAACGAAAAATGAGCCTATTTTGAAACTATTAACTAAAACCACCTTCAAGTTTATTCCTGGAAAGTATTTGACAAACAAGTTTAAAATTTCTTCCTTCATTTCCTCCGACTGAGTCCAAAATACGGAAACGAAACAAAGCGAATGTTTTCACAGATGGATTCCAAAGAAGGCAGTTTGTTGAACTTTTTTTCCATAAATTTATTATTGTGAGAATCTATAAGTCGAGTTTAAGAAACATTCTTACGGAAAAATTTTTTTAAAAAGGTGAACTCGTCGTGTAAAAACTTATAAGAACTGCAAACATTGAACGCTCGAAAGATTAAACTCTTTACAAAATTCCCTTTGAAAATATACTGCGAAAAACTATATAAACTGGTTCCTAAGCCTGAAAAACCCTTTTTCCTATACAGAGAACACTCGAACCCATTCCCAGACCGGTGCACCAAACAATCTAAGAAGGAAAGTTTGAGCGCCTCTTCACCCTCCAGTGTGAACCTTATGTTTCTACGGCGTTCATTCAAGTAATTTAAGAAAAGCGGAGTATGAGACTTGTCGTGAAAAAGTAAAAAGGTATCGTCCACATAACTTCTATGAAAAATCCGTTTAAAACTTACAGGGCATTCATCTAACCATTTTTCCTCATTATGACACAAAAAATGTATGCAAATGTTGGAGACAGAGCATGTCCCATTCCCAAACCTTCAAGTTGTTGATCAAATTTCCCGTCAGAGATACAAAATGAACTAAGCACCGCTAACTCCAGTAATTTAACAAAAAAAAACACTTGCGAAAGACCCAGTATTAACGTATGAGGAGTGGTAAAAGGTGAAGCCAAGATAATATTTACAGTCTCGTGTACAGGAACGTTGGTAAAAAGATTTTCAATGTCAAACGAACGTATAAAATACTGACTTACATTTTGTACTTTCGTTATATCCTGAACAAATGACTTAGAATTTTGTACTGTATATTGATTGGTAGTGAGAGGATTCAAAAACCACGCAGTAGTGAGAGGATTAGCTAAACAAGTGCAACAACTTCTATTTTCTGATTATTTTTAATAAAATTCTAAAATGCTTCATATATATAAAAAATTTATCCCTTTACTAAGCATAATGGCAGGCAATGATGACTCGTATCCTAGCTACGCCCCCGTACTTATCTCACCCCCAACCACGGCCAGTCCCGAAATTTTGACGGCTGAAATTCTGTGGAAATTTTAGTGATGAGCCGCCACTTACTGCCAGCAAAGAGGATTTCTGGGACCAGAGGGCAAAACTGACACGGAAAATGGCCCTCGCTTTGGTGGTGTCCCTGCTACTGACGGGGACGTCCTACGCCTCCTACTCCCCCCGCGCCTTCAGCGTCGGCAGCGACACCCTCCTGAGGGAGGCGATGGAGCTACGCGACCGCATGCCGCAGTTCTGGTACGCCCTCGCCGTCATGCAAGTCCAGCCGAAGTTGGCAGCGACCTTAGTCAGCATTTCTGCAGTGGAAAGTTACGAACAGCTTCGCGACCACAACCAAAACTTGAGTTTGGCCACGGTGGAGTACGTGGCAGAAGTCTACCCCAGGTTGAAGAGGGACTTGGAGAGGTGGGAGAAAAATGCTCTGGCTATGGTCAAGAAAAACTTAGAAAAGTACAGGAAAGACGTGGTTCAGCGGGTGGATATGGTGCTGTAAAACCTTCCTGACTTGCCGTAGTTCGTGAACTAGTCGGTGGAGCCCCAGGCGGAGCAGATCTTGAGCAGAACTGCTTAGGCCGAAGAAACTTTCTTCGAGTCCGTGCCCAAGCTGAAAGAAGCCATGAACGACTCAGTATACCATCTGGTCGACCAGACCATCGACGCAGATATGCTGGCCTTTGAATTGCCGAACGGCATAATGGACTTTACGCAGAATAATCACAAGGATGCTTTCCAGGCTCGGTTGTATACCGAAGAACAGTACCGTGAGATGCTGAAGGACTCCAACTCGCCGCTCTTTAAGGCCACTAAGATCATATACGACAGGAAGACGTACTTTGACGGGTACAAGTAGCGGGCTTATATAAAAGACGAAGAAATTCCTAAGGTTGGGAACGCTGGCGAAGAGCACATTGAATAAATCAACAAAATTTTAGACGGCCTAATTAAATTGTAAGATTTGGATGATAGCTAAAGAAGAAAAAGGGAATCTGGAAATTCAAATATGGAGCAACGGCACAAGGATGATCCATCCCCAAAAGCTGTAACTGCCATGCATTTTTCAAAAGGCAGTATGAACAAGAACACATCTAAGAGATAAGCTTCCGAAACAGATGATCCAGTGATGCCTGGAGCGTCTGCTGATTCCTCAGAAGAAGCTGCAGCTGATCCGACAGAACCAGTTACTCACAGCACGGGCACTTCAACCTCCAGTGTAGCTCCCATGGAGTTACTCGATTAAGAACAAGCCCCAACATCTCCCTAAACTGAAAAGACAACAAATACTAAAGATCCGAGCGGAGCCACCAACGGAACAAGCCCGCAGTCCGCCACAAACGACACGCTCTCAGGATACCTGGACGAGCAGCAGGCGTCGTCCGACTTTGCAGAGGCGATGTCGCGCGCTTCCACCGCCGCCCTGCACAGGGCGACAGGCAGGGTGGGCAACAGGAAGTTGCTAAACCTGCAGCTCGAAACCCTGCTCGTGTCGGGGCCACCTCGGCTCAAGCTGCTGCAGCGAACCCTGCCCCCCGTCACGAGGTGGGACGAAGTCGAGGACGAGTTCGAGAGGAGGATGGCCCAGGCCAGGGACATCACTCTGCGGTACGACATGGACCGGCCCATACACCGGCAGTACTCTGCCGTCATACAAGAGGTGTACGACATACAGCGCAGCCTGCAGTTCCTGCTGCCGCTGCTGCACCTGCGCAACAGGCTAGCCATCGTCCTCCTCTCCACGGCCATCGTGATGCAGCTGGCGGCCATCGCAGCGATGCTGTACGGGCGCAGCGGCCGCCACAAGGTGGTGCGGCGCCGCTACAGCAACCGCTGAGGTGCGCTCGTGGAGGTGCTGTGGTGGTGGTGCTCTGGTGGTGCTGGGGCTCCTGATTTGGTAGGGCTGGTGCTCTGGTGGTGCGGGTGCTCCTGATCTGGTGGTGCACTCGTGGTGCTGTGGTGGTAGTGCTCTGGTGGTGCTCTGGTAGTGCTGGCGCTATTGATCTGGTAGGGCTGGTGCTCCTGATCTGGTAGTGCGCTCGTGGTGCTGTGGTGTTAGTGCTCTGGTGGTAGCGCTCTGGTGGTGCTTTGGTGGTGCTGGTGTTCCTGATGTGGTAGGGCTGGTGCTCTGGTGGTGCTGGTGCTCCTAACCTGGTGGTGCTCTTGCTCTGGTGGTGCGCTGGTGATGCTGGTGTTGTAACACCAACACTGGGAGTGTGAGGGCCGACCGTGAGGTGCAGGCGGGTGTGGGGGGACGCAGGCGGCAGCGCAGGACGCGCTCTGCTCGTCTCGCCTCACTCGCGAAGGAAAAACGAATTAAAGAAATCGCACTTAAAATGAGGGTTGTTGTAGATTTAATCATGCGTGGTAATTTATTCATCAATAAATGAGAAGAACTAGTAAAATGATTATTTTAATAATGCCTGAATTGTGCTGCGAGTTGACGAGGTTTTTCTGTCGTCTGCGTTAGCTGAACATATACAGCTAATACACGTGGCAGACTTTCATTTTTCCTTATGACAACCAAATTTGTTAACATTGTCTCTTAACTCTCTCGTGATCGATTTCTATTTTAGGTTCACTTTATATTTTCCAACACTCATTTTGTTGTTTTGCCTCTGAATCCGAATAGAAAATGTTCTCCATTTTTTGTTAGCGCAATTATTTTGTCGGAGACGTCTTTTGGACGGGATCGGAGGAACCAACTGTGAATCCGAAAAAAAATGTTCTTCCTTTTTTGTAAGCCCAATTATTATATTTTCATTGTTTTGGTGAGTTCGAAGGGGCCAAGTGTTATCTTCTGAGCGGAGCGCCTCTGCCTCGCTGCTGTTACTCTTCGTTAGTTGTAGCGCGTCGGTGTGGGGCAGCGCTGCTAGACCCCCTCACGGGGACACAACTGTTGAATCTATGGGAATTTGTGCTCCCAGGGGGACTATGTGAGGGCCCAAGATAAAGGTTAGGCAGGCTTTCTTTTTGTTAAAATAGAATAGGTTTTGGTTTTGTTACGGACCATCTTTTTTCGGTTCACTGCTGTCCTGTTTTTCAGCCCCTACTTCTTTCTTCTTCAACTTTTTCTTGTTTCATGAACTTCTTTCTTTGCTTACTGTTTCTGTGCACCTTGTGCATAGATTATGCGTTCCCTCAACTCCATACTAAATGGTGCCTTCATCCTTCCTCTCTTGAAACATCTTTGTTGCAGTAAAGGTACGCTAAAACTTTCTTATATAATGATAATAATAATAACAATAATAATTATAAGCGTTGCCAAGCTGGAGTTTTTACAGCCAAAGTTAACAAATTAGGTCTTTTTTCGAGTAGAATCAGGCCATCAATATAACACAGCATCTGCTGACCCTGCACGGTAACCTGATCCAGAAAAATATTGTAGTAAAATTTTGTTTGGAAAAGGATCGAATTCAAGAGTTTTGATCAGGAAAATGGCAGCGCGTTGGTGTGGAGTCCATCTGGCGAAGGACGAGCTGCAAACTTCATACACTGAAAAATGTTTGAGAAATGTTCGACTCTTGCTTTGGAGGTTCGAATTAGAAAACATGGCGAACTGGAAACCATTTATTAAAATGTACAGAATACTATCAATTACGTATAAATAATAGTTAAAATCCATTGGACAGCAGCGCTTCACAAACTTCCTATTCAACTTAACAAATAATAGTTGGACAGCGATGACATGCTTAGCGATAAAATAATCTTTTCAAACATCACCTTTTTTAACACTAACAAAATAAATTACAATTGCAATATAAATATGGTTGATTTTACTTCGACCCAAACTACCCATTGATGATGAGGCGGAGATAACATACGACCTGGTGAAGTCAGACCGCGCTTGTGTACACGGCAGCGAGAGAGCTGGGAGAACTCTTGCGTTACTCCAACTCTTTACTAATGCAGAGTAACGTGTAGTAAGTACTGCTGTTTTCTACCGACCTGCTCACTGGACACACTGCTACTACAGTGGCGTACATGTACTGCTACGACAGTACAGTACATGCTCTGCTACTACAATACAGTACATGCACTGCTACTACAGTGCAGTACATGCACTGCTACTACAGTGCAGTACATACACTGCTACCATAGTACAGTACATGCGCTGCTACCACTGTACAGTACACTACAGTACATTCACTATACCGCAGTACGTGTGTCAGAACTGAGGTGGTCTGCGCTAGCGCTAAGTTCAGGACGAGTGACGTCTACAAGACCGCAACAAATACAGAGTGTGGTAACGGAAGCTTTAAATTCCAAATGAATCGGTAGGTATTTGAGATAATTGGAGTGTGTTAATGGAAACATTAAATGCCAAATGAATCTGTAGGAATTTGAGTATGTTAATGGAAACGTTAAATTCCAAATGAATATGTAGGAATTTGAGATAATTCAGGTTAATGACTAGTAGCAGAGCTGGTAACTGATGCAACGTAGCAGGGTTCGGCAGGGTGTTGTCAACACTCCTACAGCTGCCACTGACAGTCTTCAGGCACGCCAAGTGTTCGATGCGAACATGATGTGTGACATACGTCGTTTCACGTACACACGTGCATCATGTCGTGGTCTACATGACAGCACTGAAGTATGTTGTGTCGACATTATGTGATGTGGCTGTGTGTATGACGAGGAAGGCGATGTGACATAAGTGTGATGATATGTAACTCTTGATGCCATTACACGTGTGATGATATGTAATATTTAATACCATTACACGTGTGATGAAATGTCACATTTAATGCATGACATTATTTAATAAAATATTTCATCAATTTGAAGCATTGGGAATTTACTTAACACGTTATGGTAATCTCTACAGTGCTCTTCCCAATTATTTCCTGAATATTTGTTCGAGCGTCAATACAGCGTTCGTGGTAAAACAATTTACGTCATACATGTTGGAGTAAAACTTCATTTTCGCTCCCACTTCTTCTCTAATTGAACCTAGGCCCATGGAAGCAAGGGCTGCGAATTTATTTTTCACGCGGCTTTTTATGTTTTTTGTACGTCAATCTAGTAAAAACTACCTCAGAAACTTAGTCTAACTTTTTTCGCCGGAGCTTGCATGTTTTTCACCGCCTAAGCGATTTAATTACGTGGGCGGCGAAAAACACGCATGCAGGCGGCGAAAGAGTTAGACTGGAAAGAGAAAAAATTCCAAAATATTTACACAAAGTCGCCTATGGAAAAATTCTCCACTTCTACGTAAGTCCTTCTTATGTACTACGAAAAATTTCCTACTTAAAATTAGTCATCATAAATATATAAAAACTGCTAACTCCTCGTATTGAGAAAACAATTATAAAATGTTAAGAATAATATCATTTCATCTCAATGATCATATGCTTATTTTATAGCGGGACTATCCTCTTACTAGCAGCCTAGACGCGTGTACTAGCAGCCTAGACGCGTGTACTAGCAGCCTAGACGCGTGTACTAGCAGCCTAGACGCGTGTACTAGCAGCCTAGACGCGTGTACTAGCAGCCTAGACGCGTGTACTAGCAGCCTAGACGCGTGTACTAGCAGCCTAGACGCGTGTACTAGCAGCCTAGACGCATCTCTAACGGTATTTTCTCCAGTAAAAAAATATCTGAAGAATAAATTCTCCATTTTGAACGTAATTCTAATATTGCTAAGGTTGCTAATATTGCTAATTTGATGATATTGCTAATTTGATTAAATTGCTATTTTGAAAATATTGCTTACTAGATAATATTTCTAATTTGATAATATCACTAACTTGATAACATTTTGCTAATTGCTAACACTGCTAATTTTGAGCCCTCTAAATATCTTCCTGCTTAGCACGAGGGGGTGAAGGGGAGGGATGAGGGGTGTATCAGGGGGAAGGAAGGAATAGATATGGGTGGGGGATGAAGGGGAAAGGTGTGAGGGGGGAGGGGTTGAGGGGGGAAGGGGGGAATGAAAGCCCAGGTATGGGAGGGGGATGAGGGGGGAAGGGGGATGAGAAGGAAGGAGAATGTGAGGGGGAATGAAAAGACAGATATGGGAGGGGAAATGAGGGGAAATGAGCAGGGGGAATGAGAATATCCCCAAACTGAACGTGAAGAACAAAAACTGAGCTCAGAACACAAGAACAAACCTCGCCTCGTGTAGAGTTCTCCATTTGACGCGAGCAGCCTGGAGAGCAGGGAGACTGGCGCAGGTGAGACATGTTATTGAGTAAAATTTACTTGTTTTATCTACATAATACTTATATTTTAATAATTAGTAGTAAATAAATAACAGAATCTTTTGATTAACAACCAATCACGTAACTCAGATGAGGAAGGTAAAAATAACTGCAATAATTCCACTGTTAGCTGAAGGGTGTACAGGTTTGTAGGTATGTGTACTCTATTTTGTGTGCGTGCAGCCACACACCGTGCACGCTGCACACACGCTGCACACACACGCTGCACACACACGCTGCAGACTAGCAGTACCATCATCGTACTGATGCTCCAGCTTTTATTTATCACAACGTTTGCTATCCTCAAATATTTAATCATGTTAATATGACAAAGTTTTACCATTTCTTCACGTATTTCGTGACATCAAATTACAGAGTTCGTGAGTGAAGAGAGATACAAGCATCTATCCCTAAGTTGAACATCAACAATCAGTATGATTTATTCTCTAGATTTCTCGATTTTTACATAGGTCAGTTCATAATTATTCATTAGAAGTACAAAACATATGACACACAGAGAGGATACAATACACATTTAGTAAATTCCTTCCATTTGAATATAGTTTATAAATTTTTATTATTATAAGCTATGCTTGCGCACGTTCTGTGTGGTTTGGATGCACCACCTCTCTCACCACCCACGCAACCACCTACACGAATACAATCACCACCTACATTCAACATTCACCACCTACACGACCACATTCAATACCTACACACCACATTCACCACCTACACCACCACATTCACCCCCTACACCACCACATTCGAGACACACATTAACAAGCTCGACAATGCTGGTTCTTCACCACACATGTACTCACATCTGCACACACACATCGTATCTCTAATAAATCTCTCCTAATTGTAGTATAGATACATTTTTTCTATAAAACTGGTCTAATTCTCCAAAAAATTAATGTATACTTTAAATAAATATACGTCTATAAAACTGGTCTAACCAACACTCGCATAACAATATAGGTATATAGCTCTCGTGAAACAGCCCTCAGCTACCCGACACATGTGTGACCGCTGCGCCTACACATCACGGCACACACACACGGAGATGTGCCACACTTACATAAGCTCTAAGAATTACGTTCAATTTTACCTTAAGCTCGATATGGGCGGAGGCGTCGCGTAAACTTATGTATATTCCTGTACTTAGCGTGAGCAAAGTTGTTCCGATATCTCAGTGTACGTACTGGTCGACATGGTGGTCAACATGGTGGTCAACATACTGGCAACCATGATGGTCAACATGATGGTCAACGTACTAAACAACACCACAAATGGTGCTGCATTCAATCCATTTAGAAGCAAAATTCTAACTAAATTTTTTTTATAATGACTACATGACCACATGGTGCGCCACAACTGGCCACATGGTGCGCCACAACTGGCCACATGGTGCGCCACAACTGGCCACATGGTGCGCCACAACTGGCCACATGATGCGCCACAACTGGCCACATGGTGCGCCACAACTGGCCACATGATGCGCCACAACTGGCCACATGGTGCGCCACAACTGGCCACATGGTGCGCCACAACTGGCCACATGATGCGCCACAACTGGCCACATGGTGCGCCACAACTGGCCACATGGTGCGCCACAACTGGCCACATGGTGCGCCACAACTGGCCACATGATGCGCCACAACTGGCCACATGGTGCGCCACAACTGGCCACATGATGCGCCACAACTGGCCACATGGTGCGCCACAACTGGCCACATGATGCGCCACAACTGGCCACATGATGCGCCACAACTGGCCACATGATGCGCCACAACTGGCCACATGATGCGCCACAACTGGCCACATGGTGCGCCACAACTGGCCACATGATGCGCCACAACTGGCCACATGATGCGCCACAACTGGCCACAGGGTGCGCCACAACTGGCCACATGGTGCGCCACAACTGGCCACATGGTGCGCCACAACTGGCCACATGGTGCGCCACAACTGGCCACAGGGTGCGCCACAACTGGCCACATGGTGCGCCACAACTGGCCACAGGGTGCGCCACAACTGGCCACATGGTGCGCCACAACTGGCCACATGATGCGCCACAACTGGCCACATGGTGCGCCACAACTGGCCACATGATGCGCCACAACTGGCCACATGATGCGCCACAACTGGCCACATGATGCGCCACAACTGGCCACATGGTGCGCCACAACTGGCCACAGGGTGCGCCACAACTGGCCACATGGTGCGCCACAACTGGCCACATGGTGCGCCACAACTGGCCACATGGTGCGCCACAACTGGCCACATGGTGCGCCACAACCAACTGGCCAATAACAACAAGCTTAAAAGAAGCACACAACTGCTGACTTATCAAGTAACATCCTTCATTCCTAATGGAGAGGAAGCATGTCTCTACAAAAATTCCTACCACGCATCAAACGTTCAATAAACTGGGTATTTTCACGCAAAGAAATGTAAATGTTTAATTTATGTATTCTCGAATGCACACTCACGGAATATTACAACATGTTTTTTGTTCTTTGTTTTACAACACTGAGGATGGATCGGACATTCCGAAACTTTTGCAATTAAAAAAACAATGTTCCCTTTTACCAAAGTTCTTCTTTTCATATTACTCATTAGATTTCGAAAAAAATTCTCTAATTCTAACATGTTAGCCTAAAGTTCAAGTTCTGAAGAACTGCTCATTTTTATCTTTTGTTAACTTTTACGCGCATTAGCATGACCACACACGTCCATGCTTGTGCGTGTCTAAAACATGTGTATACAAAACACACACGTCCATAAATTCCTTCAAATGCCAACATCTCGGTTCAAATCTAGATATTCTGCAATCTCAATTTCATACCTACAAGTACACATACAACTGGGGAAACACATAGATATGTGCATGCATATATGCATGTATATGTACAGTGCATTGTACATAAATACATGTGGGCGTATTCACGCACAAACACATGTAAGGTATTTTAACATGTCTACATGTATATACGTAGATACACGAGATACAAATTTTAAGGTACATACGTTATCTAGTGACATAACAGTAGCATTCATAGAATTATATTCCATTTAATGAGAAAAATAGACATAAGGACGTACATGATAACTCTAAACTTACATGTACGCGTCTAGGTCGGACGACTAGCACGTACTGCTAAGGAGGAATACCATCACTGCCTTAATGAAGTATTAATTTTCATTAAATATAAAAGTTGCTCGTGCTGAAGGGGGTCTTGCTTAGTCACAAGCCACTCTGACTTTTTCGCCGCCTGCATGCATGTTTTCCGTCGCCTTAGCGATTTTAGCGATCAAATCGCTTGGCCGGCGAAAAATATGCATGCAGGCGGCGAAAAAGTTAAACTGGGGATTGTGACCTCTCAAATTAAGTTTGAGCTATAGTGGTGAGGTTAGGAACACGACTGTGACTTTATGGAACACTCAGGTAGACTCCCACTTCTGTTTCACACAGCAAGTTCTCAGCTGTATATGTACGTCACCATTAATTTAGAAGCCTTTTTCCAAACAACTTTTTTCAAGCTCTAATTCGTTTGCTTTGTTCATGAATAATTTGAAATCAATTATTCATCGCCGAATATAATATTCATTGAACCGGAAAAATATGTTTACAGTAACTATTCGATTTCTCTTTAATTTCTCATATTCAGTCATTCAGACTTTGAAATTCACGACAAGGCAGAATTTTTTAAAATTCGTATCGATGTCACAGAAATTTTGTGCGGCTGCTGCATGATAATCTCCATCTCGTAAGAAATTAATCAAACATCATTAATTAATTAATCAAACATCATTAATTAATCAAACATCATTAAATTAACGGACTAAATTCTGTGCACTCGCTGCAACACCAGAATAAACAACAGCTAGCTAACACATAGCTTGATATTGATCCCAATTCATGAGAGCATTTTGTTAGAACTATACATGTATATATTGGTACACTGGGCGCGATATGACGGTAGAGAGGCACACACCGACTGCTCAACTCAAAGATTCCCACTAAAGTCAGGGGGCTGAAACAGCCAAAGTTCTCGCTGCAAACATCACCTCCTGATCAAGCCCTCCGGCGGCACTCCAGCCAAATGTCATCAGTGCTGGCGATCCTTAAACATGTCCCACTGAGAGACCTTCACCCATTTTATAATGTTCAAGCACTCAAACGATCACTCTTTTGCGATCTGTCATAAGTTCTTAGCGTTGCAGATGGTACAGGTTCATCTCTCCATTGAAAATGAACGATCCCGCAAAAATTGCATCTAAATGAACGATCCCGCAAAATTTATGTCATAATTTGTTGTTGAATCAAGACACCACACAATGAATGGCAAAGCTGCGTATACGTATTCACCAGTCACTGGATTGCCAGTTAAAGACCTGTAACCATCAGTACAAAAACTCTGTCAATACAGGTAGTAATATCGTGATATCGACCACTTATTTCAAACAAATACAACGAATTAACAATACAATTTAAACAAATAAACTCAAAAAACGAGGCAGGCAGACTAAGTAAGTAACGGCTTACGTATCCAACAACACAGTCAAGCGAAGGTAGGGCAATGGACCGAGTGGTAGGTGCCAACACTCTACACCTTGAAGGGCCGGGCTGGTAGATGGTAGGGCCATGGTAGGGTGCCCCGCTGGTAACCTGCAGCTGCGTAGTTGGCAGGTTCAAAGTACTCCCTGACGGTGGTGGGGGGAGTGGGGAGCTCCCTGTGGGACCTGGCCTCCCGCACCATTCGGGATGAAGGATGACTCGCGGAATGTTGAAGTTGATTGGGAATGCGAGGGGGGAGAGTTTGGGGGGGGGCGGAAAACACCGAAATCGGGAGCATGTGTGAAGGAGTGTGCATGTTGGTGGAGGAGTGGGTGGTGGGCAGGGCTGTAGAGAGTGTGGCGTGGAGGGGCAGGGCCAGGGAGGACGTGTGGGTGCTCAGGTGGGTTGCCATCTGGTGCCCTGTGGGGTAGCTGCTGAGGTTCCTCATGTTGCGCGCCTTGCACAGCTGAGGAGAAGCGTCCACCGCCGGCCGCTGGTCAGGGACAACGTGGTGACCCCGTGTCGTCTCACCGCTGCTGTCCCGCGTCATGTCCTGCAGGGACTTCGCTATGGAGATACGATTCAAACTCCGTGCCGTCTTGAGCTGCGGTCTCGCCATCTCGCTGTAGTTGAGCACGTTAACTTTGTCCTCAAGAGACTCTTTGAGGGGGTTGCCGCACACGCTCCGGGTATACGCGTTCGGGGACTCCTGTGACGTTATCGGCACAGACGCCACGTGCTCAGGTTTGGGTTCGCTCCTGAGTATTGGCTTCACGTCTTCCGAGGAGCTGTCGCTCGAGCAAGCGAGGGAAGAGTAGTTAGGCTTCGAGAGCGTGTGCTCAGCGTACGCAGGACGCACAACCGACGGCGTGGACGGTATCGGGCTCATGGTGATGGACGTGCCAAGGCAAGTCGGAGTGAAGTTTACGTAAATTGATATAGGGTGCAAGACTGGGGAAATTTCTGGCTTTACGGACATCGCAGAGGCCACAACGGAGGGGTCCACTGACATAGGCACGTAAAAGCTTCCTGATTGGTTGAATGCGAATATGGGAACAGGAGTACGATTGGGGTCGTCCGGCTGAGCGGCGGCAGGCAGGCGAGGAGTCACTCCAGCCGTCACAGAAGGCGGTCTCGAGTGCTCCTTGACTTTGAACTTGTCCATAAGAACTGTCCTCTCTCGGAGCTCTTTGTGAGGAGAGTTAGCTTCCCTGGGAACGTTAGCACATAAGTTGCTATTGGAAACTGGCCGGCCGAGACTCTCGTACTGGTCGTAGTTACTGGACGAAGACTCCGAGTCGCGACGCTGTTTTTTGGCAGGGTGTGAGGAGGATGAGTGTTCCAAGTCGACGCTGAATCGGTGCTTCATGTTGCTCTTGAACTTATACAAGCGGCTGGGGTTGTCTTCCCCGCCAGAAGAGGACGTGTTGGAGCCGTTGTCTGAGGAGAAGTACTCGTTCCTCACAGCCTTGCAGGCGGCAGCGTTCGAGTGCTGCAGCATGGACCGCAGGGGCACCTCGGAAGCCGAGCGCTCAACCGTCAGCCCTTCGGCCGCGTCCGTCGCGCTCGACACCGGCACTGACGATGACGTCCTCTCGAGCTTGTGGTCCTGGTACCCGATGGTACTGTTCATGGTAGTCCCTTGCTCGACAGCTGACCTGGGCCGACCACCATGCATCGCGTCAAAGTTGACGGGCGCTGGCGACACCGAGTTCTGCGCGCGTGCCAGAGCGCGAGGAGAAATTATAGTCCGAGAGCATCTACTTGACCCACCAAACGGTCCGCAATCTGCAAAGAGATACGTTAGTGAAATCTAGCCTTCAGCTGCCTTAGTTAAAGTAAAGTCTCACACGTGTAGTACGGGCCCAACATGTGTCATGGGAGTATGTGCTTCAGATCGTAACGAACCTCTGGTTCTGATGACTTTAAATTATTAGAATATGTGGAATACTCTAATTCTAATAATTTATCACTTCAGTACGCGGAATTAGGAAGAGGTTGACTTGAAAGCAGCCTCCCGCAAATTTTATTAAAGCATTCCAGAAGATCTACTACGTAGAGGCTTCAAAACTCATATGCACTCATTTGCAGATCATTTTTATGTCTGCTTCCAATCACTAGCCAAAATTCCTCAGAGTTATTTTTTTAAATCCTTATCTCACAACGCAAATTTGTTGAATCCTAATTACTTCTCTGAGCCTCACCTCATAACATGCAATGCTCGAAAGAAATATGCAAGACAAATATGAATTTGGTGTTACCCCCAACTAGCTAAATCACACACCTAACTGTACACTAGAGGCTAGGAAATATCCTCTATGTTTTAGTGCAATTCATTAAAATCCAACACCTCCCAATCTAACTCATCCCCTTCAATCCAATCTTCAACCAAGTGTTTCAAAAGCTTCCTGCCTTTGTAGACATTATCTACTTTCTAGTACATTATGTATCTACTTTGTATACATTTTTGTCCCTCTGTGCAGCTCTTCGTTAACGCATCACTGACGAAGCTAATAAATCTTTTGCAAATGAAGTGAAGTGAAAACACCCACACAAATCCCTTGTGTTGCCCAACATAGAGCTATTGTAACAAACCACACACCACACCACACTCAACACACCAAACACAAAAACAACGCTCCCTGATAGAGAGCGCAACCCCTCCGTATTCTAGTCGGCCAAAAGAGTGCAAAACCTCCTTCCGTTGGATGCCGTCAAGATCCAAATTCCTACGCCGCAAAACAGTAAAAAGGCCTTGTGGAGGCCAGAACTTGCAAGCTAAAATCACCAATAATAACTTCCCACCCACAGGCAAGTGTAGCGTGTCTCGCTGGTGCAAGTGACGCTCATGTTGAAAGAGGAAAGATACACTCATGGACTACGACTGCTATTTAGCCCTTGCTAGTCACCCTAACTAGGACCCACTCGTGGTTCCCATAACGACACACTAGCCTCCAAGTACCAGCTGATATTGCTCTCAAAGACCCACTAGTTTCACTTGCTTGAAACAAACGAAAACTAATTTCTCTCCGACTTGTTTATCGCAAGAGTTTTATAGTATTATAGAGAATATAAATGGGTGATTATTTCTCTGATTACCTCTTTCTTTGCCATACCTCTAATTACCCTCATCATCACGGGTAACCATTACTGGTCTCATCCCTCTCTCATCAGGCTCGTCATTGTCCCTTTATCACTCCTCGTTTTGCCGCTCATTAGGCCCTTTATAACCTTTCTCATTAAGCCCATCATAATCCCTCTCATTAGGCCTATCATTACCTCTTTCACAGGCCCATCATAACTCCTCTCATCAGCCCCGTCCCAACCCCTCTCATTAAGCCCATCCCTACCTCTCTCATTAGGCCCGACATAACCCTTCTCATTAGACCCATCATTACTCTCTCACATTAGGCCCATCATTTCTCCTCTCATCAGCCGTCATAACCCCTTTCATTAAACCCATCATTACCCCTCTCACCAGGCCCTCACAACCCCTCATTACATGGCCCTCACAACCCCTCATTACCTGGAGGACACAACATAGCGGCACCTCTACCCCGCCAGGTGCGCACAACGCCTCAAAAGTAGCTGGAATGAGCCATTATTGAAAAGAAAATGCCGTCATTACATAAAAAATGATATGGTGTGCGTGAAGTGGTACACATGATATCGTGTGCGTTTACAGTACACATGATATCGTGTGCGTGAAGTGGGCAGCCAGCAGTCGCGCACAACGGTCCTGGCAGCGAGTTATGTGAGTCTGTGCGCGTGCGTGCGTGTGCGTCAGTGCGTCTGCGTGTATTTGTACGTGTGTGTATGCAGGTTGCAGCTCTCAGCGTTGTGTGAGCAACAGAGCAGATTTATGAGTGTTGAGGCAGATATCACGAAAACTGTGAAATGAGCAGCTGCTGTTACAGATGTGAGTACTTAAGCAGGTGAGCAACAGTGCTCAAAGTAATTGAATGGGCTGTGAAATTGAGTATGCTGTGAAATTGAGTGGGCTGTGAAATTGAATGGGCTGTGAAATTGAGTGGGCTGTGAAATTGAATGGGCTGTGAAATTGAATGGGCTGTGAAATTGAATGGGCTGTGAAATTGAGTGGGCTGTGAAATTGAATGGGCTGTGAAATTGAGTGGGCTGTGAAATTGAATGGGCTGTGAAATTGAATGGGCTGTGAAATTGAGTGTGCTGTGAAATTGAATGGGCTGTGAAATTGAGTGGGCTGTGAAATTGAATGGGCTGTGAAATTGAGTGTGCTGAGAAATTGAATGGGCTGTGAAATTGAATGGGCTGTGAAATTGAGTGGGCTGTGAAATTGAGTGGGCTGTGAAATTGAGTGGGCTGTGAAATTGAATGGGCTGTGAAATTGAGTGGGCTGTGAAATTGAATGGGCTGTGAAATTGAGTGGGCTGTGAAATTGAATGGGCTGTGAAATTGAGTGGGCTGTGAAATTGAGTGGGCTGTGAAATTGAGTGGGCTGTGAAATTGAGTGGGCTGTGAAATTGAATGGGCTGTGAAATTGAGTGGGCTGTGAAATTGAATGGGCTGTGAAATTGAGTGGGCTGTGAAATTGAATGGGCTGTGAAATTGAGTGGGCTGTGAAATTGAGTGGGCTGTGAAATTGAGTGGGCTGTGAAATTGAATTGGCTGTGAAATTGAATGGGCTGTGAAATTGAGTGGGCTGTGAAATTGAGTGGGCTGTGAAATTGAGTGGGCTGTGAAATTGAGTGGGGTGTAAAATTGAGTGGGCTGTGAAATTGAGTGGGCTGTGAAATTGAGTGGGCTGTAAAATTGAGGGGGCTGGAAAACGAGGCGTGTCGTGTCGAATGTGGCATGTGCCATATCGGGCACAACGTGAGCAAATACCGCTAAAGGATCAATGATGTAAAGACGGGGATAGAAAGTTGTCACAAAAGAATCAAATGAGGCACAGACGTTAGATCGTGCGTGTAAGAAAACAAGTGACAAACGTGGTAGGTAAATCCTTTAGAAATATCAATATTTTGCAATGCTCAAATCAATCCTCAATCTCAAACGAAACCGAAATTTGAGTCGTTATTTAGGAATTCCAGTCAAATGGAGAGTTCCATGAATCTTCCCTCAAGCCGAGGAGAATTCAGACGAAGAACTGTCTAAAACTCACACTCGTGACTGCAGATATTAAAGTGTGGAGAGAAGGAATAGAGTTCTAAATGATGACAATGTGTTTTAGAGTATTGTAGAAAAGTCTTCGCTGCTGAATTAAACAAAATATGATTGAATCTATTGCAGCAAAGCTTGATGATGGGACTCATGCGCATATCTCTTGTGTGATGTCGTTACCTCTTGTGTGATGTTGTGTTTTGTTTGGATTTTTGCAGTCACATTATATGTACAGCTCCACATTGTGCGAACATTTGTTTATCAGTCACGATACATTTGTTTTCTTATAATATTTAATGGGATCAAAGAAAAATTATCAAACTTTATTCAAGCTAAGAGAATGAAGCTGAAGAAATAAGACTCATCATTTACAAGCAAATGAAGAAAGCGAGAGTGACATTGCCACACGATATTTAAAAAGATTATGAACTTTAAAACAGATCGCCGGGACGAGTAAACTCGCACTTTCTCAGAGCAGCCCAAACCATGACAGAACCCAGCCAACGGTGGCAACTGAGTCTCGGTCTGATCAGGTCGTGGGCTCTTAAAGTTTATAAATTGGCAAGATAATGAAAGCGGTCTTGTGTAATGAAAACACAAAGTTTCTTTGTGTATCGACACAAAGCTCTAATTTGCGTCCACGTTTACGCTAGGCGCGAGTATAGATTTAACGAACAAAGTGAAATAGGCAAAAGCAAGCGCCTATTTAATAGAACTGTTCTCCGGATAGCATTAACGTCACCACCACACTTGCATGAACAAAGTTTAGACACTCAAATGATAAAAAAAAGAGTCAAGAGCAACAGTAAGCAACAGAACACCACAGCAATCTGCAGCCAAGAATCAGCATGTAAGGAAAAAAACAAAGTCCCAGATATAAGGGAATAACAAGAGCAAAACAGCAGCAGAGAACAAGTTCCCACCTTTTGGTCTGCCGTCCTTGTCTTCTCTCTTGACAGCCGCAAAGGAGTTGTCAGAGCTGCTGGTGTCCCCGCAGTAGCTGGTGGTGCCGCTGCTTCTGTTGGTGCCATTGTAGCCAAAATTGTTGCCGAAATTGTTGCCACCGAAGCCACTGTTGATGTTGCCATACGCAACATTGGCGGCGTTGTTGTAGGGGTACCCGTTTTGCCAGGTGTTGCCGTGACTGTAAGTCCTGCTGTTGCCATTGTCGCCACTGTTGTAGCCGCTGTTGCCACAGCGGTAGCCGTTGGAGTTGTCAGCGCAGTATCCGTCGGCACCGTCAGTGCTGTTCGACTCTTGCTTGACGGAGGCTTCCTCCGTAGAAAACACGTGGTTGCCAGCTTTCTGAAAGCCCTCTGAGTTGCCAGGGCAAGCAGCAGAGCTGTTACTGCCAGCAGTGTAGTAGCCGCTGTCATTGCGGTAGTTACTGCCACTACTGCCACTGTAGGAACTTATCGTACCGCTACTGCTGCTGCTCAGGCTCATCTTGGATGACATCTTGCCGTTATCGCGCGGCAATTCGTCGCTGTCGCCATTAGTGGTGATGGCGCCAGTGGCAACACCGTTGTTGCCAGCGTAGGGCTGTACCAGGATGT
This sequence comes from Morinoia aosen, assembly GCA_030386875.1. Lineage (NCBI taxonomy): Eukaryota > Metazoa > Arthropoda > Malacostraca > Amphipoda > Talitridae > Morinoia > Morinoia aosen. The sequence continues at coordinate 5,821,425 of CM059578.1, read as the reverse complement.
CCCTTCCGTCTAGGGCGGGAATGGACTTTTTGAGTCCAGGCCCAGCGCCGGGCTTACTGTAGGGAGGGTTGCCAGGCGAGCAGTTGTTGCTGTCGTTGCTGCCGCAGTTGCTGGAGTTGCCGTTGTCGCTGGAGGAGCCGTTGGCATGGTAACCGCTGCTGGAGGCGGGGCTTGACGGGGACTTGCGGGTTGAGAAGCTTTCTCCTGCGCACACAGAGCAGTTTTGTTAATAATTAGAGCTCACACTAAGCAGTTTTGTTAATAATTAGAGCGCACACAAGGCGTTTTGTTAATGATTAGGAAACTTACTTAAATGAATGCATAGGTGAATGTGTTCGGTCTTATTTACAGAGATACTGAAATAAATGCATAGGTAAATCTATCGAATGAAGGACTTAGGGCAATTCCACAGGACGTAGTTCAATTATACACGGCGTAGCAGTATTTTACAGAAATTCTACACGCTGCAGCACCACTCCACACGCCGGAGCGGCATCCCACACGCCGGAGAGTAACTCTACACGCCATATCAGCATCCTACGCGCTGCAGCAACACCCCACACGCCGGAGCGGCATCCCATACGCCGGAGAGAAACTCTACACGCCATATCAGCATCCTACACGCCGGAGCGGCATCCCACACGCCGGAGCGGCATCCCAAATGCCATAGCACAACCCTACATGCCGTAGCGCCCACTCACTGGCTGCGACCTTCTTGCAGTGCTTGCTGAGGTAGGTCATGAGACGAACACACAGCGAGTCGCCAGAGAACAGCCCCTCCACCTCCACCAGGAACTGCAGCGTCCTGGCCATCGCCTCCTGGTAGCCGCTGGTCCACCTGTCCTGCTGGTGCTCCCCCCCTCCACCTCCGCTGGTCAGGGCTGTGGTGGCTGTGGGCGTGACCACTTGTTAGTTATCGCATTAACTTGTAAGTTATCGCATTAACGGGCTCATTGTCTCATTAGGTCGCTGATTTTCTCGTTAACTTGCTGATTATATCATTAAGTGGTTGTTTATCTCATTGATACGCTAATTATTTCATTCAGTTGCTGCTTATCTCATTATCACGCTAGTTGTTCTCATTATGTTAGTGCTGATCTCATTAACTCGATCTGGCACTTCATTATCTAGGTGGTATTTTGCACAGTAATTAACTGGATCATTAATGCATTACCCATTATTTTTCTCAGAATCTCAAAGCTTTATCGTTATCCCATTACTTCATAACTTATCTCATTACTTCATAACTTATCTCATTAAGTATACAGCTCATTAGAACCCATAATTCATTATTCGTTGCCCGCGTGTTAGATCCGTCATTAGCTCTCGTTAGCTCTCGTTAGCTCTCATAAACTCTCATTAGCTCTCATTAGCTCTCGGTAGCTCTCGTTAGCTCTCATTAGCTCTTATTAGCTCTCGTTAGCTCTCGTTAGCTCTCATTAGCTCTCATTAGCTCTCGTTAGCTCTCATTAGCTCTCATTAGCTCTCGTTAGCTCTCGTTAGCTCTCATTAGCTCTCATTAGCTCTCGTTAGCTCTCATTAGCTCTCATTAGCTCTCATTAGCTCTCATTAGCTCTCATTAGCTCTCATTAGCTCTCATTAGCTCTCATTAGCTCTCGTTAGCTCTCATTAGCTCTCATTAGATCTCGTTAGCTCTCATTAGCTCTCATTAGCTCTCGTTAGCTCTCATTAGCTCTCATTAGCTCTCATTAGCTCTCATTAGCTCTCGTTAGCTCTCGTTAGCTCTCATTAGCTCTCATTAGCTCTCATTAGCTCTCGTTAGCTCTCATTAGCTCTCATTAGCTCTCATTAGCTCTCATTAGCTCTCATTAGCTCTCGTTAGCTCTCATTAGCTCTCATTAGCTCTCGTTAGCTCTCATTAGCTCTCATTAGCTCTCATTAGCTCTCATTAGCTCTCGTTAGCTCTCATTAGCTCTCATTAGCTCTCATTAGCTCTCGTTAGCTCTCATTAGCTCTCATTAGCTCTTATTAGCTCTCATTAGCTCTCATTAGCTCTCATTAGCTCTCATTACCTCTCGTTAGCTCTCGTTAGCTCTCATTAGCTCTCATTAGCTCTCATTAGCTTTCATTAGCTCTCATTAGCTCTCATTAGCTCTCATTACCTCTCATTAGCTCTCGTTAGCTCTCATTAGCTCTCATTAGCTCTCATTAGCTCTCATTAGCTCTCATTAGCTCTCATTAGCTCTCATTAGCTCTCATTAGCTCTCATTAGCTCTCATTAGCTCTCATTAGCTCTCATTAGCTCTCGTTAGCTCTCATTAGCTCTCATTAGCTCTCATTACCTCTCATTAGCTCTCATTAGCTCTCATTGGCTCTCGTTAGCTCTCATTAGCTCTCATTAGCTCTCATTAGCTCTCATTAGCTCTCATTACCTCTCGTTAGCTCTCGTTAGCTCTCATTAGCTCTCATTAGCTCTCATTAGCTTTCATTAGCTCTCATTAGCTCTCATTAGCTCTCGTTACCTCTCATTAGCTCTCGTTAGCTCTCATTAGCTCTCATTAGCTCTCATTAGCTCTCATTAGCTCTCATTAGCTCTCATTAGCTCTTATTAGCTCTCATTAGCTCTCATTAGCTCTCGTTAGCTCTCATTAGCTCTCATTAGCTCTCATTAGCTCTCATTAGCTCTCATTAGCTCTCATTAGCTCTCGTTAGCTCTCATTAGCTCTCATTAGCTCTCATTAGCTCTCATTAGCTCTCATTAGCTCTCATTAGCTCTCGTTAGCTCTTATTAGCTCTCATTAGCTCTCATTAGCTCTCATTAGCTCTCATTAGCTCTCATTAACTCTCAAAGTGCCTCATTGAGACATGGAAGTAGACTGGAAACCAATGGCTTTCCAGAACTTTTGCATTCCCTCCACACCACCTGCAGCACGCACCACCTGCTGCACGCACCACCTGCAGCACGCACCACCTACTGCATGCATCACCCTCCTCACCTATCTCCCTGCACACCACCTGCTGCCCACACCCCCTGCTGCATGCACCACCTGCCCACCCAGCTCACCTATCTCCCTGCACACCACCTGCTGCACGCACCCCCTGCTGCACGCACCACCTGCCCACCTCCGCTCACCTATCTCCCTGCACACCGCCTGCTTCACGTACCACCTGCTGCACGCACCACATGCTGCACGCATCACCCGCCTCACCTATCTCCCTGCACACCACCTGCTGCACACACCTCCTGCTGCACGCACCACCACCTGCCCACCCCGCTCACCTATCTCCCTGCACACCTGCTGCAGGCACCACCTGCTGCACGCAGCACCTGCCCACCCCGCTCACCTATCTCGCGGAACTCGTGCTGCTGCTGCAGGTGCTTCATGTACTTGATGGCCATCTCGATGATCTCAGTCTTCTCGACGCGGCCGCGCCCCTTCTTGAGGTAGTGGGGCGGGATGAGGCGGTTCAGGTCCGCCAGGCAGCTGTTCATGCGGTCCCGGCGCCGCTTCTCGATGACGCGGTGTGACAGCGGGTCCTGCGGGCATCGGGTGTGGTGGTAATGGTAGTGGTAATGGTGGTGGTAATGGTCTGCGTCGTGGTCATTGCCGTGGTTATAGTCATGGTCATGGTTGCGGCAGCACACACAAGGCACAGCCTGCGCCATCACACACGCACATGACACGTGTTTGTTACGGAGATTTTTGCAGCACATTTGTGCGTCTGCAACACGCACACACACATACATATACACAGCATTACACACACATATATATATATATATATATATATATATATATATATATATATGTTTATATTTCCACAGTAATTATATATATATTTATATATATCTATAAATATATATATATATATATTTATTTTAAATAGATATATGAATAGATGGGAATATAGATATACTTATAACATAAATATATAGACAGGCAGTGTGTTTACGTGCGTCAGTACGAAGCACAGCGAGCGGCCGCCTCGCTACCGTCACTCTGTAATAGTTCTAGTAAAATTGGTATTCCAAATATAGAATAGAGGCTTTAATACTTTAATCATTTTCTAATCTTGCTCTGAGTTGCCGATAATGAAGTCGTCGACTGTACTAGACATTGCCCGGTGAGTGCGCAGCTATATTGCTCTAAAATATATATTTTTCACATTATAAAAGGAAATTGCCGGAAACGCCGGGAGCTTCAGCAGCAGTGCGTGCACCTCCCGCGACTTCCAGACGACAACTGAAGTTGAGGCCAGATGCGACGAAACACAAGGAAAATGGACTAAAAGAAACAAGCGAACGCAGCAAATTAACAAAAATAGGCCAGTGGAAAAATAAATATTGGATTAGAAGTTGAGGAAAATAATTAAATTAAATATTAGGCGGAAAATAAAGATATGCGGCAATGCAGAAAATGGAGACAGCTTTGTTCCAGTCTTTAGATATAGATTATAGCAGATGAAGCTTTTATTTGTGATAATTTACCCCGATAACACTAGAATAATTGTGTGCAGAGACGACACTCGTATTAGCTGTTTAAAAGATTCCTTTCATTTTATGAGCTCAAAATTTTCTTATTTGACCAGGCGCGTCAGTTACGTCACGCCTGCGACGGAACGCTGCAGTAGAGACCACGGTGGAGGAAAAACAAGGTAAGGTCAAACCAGTATTTTTTTGTCGGCTGTGTGGGCTTGCTGACGTCACGACAACGAGCCAATAGCAGCGCTCATATTGCATCTGGTGGTAGCACTACTACCACCAAATCTGGCTCAACTATTGGCCTAACGACACGGCGTTTTGGTGATGTCATAAAGTTTGTTTGAAATAAAGCCTTTTTTTGGGTAGCCGAAAAAGAAGACATGTATTTTTCCCCATAGAAATGACCCTACCTTGTTTCCTCTACCGAGGTAGAGACTGACGAATGCGAGTGCTTGCGAGAGATAGTTGAATACTGGTAGCAAAGTCCGTAGAGTTTCTTCAAAAAACTCAAATTTTCGTTATAATAGATGGCCGTTTTTTTTTCTTGATCTATAAGGGTGATCTTTATGGTTGTAATGATGTTTAACTAAAGATCCCCCTAACTAAACTAAATAATGTAATGATGTTCAACAAGAATTTTTGTTTCTTCATATTTTATGGTATATAACCTTGTGATTGATAGATGAAGTTACATCATTTCCATCAAACCTGTACCTAGGTTTCACTTGATTAATCTCGACAGGTTGCTGAGCTAAAGATAGACCTTCGGTCTGAAAATTTTTTCATCAAGTGAGGTTTATTATTTTTTGGTCCAAGCGCAATTATTTGAGTAATCTTTGTTTTCTCCAGTTATTCTTGTGCTAGCGTAAACAGATGTGTACGTACAAGCGTTTGTTCATAACACGCACACATGTGCGTCAGTGTCACGTCTATGGAATACTGCAATTATATTCTGGACTTTTTCTTGACCTCTATCAAAAACCGTGACAACAAGATGAAGCTTTTGCTGTAATGAACGTTAGACATTTTTGTGTCCGTTGCATCGTAGATACAAAATCCCGCTGCCTGCGTGCCTGTGCGTGACTGCCTGCGTGCCTGTGCGTGCCTGCCTGCGTGCCTGTGTGTGACTGCCTGCGTGCCTGTGTGTGACTGCCTGGGTGCCTGTGTGTGACTGCCTGCGTGCCTGTGTGTGACTGCCTGCGTGCCTGTGCGTGACTGCCTGCGTGCCTGTGCGTGACTGCCTGCGTGCCTGTGCGTGCCTGCCTGCGTGCCTGTGTGTGACTGCCTGCGTGCCTGTGTGTGACTGCCTGCGTGCCTGTGCGTGACTGCCTGCGTGCCTGTGCGTGACTGCCTGCGTGCCTGTGCGTGACTGCCTGCGTGCCTGTGCGTGCCTGCCTGCGTGCCTGTGTGTGACTGCCTGGGTGCCTGTGTGTGACTGCCTGCGTGCCTGTGTGTGACTGCCTGCGTGCCTGTGTGTGACTGCCTGCGAGCCTGTGCGTGACTGCTTGGGTGCCTGTGTGTGACTGCCTGCGTGCCTGTGCGTGACTGCCTGCGTGCCTGTGCGTGACTGCCTGCGTGCCTGTGTGTGACTGCCTGCGTGCCTGTGCGTGACTGCCTGCGTGCCTGTGCGTGCCTGCCTGCGTGCCTGTGTGTGACTGCCTGCGTGCCTGTGTGTGACTGCCTGCGTGCCTGTGTGTGACTGCCTGCGTGCCTGTGTGTGACTGCCTGCGTGCCTGTGTGTGACTGCCTGCGTCTCTGTGCGTGACTGCCTGCGTGCCTGTGCGTGACTGCCTGCGTGCCTGTGTGTGACTGCCTGCGTGCCTGTGCGTGACTGCCTGCGTCTCTGTGCGTGACTGCCTGCGTGCCTGTGCGTGACTGCCTGCGTGCCTGTGTGTGACTGCCTGCGTGCCTGTGCGTGACTGCCTGCGTGCCTGTGCGTGACTGCCTGCGTGCCTGTGCGTGACTGCCTGCGAGCCTGTGCGTGACTGCCTGCGTGCCTGTGCGTGACTGCCTGCGTGCCTGTGCGTGACTGCCTGCGTGCCTGTACGTGACTGCCTGCGTGCCTGTGCGTGCCTGCCTGCGTGCCTGTGCGTGACTGCCTGCGTGCCTGTGCGTGACTGCCTGCGTGCCTGTGCGTGACTGCCTGCGAGCCTGTGCGTGACTGCCTGCGTGCCTGTGCGTGACTGCCTGCGTGCCTGTGCGTGACTGCCTGCGTGCCTGTGCGTGACTGCCTGCGTGCCTGTGAATGACTAAGATAGAAAAGGAAATGGACGGCAATTCTGATGCCATTTTCTGTCCTGTTCTGAACTTTTGACACGTGTGCGCTGCCGCCATGTTGGGTGCACATGGACACACCACCAGACGCACATGTTGCACCGCATGTCCTGCCATGTGCACCCATGAGGCAGCACACACACGGTCTCATGTGCTGATGTGTGCGTGCATCCATGTGCGGGCGTGTGCGTGTGTGTGCGTGCGTGCGCGTGTGCGTGCGTGGGTGTGTGCGTGTGCGAAGGTGTGTGCGTGAGCGATGAACGAGAGTGTGTGTGTGTGTGCGCGAGGGTGTGTACGTGTGCATGTGTGCGTGCGTGCACATGTGCGTGGCAGCAGGCACACGTGACGCGCCCGTCACATGGGGGCGCAACGTGCGCTGCTGCGGTGGCGGGCCCTGGGGGGGAGGGGGGAGGAGTGAGGGGGGAGTGAGGAGGGAGTGAGGGGAGAGTGAGGAGATTTGCTGAGCGGGCTTTGCCTGGACTCTGATGGCAACACTGCGGAGTGCCAGCTGGCAATAAGTGTATATTCCGGCTGGCAACAATGAGTCTACCAGCTGGCAACAATGAGTCTACCAGCTGGCAACGGTGGTATACACTAGCTGGCAACAATGGTATATACCATGGGGCTACAATAGAATACACCAGCTGGCAACAACAGAGACACAACGGCAACAATTCGGCAACACGCGGTGTTGCACCACTCAGAGACACCAGACGTGTGTTGCACGTGAACGTGGTGCACGTCTGTTGCACGTGTCTTGCGTACTGCACGCGTCGCGTCGAAGGCGATATCTTGTTTAAATACGTACAGTTCTTAACGATATATTTAAAACTAGTTCTTAAAGTTCCTAAAACATATCCAGTTCTAATAATAAATTTATTCTACGTCTCAAATTCCAGTTTTAAAAGAACAGGAATATCAATTCCAGTTATTAAAGTTCTTAAAATAACCCAATTCTTAATATATATAAATACAATTCCAGGTCTTGAGAGACAGTACAGATAATTCCGATAATTGGTAAATATAATTCTAGTCCTTAAAGTCCTTAAAACAAATCCAGTTCTTATAATAAATTTAGAAACTTAAAGCTAAAGGCTCCCGGAACTTGAGTTCGACACCACGAAGTTAGCGGAGCAAGTTCGCGTATTCATAATCTAACATTTTCGCCGCCCAAGTAATTAAGTCGCATGGGCGGCGAAAATATTGCATGCTCCGGCAAAAAAGTTAGTCTTGGTTTTGGCTCGGCCGCCGCCGCGTCTGCGCAGGTCGGCGCCGCGGCGGCCGCGTGCCCTGACAGCCCGCCGAACTCGGCCGGGGCGCAGCGGCGGGGTGGGGGGGTAATTGTGTCGTGTGGGGGCGAGATGTGAGGGGAGGGGGAGGGGAGGGATGGGGGTGAGGGGGATGAGGGAAGGGGAAGTGAGAAAGATATCAATTTGCATTTAAGAAGCGCATCCTTACGCCTCGACTGCCTCAGGGGACGGAGCTGCGTACTCCCTCTCTCTCTCTCTCTCTCTCTCCCTCTCCATCTCTGCCCCCTTCAATCTGTCACCTGCCACCTGCCACCTGTCCCCTGTCCCCTGTCACCTGCCACCTGCCTCTGCCACCTGCCACATGTCACACGCCACACGCCACCTGCCACCTGTCCCCTGTCCCCTGTCACCTGCCACCTGCCTCTGCCACCTGCCACATGTCACACGCCACACGCCACCTGCCACCTGCCTCTGCCACCTGCCACATGCCACCTGACACACGCCACCTGCCTCTGCCACCTGCTACCTGCCACCTGCCACACGCCACCTGCCACACGCCACCTGCGACCTGCCTCTGCCACCTGCGCAATGCCACCTGCACACGCCACCTGCCACACGCCACCTGCCACCTGCCTCTGCCACCTGCCACATGCCACCTGCCACACGCCACCTGCCACCTGCCTCGGCCACCTGCCACATGCCACCTGCCTCTGCCCCTGCCTCTGCCACCTGCCACCTGCCACCTGCCACACGCCACCTGCTACCTGCCACCTGCCACACGCCACCTGCCCCCTGCCACACGCCACCTGCCACCTGCCACACGCCACCTGCCTCCTGCTACCTGCCACCTGCCACACGCCACCTGCTACCTGCCACTTGCCACACGCCACCTGCTACCTGCCACCTGCCACACGCCACCTGCTACCTGCCACCTGCCCCTCGCCACCTGCTACCCGCCACCTGCCCCACGCCACCTGCCACACGCCACCTGCCACCTGCCACCTGCAACACGCCACCTGCCACCTGCCACCTGTCACACACCACCTGCCACCTGCCACACGCCACCTGCCACCTGCCACACGCCACCTGCCACCTGTCACACGCCACCTGCCACCTGCCACGCGCCACCTGCCACCTGCCATGAGCAGCATGCGAATTGCCTTCCTATACGCTCTGCCTTCCTGTGTTAAATATACATATGAGTGCACATGTATATTTAACACAGAAATACGCATTAGAATGAACGAACGCAGAATATACTGATGTACAAACGAACGAAGTTCACACAAGCCTAAAAAACCACGCAGTAATGCATGAGGCAGAGTTACCTGCACAACCCAGCACCAACAACATACATGCACTCACACACAACACACTCAACACTCATACATAACACACACAACACATGACATGACACACACAATATGAACACTCAACACAAACTCGCAACGCAACACACACACCACACACAACACAACATCCACAACACACACACACACGAAACACAACACACACACGACACACCACATATACAATACACACACGACACAACACACCACACACACGACACACCACATACACAACACACACACAACTCACCATACTGAAGATCTCCTTCTGACGAGAGTCCACTTTGACGTAGCAAAGATATAAGTCAAACTGTGAAGTATACCACGACGGAACTTCAGATGTATGAGATGAAATTGTCTAATAGAACGTCACTCTGCTTCAAAGTTTACTAAACAAATAAGTAGAAGACAATAAGCTGTAATTACGGCATTAAGTTCACTGAAGTAAATCAAATTGATCGCTTCGTTTTCCTGACTATCCACTTTTTGAAAACACAAAAAACACAAAAACTGTGCAACGAAAGTTTTTTTTTAAGTTGAAGAGCGTTCAACCGCCCGCACAATTTGCAATGCCGCCTCCAATGGCTGTAGATTCCTTGGTGATTTTCACGCACAGATTTTGTCCCTTAAGCATAAAATGTCGGAGGGACACGGGGGCAGCTCTCTTCATTTTGTTCTGGTGAATTGCCTTCGTAAGTCCGGGATATTTTTGCGCGAATATTCTCCTGCTTAGGTTTTTCCGGGCGCTGAAAGTGGGCAGAAATGACGAGGTTTTTGGGGGAAAAAGTCCAGATTTTCTGCCGATGAAAACCCAAAAGTGGGAACACTTCTCAAAGTCCTATGGCTCGCCAATGCACGAGTCAATAATACGAAACAATCAAAGAAAGTATTTCTCTACGTACTGTCTGTGGAGGAAAATTAAAGAAATCTTTATTAAAAGGAAGAACTTGCATCATATAATCGAAAATGTTACCTTAGCACAGCGGTTCACACGACCCAAATACCCTTATGTAAAAGTACGGCGACTCATTAATATCCTCAAGTAGAACTACGGCCACACATTAAATATTTTGAACAAATGAGGGAAACACAACGGCTCACATCTGTATAATTTTAACAAAATCTTACGATTTTGATTTTTTGTATGAGATGCGAGCACACACAGCGACGTGTACACATCTGCACGACGTACATGTATACGTGCCTGCACTACGCACACATCGACATGGTAAACAGTGTACTGCACTCTGTGTGCACACTGTGCACACACTGTACACACACTGTACACACACTGAACACACACTGCAAAGTACGCTGCACACACACTGTACACATACTGAACACACACTGCAAAGTATGCTGCACAGCGCAAGCTTTCGCTTTAACTGCTGCTTGGAGCCTGCCTTCACAACTCAAAATCTGATCAGTTTTACATCAAAAGAAGTTTTATTTCAGATAATATTAAAAAAATAGTTAACATTAAAACAAGATTAAGATGTGGCAAGATAATATCGTGCAGATAATATTAAGATGTGGCAAGTTGTCTGCCTCAATGAGTTCTCCTTGTAAATAAAATGAGGGTCTGTGAGGGTCAGCAATATGTGAGGGGCCAGTAACATGGGTGAGGGGTATATGTGAGGGCCGGCATATGAGAGGGTAGGTATATGTGAGGAAGGATATGTGCTAGGATGGATATGTGAGAAATAGGATATGTGTGAGAGAAGGTATGTATGTGAAGGTAGCACAGAGAGTGAGATATATTGGAATGTGTACAGTGTTCGAAACTGAAATGTGTACAGTGTTCGAAACTGAAATGTGTACAGTGTTCGAAACTGAAATGTGTACAGTGTTCGAAACTGAAATGTGTACAGTGTTCGACACTGAAATGTGTACAGTGTTCGAAACTGAAATGTGTACAGTGTTCTAAACTGAAATGTGTACAGTGTTCGACACTGAAATGTGTACAGTGTTCGAAACTGAAATGTGTACAGTGTTCTAAACTGAAATGTGTACAGTGTTCGAAACTGAAATGTGTACAGTGTTCGAAACTGGAATGTAGAAAAATATCCCAAATATATTCCAGCCGAGTGACTGCGGAATGATAATTGAGCAAAACCTGCGCAGTGCAGTTATCTACAGAGTGAAGACATGTTCAGCGGCAGCACAGGACAGCTCTGCTGACTCTCTCTCTCTCTCTCTCTCTCTCTCCTGGACAATGTACCCTCATACAGAATGTCCCACAAACACCCGAACCGAGTATTTTTCCCGTATCATTAATACCACCATAAGAATACGGGTATCAGTGATACCGTCATAATTTTGCTGGAAATTAAATGTTTGTGGTATTCTTATGATGGTATTACTGATACGGGAAAATAAATACTCGCTTCGGGTTTTTGTGGCACATATTGTTTAATAAAAAGCCAGGTGTTTCCTGACATTTTATTTTTTTTTGTATTTATATATATAATTTGTAAATCTGTATATATTTAGATGTAATGCATTTAAAACATATACAAATAGATATGCAATGTATTTATATATGTATATATATTACATGTAAATAAATAAATTTTTTTGTGCAGAAATTCTCTTGCATTGTTTTAATAGGAATCTCATTGAACTCATTAAGTTTGTGCATAATTTTATGCCCTTAGTGTGTTTTTTTTAATTTGGGAACCATCGTTTATTATAAATAAGTTCTTCCTTCAAAGCAGTTTGCATTCGATGCATTCGATCGATGCACAGTTTTAGAATAATAAATAATGAGGCAGTCTCTGCTTGTTTGCTTGCTTGGTTGGTGCGTGTGTCTGTGACGCTCACAAGGACGCTCAATGACCGTATCTGTGATACGAGTTTCACCAGTGCACAAGTACAAGAATATTTTGATGGCGGGTACTGTTGGGATGGATATATTTGTTTGGCATCCACATTTGCATAATTTGTCGAATAAAAATGTCGAACCCCATAATTTTTGAGGGGTTGTGTACACTAGTTTCTTAGAAAATTTCTGTATTTTGGTCGCTGTTACCCTCACTTTGGTCGCTGTTACCCTCACTTCAAATTATTCTCCTATTTTCCCTGCCAAAAGTTGATGGGTATGTCACTACACATAATTTATCACAATGTTCACAGCACTAAGTGCACCATACTCCGATTTCACACAATTTCAGCATTATGTCACTTCACATAATTAATTTTTATATACGTCGCTTCACATGAATTAATTCTACTTTGACTTCACAGAGCATCGTGTGATGCAAGCAACAGCAGTCCAGCAGCACATGAGCGCCATTGTCCAGTGCTGGACACAATATATATATAGATTAGCATCTCCGTCCTCCATTTCTGGAGTCACGTTGCCGCCGCACGCCCCCAGTGACGGGAGGCTGGGCAGCACCGGCACAACACCACCTCCTCGACTGCCGGTGGCAGACTGACTGATCAGCAACGTGTGGCACTTCAGTCTTCAGGTAGTCGCGTTCGCCCCCCTCCCCCTTCTGGTGCCCCCCCCCACCCCCCCCCAACTCGTGCCACACCCCCACGTTCACCCGCGTGAGCAGCACCCCCCCCCCCCCCTCTCCCTCTCCACCTGCGCGTCCCAACACTCCTACCCTTGTGTTGTGCCACACACATTTGCATGTGCACTGCGCCCCACCGGAGGGGGGTGGGAGGAAGAGGAAGGATTGGGGGTGATTCAGGAAATAGAAAAAAGACAATTACATTTTTCTCAAAGAAATCGGCGTCCCGGATGTCAATGAGAGGGCATCTTTGATAATTTCTATATCTGCACCAAAATTGTTATAATATTAAATGTGCTCTATCAGTGAATGGGCGGCATTTTCTCTTTAGCAAACTTTAGAGTAAAAATAAATTACAGATATTGTGTGTAGGCTGTCCACATGTTCTGAAGTATGACCAGTCTCATGCGTGTTATATATATGATCACCTCTACAAGTAAAGCTAGTGATATATATATGACCACTTCTACATGTTATGTATATGTTATATATATTTATAAATATGACCTGTTTTCACATGTTATATGCATGTTTTATATATGTTTTATATATATATAAATATATATATATATATAAAACATATATATATATAAAACATATATACATATATATATATGACCACTTCTACATGTAGCGAGCACCAGCCTACGTAGGCCTATTTGCCTCAAATAGACCTCGTTGCCAACGCGAGGCCGCATGAACGTGATCCCGCAATGTGATGATCATTGGGAAGCCACGTGCGTGTTTGAATGTGCCTTTTAGTCTACCATTCTAAGTTAATTGGAATTTTGCTTCTAAATTGTGTGTATTTGCGCGTGTGTCTGTGCATGTATGAGTATATAAGTGTATATATATACATATATGTAAATATATATATATATATTTATGTGTATATATATATATATGTCCGAGAAAAAGAATCTGACATATAAATGAAATAATTCGGAAAAATAATTTGCTGCATTTTTATTCATTTTAGCCCATATTCTGTGTCTATATATATGTATTGATAAATGAATATATGTGTGAGAAAAAGAATCGGACATAAAAATAAAATAATTGACAAATGATCCCGAGCATTCGATGAGTTGCGGCAAAGCTCCTCGTTGACCGCTGTTCAGCAGATGCTACGCGTTCTGATAACACATCTCCGAACAGTATTTACTCAGCGGTTACTCACTCAAGGCTGTCAGAAACATGTGTGTGTGTGTGTGCAGTAAAGTCTAACAACACAGTCTGCACGCCACAATTTAACTGAGATTAAGTTTAGCAAAATAAGTTTTGACAACTTCTGTCATGTCAGTCGACGAGTCCGACCTTCTTCAGCAGGTTCTTTTTCTTAGTTATTTTCGTGGACGAACTACTAACCTCTAGCGGGTATTGCGATACTCATGTGTGTGTACCAACTTAGGATCCTTACCTTAAGGTATTTTAAAACCCAATGATGGGGTTTTTGCATAATCTACACTTAGAAATGAACTGGTTTTCTGTTTTTCGAGCAGTATTGCGCTACCCGTCTGCCCCGCAATAGGCAAGTTTCCATTCAATAATTATTATTGTAAGTCTGCTCGTCCGTACCTGAACTTCAAGATGCTCACTACGGAGTGGGACAAATGTGTACCACTAGCTAAATTGTTCATTTTCGCACCAATGTGAATGTATGACATTTCGAACCATTTGCGACCTTTTTTTTTGAAGGATTTTGATCGTACGATGAAAATATATTATATTTGTTACATATATGCATATTTATACTTGTTATATATCATATATATTATATATTTGTACATTTTTTACAAAGGATGGAAAATTATTCGGGCAGGTAAGTCGATTTTACCAGTCTGTTTTTCACAACCTAACCAAGTCAACTTTCCGACCCGTGCATTCGTAGTCAAAGTGTTAATGCCTAGTTTTTTCATGCTTCCATGCTTTTTCAAATAAAAGTCGCAAGGAATGTGTTCTCTTGGTTACTTATGTTTAAATGCACTGTCAAAATCAGATTAGGCAAGGAAGGAACTTATTTTTCTAGTACTTTTCTGTCAATCATTCTTTTTTTCAACATTCTACACGGGTGTCACGATACCAATGTGTTATAATCAGTTAAGGATGTTAATGTTACGGTGTTTTATAAACCAGTTTATCAACATTTCATGTAATGCTCTATTGGAAATAAAATATTTTTCTTTTCTTTTTCATGTCGTTGCTTCAATTAACATTGTGTTTGGTCGCACTTGTTCCGACAAGCCCTGCAGTCAGAGAGTACAACTCAGTACAATCTACACCAGTTCACTCCACTTCACAGTTTCACAATTTATATCCCTACGATAGATGATAATTTTATATTCAAATAGAATTGGTTTTGTTTTTTCTATTAAATGTCATCACATTTCGTTAATGTTTATCCCCAATTATTCATAAGTTGAAATATCCAGCAAAGAAATTGGTTGTCCATTGTCCCCCCCCCCCCCCCCCCCCCCCCAATTAGGCGTTAAGAACTAAGGGCTAGATATTGCCCTTTCAACTACTACGTAGTAGATCATTTCAATAAATATATTGTGAACAAGTTCCAAGCTACAATTCCGTGCACATGTCGTCCATATCTGTCCCCACACTTGCGGCATCGGTGCAGCGACGGCTCGTTTGTTATGAATTAAAGAGCAAAGAAAGTCGCTTTTAAATTCAACATTCTTATCAAAATATTCAAACACTAAAAAAAGAACGTTTCGACCCGTAAGGTCATTTTCAAGTTCTGTCGGTAGAAAGTCACAAATTCAGTAAAATTTCAAGTGAAATGTTAGACGATGAGAGAAAAAGAAGAGTAGCACCATACTAAAACCAACAAATACAACCTACACCAGCAGAAGGGGGAAAGCGGACTGACCGTCATTTACTAGTTTGTTTACAATTATTTTTTGTACACTGAATTCGTAAGCGATTCTTTCTTTCTATTCTTCAGAGTTTTCAGGGGGACTAGAGAATACTTTCGTCTTCATGTGTTCCCATTAAAAATAATCACACGGTGTTAGATCTGGAAATCTTGGAGGCCGCTCAATTTATCTATTTCATGCAACCATGCGGTCATTAAATCTTCTCTCATCGGTGTAGTAGGGAGGCTAAAACTGTTTCATGAGATTATTAGCAGAGTGGGACTTATATAATTAAAAAGTTCTTTATGGCAGGTGTTGGTATCACAGATACATGCCGAGGTTGTGTGTTGATGTCACAGATACATGCCGAGGTTGTGTCAGATGTTGGTATCACAGATACATGCCGAGGTTGTGTCAGGTGTTGGTATCACAGATACATGCCGAGGTGGTGTCAGGTGTTGGTATCACAGATACATGCCGAGGTTGTGTGTTGGTATCACAGATACATGCCGAGGTTGTGTGTTGATGTCACAGATACATGCCGAGGTTGTGTCAGATGTTGGTATCACAGATACATGCCGAGGTTGTGTCAGGTGTTGGTATCACAGATACATGCCGAGGTTGTGTGTTGGTATCACAGATACATGCCGAGGTTGTGTGTTGGTATCACAGATACATGCCGAGGTTGTGTCAGATGTTGGTATCACAGATACACGCCGAGGTTGTGTCAGGTGTTGGTATCACAGATACATGCCGAGGTTGTGTCAGGTGTTGGTATCACAGATACATGCCGAGGTTGTGTCAGGTGTTTTTATCACAGATACATGCCGAGGTGGTGTCAAGTGTTGGTACCACAGATACATGCCGAGGTTGTGTCAGGTGTTGGTATCACAGATACATGCCGAGGTGGTGTCAGGTGTTGGTATCACAGATACATGCCGAGGTTGTGTCAGGTGTTAGTATCACAGATACATGCCGAGGTGGTGTCAGGTGTTGGTATCACAGATACATGCCGAGGTTGTGTCAGGTGTTGGTATCACAGATACATTCCGAGGTTGTGTCAGGTGTTGGTATCACAGATACATGCCGAGGTTGTGTCAGGTGTTGGTATCACAGATACATGCCGAGGTTGTGTCAGGTGTTGGTATCACAGATACATGCCGAGGTTGTGTCAGATGTTGGTATCACAGATACACGCCGAGGTTGTGTCAGGTGTTGGTATCACAGATACACGCCGAGGTTGTGTCAGGTGTTGGTATCACAGATACATGCCGAGGTTGTGTCAGATGTTGGTATCACAGATACACGCCGAGGTTGTGTCAGGTGTTGGTATCACAGATACATGCCGAGGTAGTGTCAGGTGTTGGTATCACAGATACATGCCGAGGTTGTGTCAGATGTTGGTATCACAGATACACGCCGAGGTTGTGTCAGGTGTTGGTATCACAGATACATGCCGAGGTTGTGTCAGGTGTTGGTATCACAGATACATGCCGAGGTTGTGTCAGATGTTGGTATCACAGATACACGCCGAGGTTGTGTCAGGTGTTGGTATCACAGATACACGCCGAGGTTGTGTCAGGTGTTGGTATCACAGATACATGCCGAGGTTGTGTCAGATGTTGGTATCACAGATACACGCCGAGGTTGTGTCAGGTGTTGGTATCACAGATACATGCCGAGGTGGTGTCAGGTGTTGGTATCACAGATACATGCCGAGGTTGTGTCAGATGTTGGTATCACAGATACACGCCGAGGTTGTGTCAGGTGTTGGTATCACAGATACATGCCGAGGTGGTGTCAGGTGTTGGTATCACAGATACATGCCGAGGTTGTGTCAGATGTTGGTATCACAGATACACGCCGAGGTTGTGTCAGGTGTTGGTATCACAGATACATACCGAGGTTGTGTCAGGTGTTGGTATCACAGATACATGCCGAGGTTGTGTCAGCTGTTTTTATCACAGATACATGCCGAGGTGGTGTCAGGTGTCGGTATCACAGATACATGCCGAGGTTGTGTAAGGTGTTGGTATCACAGATACATGCCGAGGTGGTGTCAGGTGTTGGTATCACAGATACATGCCGAGGTTGTGTCAGGTGTTGGTATCACAGATACATGCCGAGGTTGTGTCAGATGTTGGTATCACAGATACACGCCGAGGTTGTGTCAGGTGTTGGTATCACAGATACATGCCGAGGTTGTGTCAGGTGTTGGTATCACAGATACATGCCGAGGTGGTGTCAGGTGTTGGTATCACAGATACATGCCGAGGTGGTGTCAGGTGTTGGTATCACAGATACATGCCGAGGTTGTGTCAGATGTTGGTATCACAGATACACGCCGAGGTTGTGTCAGGTGTTGGTATCACAGATACATGCCGAGGTTGTGTCAGGTGTTGGTATCACAGATACATGCCGAGGTTGTTTCAGCTGTTTTTATCACAGATACATGCCGAGGTGGTGTCAGGTGTCGGTATCACAGATACATGCCGAGGTTGTGTCAGGTGTTGGTATCACAGATACATGCCGAGGTGGTGTCAGGTGTTGGTATCACAGATACATGCCGAGGTTGTGTCAGGTGTTGGTATCACAGATACATGCCGAGGTTGTGTCAGGTGTTGGTATCACAGATACATGCCGATGTTGTGTCAGGTGTTGATATCACAGATACATGCCGAGGTTGTGTCAGGTGTTGGTATCACAGATACATACCGAGGTTGTGTCAGGTGTTGGTATCACAGATACATGCCGAGGTTGTGTCAGCTGTTTTTATCACAGATACATGCCGAGGTGGTGTCAGGTGTCGGTATCACAGATACATGCCGAGGTTGTGTAAGGTGTTGGTATCACAGATACATGCCGAGGTGGTGTCAGGTGTTGGTATCACAGATACATGCCGAGGTTGTGTCAGGTGTTGATATCACAGATACATGCCGAGGTTGTGTCAGTTGTTGGTATCACAGATACATGCCGAGGTTGTGTCAGATGTTGGTATCACAGATACACGCCGAGGTTGTGTCAGGTGTTGGTATCACAGATACATGCCGAGGTGGTGTCAGGTGTTGGTATCACAGACATGCCGAGGTTGTGTCAGATGTTGGTATCACAGATACACGCCGAGGTTGTGTCAGGTGTTGGTATCACAGATACATGCCGAGGTGGTGTCAGGTGTTGGTATCACAGATACATGCCGAGGTTGTGTCGGATGTTGGTATCACAGATACACGCCGAGGTTGTGTCAGGTGTTGGTATCACAGATACATACCGAGGTTGTGTCAGGTGTTGGTATCACAGATACATGCCGAGGTTGTGTCAGGTGTTTTTATCACAGATACATGCCGAGGTGGTGTCAGGTGTTGGTATCACGGATACATGCCGAGGTTGTGTCAGGTGTTGGTATCACAGATACATGCCGAGGTGGTGTCAGGTGTTGGTATCACAGATACATGCCGAGGTTGTGTCAGGTGTTAGTATCACAGATACATGCAGAGGTTGTGTCAGGTGTTGGTACCACAGATACATGCCGAGGTTGTGTCAGGTGTTGGTATCACAGATACATGCAGAGGTTGGGTCAGGTGTTGGTATCACAGATACATGCCGAGGTTGTGTCAGGTGTTGGTATCACAGATACATGCCGAGGTTGTGTCAGGTGTTGGTATCACAGATACATGCCGAGGTTGTGTCAGGTGTTGGTATCACAGATACATGCCGAGGTTGTGTCAGGTGTTGGTATCACAGATACATGCCGAGGTTGTGTCAGGTGTTAGTATCACAGATACATGACGAGGTTGTGTCAGGTGTTGGTATCACAGATACATGTCGAGGTTGAGTCAGGTGTTGGTATCACAGATACATGCTGAGGTTGTGTCAGGTTTTGGTATCACAGATACATGCCGAGATTGTGTGTTGGTATCACAGATACATGCCGAGGTTGTGTCAGGTGTTGGTATCACAGATACATGCCGAGCTTGTGTCAGGTGTTGGTATCACAGATACATGCTGAGGTTGTGTCAGGTTTTGGTATCACAGATACATGCCGAGATTGTGTGTTGGTATCACAGATATATGCAGAGGTTGTGTCAGGTGTTGGTATCACAGATACATGCCGAGGTTGTGTCAGGTGTTGGTATCACAGATACATGCCGAGGTGGTGTCAGGTGTTGGTATCACAGATACATGCCGAGGTTGTGTCAGGTGTTGGTATCACAGATACATGCCGAGATTGTGTCAGGTGTTGGTATCACAGATACATGCCGAGTCAGGTGTTGGTATCGCAGATACACGCCGAGGCTCAGTCAACAGATGCTGCTCATTTCCAAAAACTTGAACAAAAGCTAAATTGTGACGAGTACAATTTATGGCTTGACTTTCAAGCACACACATGTTTCTGACAGCCTGCAGTCGAGTAATTACAGAGTGTATATTTCAGGAGATATTCTATCAAAACGTACAACATTCGTTAAAAAGCGTCCAACGAAGAATATGGTCGAAACAAAATAGTGATGGACTAAACAATTTTAGAATAATATAATTATGATTTGGGTTCCGTTTTTCGAGGTATACCATGTTTACATAATGCGTATATATAATTATATATATTTTTTTTGTGTGTGGACAAATTTCAAACATAGGTAGAAAAAAGTGAAATAAATCGATTCTCACGAATGTTACCATGCCCAAAACTCCTTAGTGCTCGAGGTGTAAGGACTTGAGAAACTCTAAAACTAAAGTAGGATCCCACGTGCGCGCCAGTGTTGGCGCTGGTCTTGATGGTTCCGACCCCACTGTAGCAGGTTTTTTATTTTGCCTTTAAACTTGCAGGCAATTTACGGTTACAAAAATACCTCTAATTTGATTGTTATTTCAAATAAAAGAAAGCTTTTCATTACGTTGATAAAACGTACAAACATTATTAATAGCTTCATAGCTTGAAACTGCAGGTATTTTTGTAACCGTAAATTGCCTGCAAGTTTAAAGGCAAAATAAAAAACCTGCTACAGTGGAGTCGGAACCATCAAGACCAGCGCCAACACTGGCGCGCACGTGGGATCCTACTTTAGTTTTAGAGTTTCTCAAGTCCTTACACCTCGAGCACTAAGGAGTTTTGGGCATTGTAACATTCGTGAGAATCGATTTATTTTGAGTTTTTCTACCTATGTTTGAAATTTGTCCCCTCAAAGAAAACGCCCATATATATAATATACATATAAGAATACACATACTTCATTTCACAATTTCAGGAGCGTCAAAGGAACCATTGCGCAGCAAAACGTTACCTACCAGCTCAGTGTGTGCGCGCAGGTGTTGTCGCGCTGCCCGGCCCGCGCGGGCCGGAGTGAACGCTGCACACGAGGTGTGTCCGGACTGCGGGTGTCGGTCTCTGTGGTGTGGGTGTGGGTGCTGGGGGGTTTGCTGGGCTTATTTGGGGCTGTAGTGAAGTTTGCTGTGCAGCACCACGGCACAGCAGCACGGCACAGCACAGCAGCCCGGCACAGCAGCCCGGCACAGCAGCACAGCACAGCAGCACAGCACAGCACAGCACGCCACAGCACAGCACCGCAGCACAGGACAGCACCGCAGCACAGCACCACAACACAGCAGCACAGCACAGCACCACAGCACAGCACCACAACACAGCACCACAGCACAGCACAACACGTTTTTGTGTTACGCACAAAATCTTCATTGCGGCTAAAAATAATATTTACACCAACTCCCCTCCCCCATAACTCCCCCTCCCCTCCCCTCTCCCCCTTAACTCCCAATAAGGAAGCAGGGCATCTGTCACAGGTGACCCCCCCCTCCCCCTCTGCCCCCCACCGGCCGCCTGTCCCCACTCTCACATGGTAACACGTGAGACTCTGCCCCCCTCACCCCCTCACCCCCTCACCCCCTCACCCTCTCACCCCTTTTAATCCAGCGCATGTTTAATGCAGGAACACAACGTCACCCCCACTCTGCCCCCCCCCCATGGGGAGGTGAGGGGAGGGGGGGTTCTGAGAGCACGTTAAATGGAAGCGTGCGGCTGTGTGGCGTTAAAATAACGCTGTATTAATACGTCCCCTGCAGCCCGCACACACACACACACAGGAGGCGTTACGTTGCGAGTTCTTCAGGAGTTTGTGTGTCAGTGAAAAGAAAGATAGCAATAAGAAAGGAAGAAAAGAAGTCTTCTTTTGTACGACGGTGACGTCAGCATCCTTCTTTTGTGCTGTTTTGTTCTCTTTTGTTCCGCCACTGCTTTATTTAGGATCGTCATTAGTTCATTGAGCACCCAGTCTAACTTTTTCACCAGAGCATGGGTGTTTTTCGCCGCCCAAGCGATTTCATTTCTTGGGCGGCGAAAAAATATGCATAGAGGCGGCGAAAAAGTAACACTGGGTAGCCTCTGATCACGCTCCATAGAGAGGTGCTTGCGAGTCCTATACGCCAAGTTAGGGGTTCGGGGAGTCAGATTCAGGGGTTAGTCTTAAGGCGTAGTTGTAACTAATTATAACTAGTTATAGTTATAACTAGTTATAGTTATAGGCAGTAGTTATAGTTATAACTAGTTATAGTTATAGGCAGTAGTTATAACTATAGCTAGTTATAACTATAACTAGTTATAACTATGTATAGCAACATACAAATGTAGTTATACATAGTTATTAACACATGTTTTGAATTTGAATAAAAAAAGCACATTTTATTTTGCCAGCTACGAAGGGTTCGATGAATGCTTGTGTGGAACTTGTGGGGTTCAGTACCTCCAGCGAGGTTGTAAGCCCTGGACTATTGTGGATACGGTGGCAGTATTGTGGATACGGTGGCAGTATTGTGGATACGGTGGCAGTATTGTGGATACGGTGGCAGTATTGTGGATACGGTGGCAGTATTGTGGATACGGTGGCAGTGTTGTGGAAATGGTGGCAGTATTGTGGATACGGTGGCAGTATTGTGGATACGGTGGCAGTATTGTGGATACGGTGGCAGTATTGTGGATATGGTGGCAGTATTGTGGATACGGTGGCACTATTGTGGATACGGTGGCAGTATTGTGGATACGGTGGCAGTATTGTGGATACGGTGGCAGTATTGTGGATACGGTGGCAGTGTTGTGGAAATGGTGGCAGTATTGTGGATACGGTGGCAGTATTGTGGATATGGTGGCAGTATTGTGGATACGGTGGCAGTATTGTGGATACGGTGGCAGTATTGTGGATACGGTGGCAGTATTGTGGATACGGTGGCAGTATTGTGGATACGGTGGCAGTATTGTGGCAACGAAGACATTGTCTGTGGAATTTCCACGGGTCCTGCGAGAAGTTATCAATGTTTTAGAGATGTTGTAGATATGTCCACGGTGTCCGGGCTCTCTCATGCCTCTCTTGCTACTCCTGTTCATACACCCAGCATTCAGTGCATATGCAAGATATGTATGGTTTGTATTGCCCTACAATCAACGCATTTTTAAGTAATATAAGGGTTTTGTTATCTTGGATTCAATGCTTTTTTAGTTATATTGTGATTTTATTGGCCTACTTTCAACGCATTTCCAAGTAACGTAAAGGTTTATGGTATGATCCCGAGTTACGTGTTCAGTAATATTTAACACAGGTGGAGTGTGCCCCTCACCACGTGACCCACTCGGTGGGGCGGGTATGGAACCACCAGCCCTTAATTTCCCTCTAATTTTCGTTACACATAAGCCCATGAGGTGCGCTAACGCCGCAGATAATGCTAAAAAAACTGCCTCCACCGTCTAAAACTCTAAATGACGCCACAGATATTGCAATAAAAACTGCCTCCACCGTCTTAAACTCGAATTAACTAGAATAATTTGAAAACTAGAATTATTTCTATGCGATTTCTTTCTGCTGCCGATGGTTTCATTTCTACTTGAGAACAACTTCCGCATCGCTGTCCTCGGCCAAACCGAAAGTGCTGATTGGAATTTGACCGAAGGACTTCGAATGCCCTCAACATTGAGCTGGCGTCCATTCAGTTTGCAGTGGAGGTAGAGAAGAGCAACACTAACATAAACAACCGGGATGTATGAACAGCTTCTCTATTTTTTCTATATAAATATGTATAAATATATTTTGAAAAGTGCTATACTAATGTAAAAAATCGGGATATGAACGAGTATATATATATATATATATATATCTTCTCTATATCTTCTAAATGAAGAAAAATCCTGAGGAAAACTGAGGTAACAGGATCGTGGACCAATATACATATATGTATACAGTGTCCGTGTGCACGCTGCTCCGTAGCTCGTACCCACAGTACAGCTAACGAGGTATTCTCACACACACACACACACATACACCAAGTTTCCATAACTAATTACATTCAAACTCTGATCAATACGAGCTACAAAGAATATTTCACATTCAAAAATGTTCACATAGAGTTTGAGTGTTCACGTACGCATTTAACACATTACGTACACATTTAACACATTACGTACAGAATTAACACATTACGTACACATTTAACACGTTAAGTACACATTTAACACGTTACGTACACAGTTAACACATTACGTACAAAATTAACACTTTACGTACACCTTTACCACACTACGCACACATTTAACACATTACGTACACATTTAACACATTACGTACACATTCAACGCATTACGTACACATTTAACACATTACGTACACATTCAACGCATTACGTACACATTTAACACATTACGTACACAATTAACACATTACGTACACATTTAACACATTACGTACACATTTAACACATTACGTACACATTTAACACATTACGTACACATTCAACGCATTACGTACACATTTAACACATTACGTACACAATTAACACATTACGTACACATTTAACACATTACGTACACATTTAACACAATACGTACACATTTACCACACTACGCACACATTTAACACATTACGTACACATTTAACACATTACGTACAAAATTAACACTTTACGTACACATTTACCACACTACGCACACATTTAACACACTACGTACACATTTAACACATTACGTACACATTCAACGCATTACGTACACATTTAACACATTACGTACACATTTAACGCATTACGTACACATTTAACACATTACGTACACATTTAACACATTACGTATACATTCAACACATTACGTACACATTTAACACATTAGGTACACAATTAACACCTTTTGTACACATTTAACACATTACGTACACATTTAACACATCCATCGCGTGTCCGAGGCCGTAAACGGTTAGTTTGGTTAGGTCGCAAGTAGCAGAATTGGGAAATCGACTTTGCTGCTCGTCTACATTTTTATCCTTTCTAAAAATATTATGAAAAATACAACTGCACCATAATATTTCACCTTGTATGATAAGAGTTATTTATTGAAAAAGGTCTCAAAACGAATGAAATGTCATTCATTTATGTCAGAACGAGAATTAGAAATTTACCGATTGTGACACATATGGCACAACACGTGGTGACGAACGAGTTTACAGCTCATCGGTGCACGTTGGGTGTCTTTTGTTTCATTTATTATGACATTTCTCGGGCAGCAAGATGCGTCTCAAAATACTAAAGAAAACTATAAAAACATTGCGCTAAAAATATTTTTAATACCCGAAAATATTATCATGTCAACAACACGTTAGAGCGAGACACCGTCCCACAAAATAAATCAACCTCATTATTTGAGCAACTTTCAGCTACACCCCAACTACCTTATCAATACGCCAGCACAATAAAGTTTCATTGAAACATACTTTTAGTGTTAATCATTCACTGCTGCTTGATGTTTCACTTGAGAAGCGGTACAGTGGACGACTGCAGTGAAGACAGAGCTACAGTGGACGACTGCAGTGAAGACAGAGCTACAGTGGACGACTGCAGTGAAGACAGAGCTACAGTGGACGACTGCAGTGAAGACAGAGCTACAGTGGATGACTGCAGTGAAGACAGAGCTACAGTGGATGACTGCAGTGAAGAGAGAGCTACAGTGGATGACTGCAGTGAAGACAGAGCTACAGTGGACGACTGCAGTGAAGACAGAGCTACAGTGGATGACTGCAGTGAAGACAGAGCTACAGTGGACGACTGCAGTGAAGACAGAGCTACAGTGGATGACTGCAGTGAAGACAGAGCTACAGTGGATGACTGCAGTGAAGAGAGAGCTACAGTGGATGACTGCAGTGAAGACAGAGCTACAGTGGACGACTGCACTGAAGACAGAGCTACAGTGGACGACTGCACTGAAGACAGAGCTACAGTGGACGACTGCAGTGAAGACAGAGCTACAGTGGACGACTGCAGTGAAGACAGAGCTACAGTGGACGACTGCAGTGAAGACAGAGCTACAGTGGACGACTGCAGTGAAGACAGAGCTACAGTGGATGACTGCAGTGAAGACAGAGCTACAGTGGACGACTGCAGTGAAGACAGAGCTACAGTGGACGACTGCACTGAAGACAGAGTTACAGTGGACGACTGCAGTGAAGACAGAGCTACAGTGGACGACTGCAGTGAAGACAGAGCTACAGTGGATGACTGCAGTGAAGACAGAGCTACAGTGGACGACTGCAGTGAAGACAGAGCTACAGTGGATGACTGCAGTGAAGACAGAGCTACAGTGGATGACTGCAGTGAAGACAGAGCTACAGTGGACGACTGCAGTGAAGACAGAGCTACAGTGGATGACTGCAGTGAAGACAGAGCTACAGTGGACGACTGCAGTGAAGACAGAGCTACAGTGGACGACTGCACTGAAGACAGAGCTACAGTGGACGACTGCAGTGAAGACAGAGCTACAGTGGACGACTGCACTGAAGACAGAGCTACAGTGGATGACTGCAGTGAAGACAGAGCTACAGTGGACGACTGCAGTGAAGACAGAGCTACAGTGGACGACTGCACTGAAGACAGAGCTACAGTGGATGACTGCAGTGAAGACAGAGCTACAGTGGACGACTGCAGTGAAGACAGAGCTACAGTGGATGACTGCAGTGAAGACAGAGCTACAGTGGATGACTGCAGTGAAGACAGAGCTACAGTGGACGACTGCACTGAAGACAGAGCTACAGTGGACGACTGCACTGAAGACAGAGCTACAGTGGACGACTGCAGTGAAGACAGAGCTACAGTGGACGACTGCAGTGAAGACAGAGCTACAGTGGACGACTGCAGTGAAGACAAAGCTACAGTGGACGACTGCAGTGAAGACAGAGCTACAGTGGATGACTGCAGTGAAGACAGAGCTACAGTGGACGACTGCAGTGAAGACAGAGCTACAGTGGACGACTGCAGTGAAGACAGAGCTACTGTGGATGACTGCAGTGAAGACAGAGCTACAGTGGACGACTGCAGTGAAGACAGAGCTACAGTGGATGACTGCAGTGAAGACAGAGCTACAGTGGATGACTGCAGTGAAGACAGAGCTACAGTGGACGACTGCAGTGAAGACAGAGCTACAGTGGATGACTGCAGTGAAGACAGAGCTACAGTGGACGACTGCAGTGAAGACAGAGCTACAGTGGACGACTGCACTGAAGACAGAGCTACAGTGGACGACTTCAGTGAAGACAGAGCTACAGTGGACGACTGCAGTGAAGACAGAGCTACAGTGGATGACTACAGTGAAGACAGAGCTACAGTGGACGACTGCAGTGAAGACAGAGCTACAGTGGATGACTGCAGTGAAGACAGAGCTACAGTGGATGACTGCAGTGAAGACAGAGCTACAGTGGACGACTGCACTGAAGACAGAGCTACAGTGGACGACTGCATTGAAGACAGAGCTACAGTGGACGACTGCAGTGAAGACAGAGCTACAGTGGACGACTGCAGTGAAGACAGAGCTACAGTGGACGACTGCAGTGAAGACAGAGCTACAGTGGACGACTGCAGTGAAGACAGAGCTACAGTGGATGACTGCAGTGAAGACAGAGCTCCAGTGGACGACTGCAGTGAAGACAGAGCTACAGTGGACGACTGCACTGAAGACAGAGCTACAGTGGACGACTGCAGTGAAGACAGAGCTACAGTGGACGACTGCAGTGAAGACAGAGCTACAGTGGATGACTGCAGTGAAGACAGAGCTACAGTGGACGACTGCAGTGAAGACAGAGCTACAGTGGATGACTGCAGTGAAGACAGAGCTACAGTGGATGACTGCAGTGAACACAGAGCTACAGTGGACGACTGCACTGAAGACAGAGCTACAGTGGACGACTGCACTGAAGACAGAGCTACAGTGGACGACTGCAGTGAAGACAGAGCTACAGTGGACGACTGCAGTGAAGACAGAGCTACAGTGGATGACTGCAGTGAAGACAGAGCTACAGTGGACGACTGCAGTGAAGACAGAGCTACAGTGGACGACTGCAGTGAAGACAGAGCTACAGTGGACGACTGTAGTGAAGACAGAGCTACAGTGGACGACTGCAGTGAAGAGAGAGCTACAGTGGACGACTGCAGTGAAGACAGAGCTACAGTGGACGACTGCAGTGAAGACAGAGCTACAGTGGACGACTGCAGTGAAGACAGAGCTACAGTGGACGACTGCAGTGAAGACAGAGCTACAGTGGACGACTGCACTGAAGACAGAGCTACAGTGGACGACTGCAGTGAAGACAGAGCTACAGTGGACGACTGCAGTGAAGACAGAGCTACAGTGGATGACGGCACTGAAGACAGAGCTACAGTGGACGACTGCAGTAAAGACAGAGCTACAGTGGACGACTGCAGTGAAGACAGAGCTACAGTGGACGAATGCAGGGAAGACAGAGCTACAGTGGACGAATGCAGTAAAGACAGAGCTACAGTGGACGACTGCAGTGAAGACAGAGCTACAGTGGACGACTGCAGTGAAGACAGAGCTACAGTGGACGACTGCAGTGAAGACAGAGCTACAGTGGACGACTGCAGTAAAGACAGAGCTACAGTGGACGACTGCACTGAAGACAGAGCTACAGTGGACGACTGCAGTGAAGACAGAGCTACAGTGGACGACTGCAGTGAAGACAGAGCTACAGTGGACGACTGCAGTGAAGACAGAGCTACAGTGGACGACTGCAGTGAAGACAGAGCTACAGTGGACGACTGCACTGAAGACAGAGCTACAGTGGACGACTGCAGTGAAGACAGAGCTACAGTGGACGACTGCAGTGAAGACAGAGCTACAGTGGACGAATGCAGTAAAGACAGAGCTACAGTGGATGACGGCAGTGAAGACAGAGCTACAGTGGATGACTGCAGTGAAGACAGAGCTACAGTGGATGACGGCAGTGAAGACAGACCTACAGTGGATGACGGCACTGAAGACAGAGCTACAGTGGACGACGGCAGTAAAGACAGAGCTACAGTGGACGACTGCAGTGAAGACAGAGCTACAGTGGACGAATGCAGTAAAGACAGAGCTACAGTGGACGACTGCAGTAAAGACAGAGCTACAGTGGACGACTGCAGTGAAGACAGAGCTACAGTGGACGACTGCAGTGAAGACAGAGCTACAGTGGATGACGGCAGTGAAGACAGAGCTACAGTGGATGACTGCAGTGAAGACAGAGCTACAGTGGATGACGGCACTGAAGACAGAGCTACAGTGGACGACGGCAGTAAAGACAGAGCTACAGTGGACGACTGCAGTAAAGACAGAGCTACAGTGGATGACTGCAGTGAAGACAGAGCTACAGTGGACGACTGCAGTGAAGACAGAGCTACAGTGGATGACGGCACTGAAGACAGAGCTACAGTGGATGACTGCAGTGAAGACAGAGCTACAGTGAATGACGGCACTGAAGACAGAGCTACAGTGGATGACTGCAGTGAAGACAGAGCTACAGTCCGGCCGGCTGCTGCCAGATGTCATTAGCGGCCTTATCAGCTGCTCACTTGCGCTGCCAGATGTGCGGTGGCGTGCAGGTGTCCGGCTAATGCGGCTGTGTTTGGGCAGGCAAGCGAGCAACGAATCAAGCAGGCAAGCGGGCAACGAATCAAGCAAGCAGGCAAGCGGGCAACGAATCAAGCAAGCAAGCAAGCAGGCAAGCAAGCAACCAAGCAAGCAAGCAAGCAACGAAGCAAACAAACAAGCCCTAAACTATGCATCATCATACACGGGGACACCACATCAGTCCCCGCCTCACATGTAGCACATGTACTATTCATAGCCTCGAGTCTTCTTAAAAGCCACCGTAATCCCCTCTAATTCCCCCCCCCTCCCCTTGTCCTCCTGCCCTCTCTTACGTGACCCATCTCGGCGCTGCACCTGCTGGCCGTGGGTTAAAATTACTCATCGCATGGCCAGTAACGTGCGTGTGTGCGTGCGTGCGTGAGGGTCACGTTAGCAGGCACGTTTTGGCTGGGCGAGGCGGTGCCACATGTGAGCCACGGCTGCTGGTGTGCCACATTTCCGGGGGAGGAGTGAGGGGGGGGGGGGATTTTTGGCGAATTGAGAGCACATGAAGGGGGGGTGAGGGGGGTCGGGGGCTAGAGGGGGTGGAATGGGGAAATGAGGTTACGTGAAAATGGAAATGAGGGCAAATCGAGAGAATTGAGGGGAGTTGATTGGAGAGTGAGGGAAGTGTGAGAAAATAAGGGAAATGGGCATAAATGGAAAAGGAAGAGACGTTAGAGGGGAAAACGAAGAAAATAGCGAAAAGAATAAATTTGTTGAAGAGAAAATGGGCAGAATTATACAAAATGGAAGAAATGGAACGTATACGAAGGAAATTGATGGGGCATGCACGGAAATCAAAGAAATGGGAGTGAAAGAGAGAGAAATTAGAAGAAATGTGAGAAAAAGACAGAAAATGACAAAAATTGATCGTACAGTTGCGACCTTCGCCTCAGTTGCTGCCATGTCCTCAGTTGCGACTTGTGGACATGGCAGCGCTCTGAAGGCCTGTTCTTGGAATGATGTTATGTGTAAATATTGTATGTTTGTGTGTTGTGGTGTGTGTTGGTGTGTTGTGGTGTGTTGTGGTGTGTGTTGTGGTGTGTTGTGGTGTGTGTTGTGGTGTGTGTTGGTGTGTTGTGGTGTGTTGTGGTGTGTTGTGGTGTGTGTTGTGGTGTGTTGTGGTGTGTTGTGGTGTGTTGTGGTGTGTGTTGTGGTGTGTTGTGGTGTGTGTTGTGGTGTGTGTTGTGGTGTGTTGTGGTGTGTTGTGGTGTGTGTTGTGGTGTGTTGTGGTGTGTTGTGGTGTGTGTTGTGGTGTGTTGTGGTGTGTTGTGCTGTGTTGTGGTGTGTTGTGGTGTGTGTTGTGGTGTGTGTTGTGGTGTGTTGTGGTGTGTGTTGTGGTGTGTGTTGGTGTGTTGTGGTGTGTGTTGTGGTGTGTTGTGGTGTGTTGTGGTGTGTTGTGCTGTGTTGTGGTGTGTGTTGTGGTGTGTTGTGGTGTGTGTTGGTGTGTTGTGGTGTGTTGTGGTGTGTTGTGGTGTGTGTTGTGGTGTGTTGTGGTGTGTTGTGGTGTGTTGTGCTGTGTTGTGGTGTGTTGTGGTGTGTGTTGTGGTGTGTTGTGGTGTGTTGTGGTGTGTGTTGTGGTGTGTGTTGTGGTGTGTTGTGGTGTGTGTTGTGGTGTGTGTTGGTGTGTTGTGGTGTGTGTTGTGGTGTGTGTTGTGGTGTGTTGTGGTGTGTTGTGGTGTGTTGTGGTGTGTGTTGGTGTGTTGTGGTGTGTGTTGTGGTGTGTTGTGGTGTGTGTTGGTGTGTTGTGGTGTGTTGTGGTGTGTTGTGGTGTGTTGTGGTGTGTTGTGGTGTGTTGTGGTGTGTTGTGGTGTGTTGTGGTGTGTGTTGTGGTGTGTTGTGGTGTGTTGTGGTGTGTTGTGCTGTGTTGTGGTGTGTTGTGGTGTGTGTTGTGGTGTGTGTTGTGGTGTGTGTTGTGGTGTGTTGTGGTGTGTTGTGGTGTGTTGTGGTGTGTGTTGTGGTGTGTTGTGCTGTGTGTTGTGGTGTGTGTTGTGGTGTGTTGTGGTGTGTTGTGCTGTGTGTTGTGGTGTGTTGTGGTGTGTTGTGGTGTGTTGTGGTGTGTGTTGTGGTGTGTTGTGGTGTGTTGTGGTGTGTGTTGTGCTGTGTGTTGTGGTGTGTTGTGGTGTGTTGTGGTGTGTTGTGGTGTGTTGTGGTGTGTTGTGGTGTGTTGTGGTGTGTTGTGGTGTGTTGTGGTGTGTGTTGTGGTGTGTTGTGGTGTGTTGTGGTGTGTGTTGGTGTGTTGTGGTGTGTTGTGGTGTGTTGTGGTGTGTTGTGGTGTGTGTTGTGGTGTGTGTTGTGGTGTGTGTTGTGGTGTGTTGTGGTGTGTTGTGGTGTGTTGTACTGTGTGTTGTGGTGTGTTGTGGTGTGTTGTGGTGTGTTGTGGTGTGTGTTGTGGTGTGTTGTGCTGTGTGTTGTGGTGTGTGTTGTGGTGTGTTGTGGTGTGTTGTGGTGTGTTGTGGTGTGTTGTGGTGTGTGTTGGTGTGTTGTGGTGTGTTGTGGTGTGTTGTGGTGTGTGTTGTGGTGTGTGTTGTGGTGTGTTGTGGTGTGTTGTGGTGTGTTGTGGTGTGTGTTGTGGTGTGTGTTGTGGTGTGTTGTGGTGTGTTGTGGTGTGTTGTGGTGTGTTGTGGTGTGTTGTGGTGTGTGTTGTGGTGTGTGTTGTGGTGTGTTGTGGTGTGTTGTGGTGTGTTGTGGTGTGTGTTGTGGTGTGTTGTGGTGTGTTGTGGTGTGTTGTGGTGTGTTGTGGTGTGTGTTGTGGTGTGTTGTGGTGTGTTGTGGTGTGTTGTGGTGTGTTGTGGTGTGTTGTGGTGTGTTGTGGTGTGTTGTGGTGTGTTGTGGTGTGTGTTGTGGTGTGTTGTGCTGTGTGTTGTGGTGTGTGTTGTGGTGTGTTGTGGTGTGTTGTGGTGTGTTGTGGTGTGTTGTGGTGTGTTGTGGTGTGTTGTGGTGTGTGTTGTGGTGTGTTGTGCTGTGTGTTGTGGTGTGTGTTGTGGTGTGTTGTGGTGTGTTGTGGTGTGTTGTGGTGTGTTGTGGTGTGTTGTGGTGTGTGTTGTGGTGTGTTGTGCTGTGTGTTGTGGTGTGTGTTGTGGTGTGTTGTGGTGTGTTGTGGTGTGTTGTGGTGTGTTGTGGTGTGTTGTGGTGTGTGTTGTGGTGTGTTGTGCTGTGTGTTGTGGTGTGTGTTGTGGTGTGTTGTGGTGTGTGTTGTGGTGTGTTGTGGTGTGTTGTGGTGTGTGTTGTGGTGTGTGTTGTGGTGTGTTGTGGTGTGTTGTGGTGTGTTGTGGTGTGTGTTGGTGTGTTGTGGTGTGTTGTGGTGTGTTGTGGTGTGTTGTGGTGTGTTGTGGTGTGTGTTGTGGTGTGTTGTGCTGTGTGTTGTGGTGTGTGTTGTGGTGTGTTGTGGTGTGTGTTGTGGTGTGTTGTGGTGTGTTGTGGTGTGTGTTGTGGTGTGTGTTGTGGTGTGTTGTGGTGTGTTGTGATGTGTTGTGGTGTGTTGTGGTGTGTTGTGGTGTGTTGTGGTGTGTGTTGTGGTGTGTTGTGGTGTGTTGTGGCGTGTTGTGGTGTGTTGTGGTGTGTTGTGGTGTGTTGTGGTGTGTTGTGGTGTGTTGTGGTGTGTTGTGGTGTGTGTTGGTGTGTTGTGGTGTGTTGTGGTGTGTGTTGTGGTGTGTTGTGGTGTGTTGTGGTGTGTTGTGGTGTGTTGTGGTGTTGGGATATACTTTCGGAAACAAATTTTGGAAATACTGTACTCGGGGAAATACTTAACGTTATTGTTGGGAAATACTTTCGGAAACAAATTTTGGAAATACTTTACTCGGGGAAATACTTAACGTTATTGTTGGGGAAATACTTCACTCGTGCAATTTTTGGAAAATACTTCGCTTTAGGAAATGTCTAAAAAACCGTTATCACTGTTATTCTCGAGCGTGAGAATGTCGACCAAAGTTTATCCGTGTGTGTAAGGACAATTCGTCACTGTTCGGTCGGAAAAACAAGCGGCGATTGTTTGGGGTAGAGGTAGGCGTGTCAGATGTCGCGGCCTCAAGTGCGGCAAGCGCAGGCATAGAGAACGACGCACACACGAACACACGCACGATACAAGCGCACCCAAGCCGAGGCTTTGCAGGGCAAGGAGGAAGACGTGACGTCTGAACACAGGCCCGCACAACCGGAGCCAATCGCCGCTCGCCAAAGCTATGACGCAAGAAGGTGTGTCTCAACACGCACCAATGAGAGTCCCAGACGTCAGAATAAGCAAGGATTCCGCCAATGAGGTTGCAGATGCTGCCTCTGTAGAATGGAAGCGTGGAGAACGATCTCGAAAGAGGGAAGCGAAACATATATAAGGATGCGAGAGGAAGCCTCGGGAGGATTTTTTTGAACACACGTGAGAGACTGCGAACGACGTTTGAGGGTGTTCTACACAGTAGGCCAGCCTCGTCGGCTGGCCTGATACCCAACTGCAACTTGAAAGTTAATAATTCGAGGCACATAAAACAACGTTGGACGTCGGAAGTCATTGGAGCACCGTCTTACAAAGGAAGCCTAATCGAAGTAAACCAGCCTCGCATCGGGGATCGTCATGAATAAACGCGTCGGAGATTCAACCAAGAGCAATCAACATCTGTGCATCGGGGTCGAACTCAAAATCAACTTCAGCGGCAGTCGTCAACATTGCAAATGGCAAACAGTTAAGATCGCTCACCAACACTGCAAAGTTCAACGCATGAAACTGCAATGAATCAGCTCACAACCGCTTCAAGGGATCAGCTGCCCGTAGAGAGAAGCGGGGGAGGGCACCACTGCAGCGAGGTAGCAAGAGATCAGCCTACGCCAGCAGCAAGCCTAAGCTGCGACGCGGAACATCAGCAGTGAGCAATAACATCGGCTGTGAACGACGCGGAACATCAGCAGTGAGCAATAGCATCGGCAGTGGATACCCATCAGTGAATCATTTATTATCAAAAGGGCGAGTGTTTTATAGTTGTGAGAGCTCTTTTAGGTGGTGATTGAAGTTCAAATTCAGATGTAGATCAGCACACAGAAAAGTGCTTTTCAAAAGTATCGCGAGGAATCATCTAATTTTTTGGCTTTCAATTTCCTGTGTCTACTTAGTCGAGGATCGACTTCCCGTTGTATGATTCGACACCGTGTCACAATTCCAGGTTAAATCGTGATGTGTTATTCTCGCAAATATTATGATTTATGTTACTGTGGATGCGTGAATCGTTGTCAACGAGGGAGTATTTGTAACTTGAATGCTCGGTAAGCATCACCTTTGTGTCATGTCGTGTTTAAATATTTGCGGCGGTAGAAACTTACGTACTTTTCAGTGACGCCGTAATCTACAGGATTTGTCCGCGATTTGACGCAGCGAGGATCTACGGAATTTTCCACGAATTCACGTGACGCCAAGGATGAATTTTTTATGGAAAAGCTTCAGTAACCTCAATTCTCAGCAGGGGAGCAAGCCCAGGAACAGTAGCAAGCCCAGGATCAGTAGCCTCCCCAGGAACAGTAGCAGGCCCAGGATCAGTAGCGAGCCCAGGATCAGTAGCAAGCCGAAGAGGAGTAGCACGTCACAGGAACAACAACAAGTTGTAACTAGGTGCACAGGAGGAGCAACAGCAAGTTTTTGTTGAAAGAAAAACGTCTACTTTGAATCAGAGGATGAAATGATAATTATGAGGAAGAAAACTTGAGGTTGGAAAATTAACTCCATTTGAGATTGTGTTTTTGGGTGGATTGCAACCGAGAAAGCTGAAAGGATGTCTCTACTTGTAACAAATTCGACGATTTCTCGATCTCTAATTTATATGTTTATCTATGTCGATGAATTGCCAGGAGCAATTCGAGAATAATATGTCGTGTGTGTTTTATTTGATGCGTGTAAGTTGTCGGATATGTGCGGTATCTTTACTGTGTTCTTTGCTATTTGCGTACTACAATAATGTGTGTAAGAGATGCGTTTCAATTATTTAGTGTGTCAGGTATTAATGAATTTTTCATAAATGTGTCAACATTCGCGTGCTACAAGAAGGTAAATGATGAAGTGATTTGTAAGGATATTTTCATGTCGGGAAAAGCGAAGGGATTGAAAAATGGGGGCGAATATTTTCTAAATTTTTAACGTAAAGGGTACGTCACGGTTATAATTTTTAAATTAACGGATGAAAATTTGCACCAACTTTACAAGTTGGCACAAATTTTTCTGGGGCGATGCGGGTATTGTTGGGATATACTTTCGGAAACAAATTTTGGAAATACTGTACTCGGGGAAATACTTAACGTTATTGTTGGGAAATACTTTCGGAAACAAATTTTGGAAATACTTTACTCGGGGAAATACTTAACGTTATTGTTGGGGAAATACTTCACTCGTGCAATTTTTGGAAAATACTTCGCTTTAGGAAATGTCTAAAAAACCGTTATCACTGTTATTCTCGAGCGTGAGAATGTCGACCAAAGTTTATCCGTGTGTGTAAGGACAATTCGTCACTGTTCGGTCGGAAAAACAAGCGGCGATTGTTTGGGGTAGAGGTAGGCGTGTCAGATGTCGCGGCCTCAAGTGCGGCAAGCGCAGGCATAGAGAACGACGCACACACGAACACACGCACGATACAAGCGCACCCAAGCCGAGGCTTTGCAGGGCAAGGAGGAAGACGTGACGTCTGAACACAGGCCCGCACAACCGGAGCCAATCGCCGCTCGCCAAAGCTATGACGCAAGAAGGTGTGTCTCAACACGCACCAATGAGAGTCCCAGACGTCAGAATAAGCAAGGATTCCGCCAATGAGGTTGCAGATGCTGCCTCTGTAGAATGGAAGCGTGGAGAACGATCTCGAAAGAGGGAAGCGAAACATATATAAGGATGCGAGAGGAAGCCTCGGGAGGATTTTTTTGAACACACGTGAGAGACTGCGAACGACGTTTGAGGGTGTTCTACACAGTAGGCCAGCCTCGTCGGCTGGCCTGATACCCAACTGCAACTTGAAAGTTAATAATTCGAGGCACATAAAACAACGTTGGACGTCGGAAGTCATTGGAGCACCGTCTTACAAAGGAAGCCTAATCGAAGTAAACCAGCCTCGCATCGGGGATCGTCATGAATAAACGCGTCGGAGATTCAACCAAGAGCAATCAACATCTGTGCATCGGGGTCGAACTCAAAATCAACTTCAGCGGCAGTCGTCAACATTGCAAATGGCAAACAGTTAAGATCGCTCACCAACACTGCAAAGTTCAACGCATGAAACTGCAATGAATCAGCTCACAACCGCTTCAAGGGATCAGCTGCCCGTAGAGAGAAGCGGGGGAGGGCACCACTGCAGCGAGGTAGCAAGAGATCAGCCTACGCCAGCAGCAAGCCTAAGCTGCGACGCGGAACATCAGCAGTGAGCAATAACATCGGCTGTGAACGACGCGGAACATCAGCAGTGAGCAATAGCATCGGCAGTGGATACCCATCAGTGAATCATTTATTATCAAAAGGGCGAGTGTTTTATAGTTGTGAGAGCTCTTTTAGGTGGTGATTGAAGTTCAAATTCAGATGTAGATCAGCACACAGAAAAGTGCTTTTCAAAAGTATCGCGAGGAATCATCTAATTTTTTGGCTTTCAATTTCCTGTGTCTACTTAGTCGAGGATCGACTTCCCGTTGTATGATTCGACACCGTGTCACAATTCCAGGTTAAATCGTGATGTGTTATTCTCGCAAATATTATGATTTATGTTACTGTGGATGCGTGAATCGTTGTCAACGAGGGAGTATTTGTAACTTGAATGCTCGGTAAGCATCACCTTTGTGTCATGTCGTGTTTAAATATTTGCGGCGGTAGAAACTTACGTACTTTTCATTGACGCCGTTGTGCCATTTCAATCATTTCGTCCCCATGCCTTGTGTGTTTATCCACGTGTTTCCCAATAAATTCGTGTTAATCTTGCTAACTCTTTTATTCTCCAAGTCTGGTATGCAGGTGTACGCAAGCATAAAGGATAGTACTATAACATGTTTGGGGGTTGAGACTCCCCCTGCGTGCGTGATTAGTAACCCTTTTCACGTATCGCGACAGTGGTGTGTTGTGGTGTGTTGTGGTGTGTTGTGGTGTGTGTTGTGGTGTGTGTTGTGGTGTGTTGTGGTGTGTTGTGGTGTGTTGTGGTGTGTGTTGGTGTGTTGTGGTGTGTGTTGTGGTGTGTTGTGGTGTGTGTTGTGGTGTGTTGTGGTGTGTTGTGGTGTGTTGTGGTGTGTTGTGGTGTGTTGTGGTGTGTTGTGGTGTGTGTTGTGGTGTGTGTTGTGGTGTGTTGTGGTGTGTTGTGGTGTGTGTTGTGGTGTGTGTTGTGGTGTGTGTTGTGGTGTGTTGTGGTGTGTTGTGGTGTATTGTGGTGTGTGTTGGTGTGTTGTGGTGTGTTGTGGTGTGTTGTGGTGTGTTGTGGTGTGTTGTGGTGTGTGTTGTGGTGTGTTGTGGTGTGTTGTGGTGTGTTGTGGTGTGTTGTGGTGTGTTGTGGTGTGTGTTGTGGTGTGTTGTGGTGTGTGTTGTGGTGTGTTGTGGTGTGTTGTGGTGTGTGTTGTGGTGTGTTGTGCTGTGTGTTGTGGTGTGTTGTGGTGTGTTGTGGTGTGTTGTGGTGTGTTGTGGTGTGTGTTGTGGTGTGTTGTGCTGTGTGTTGTGGTGTGTTGTGGTGTGTTGTGGTGTGTTGTGGTGTGTGTTGTGGTGTGTTGTGGTGTGTTGTGGTGTGTTGTGGTGTGTTGTGGTGTGTGTTGTGGTGTGTTGTGCTGTGTGTTGTGGTGTGTTGTGGTGTGTTGTGGTGTGTTGTGGTGTGTGTTGTGGTGTGTTGTGGTGTGTTGTGGTGTGTTGTGGTGTGTTGTGGTGTGTGTTGTGGTGTGTTGTGCTGTGTGTTGTGGTGTGTTGTGGTGTGTTGTGGTGTGTTGTGGTGTGTGTTGTGGTGTGTTGTGGTGTGTTGTGGTGTGTTGTGGTGTGTTGTGGTGTGTGTTGTGGTGTGTTGTGCTGTGTGTTGTGGTGTGTTGTGGTGTGTGTTGTGGTGTGTTGTGGTGTGTTGTGGTGTGTTGTGGTGTGTGTTGTGGTGTGTTGTGGTGTGTTGTGGTGTGTTGTGGTGTGTGTTGTGGTGTGTTGTGCTGTGTGTTGTGGTGTGTTGTGGTGTGTTGTGGTGTGTTGTGGTGTGTGTTGTGGTGTGTTGTGGTGTGTTGTGGTGTGTTGTGGTGTGTTGTGGTGTGTGTTGTGGTGTGTTGTGCTGTGTGTTGTGGTGTGTTGTGGTGTGTTGTGGTGTGTTGTGGTGTGTGTTGTGGTGTGTTGTGGTGTGTTGTGGTGTGTTGTGGTGTGTTGTGGTGTGTGTTGTGGTGTGTTGTGCTGTGTGTTGTGGTGTGTTGTGGTGTGTTGTGGTGTGTTGTGGTGTGTTGTGGTGTGTGTTGTGGTGTGTTGTGCTGTGTGTTGTGGTGTGTTGTGGTGTGTTGTGGTGTGTTGTGGTGTGTGTTGTGGTGTGTTGTGGTGTGTTGTGGTGTGTTGTGGTGTGTTGTGGTGTGTGTTGTGGTGTGTTGTGCTGTGTGTTGTGGTGTGTTGTGGTGTGTTGTGGTGTGTTGTGGTGTGTGTTGTGGTGTGTTGTGGTGTGTTGTGGTGTGTTGTGGTGTGTTGTGGTGTGTTGTGGTGTGTTGTGGTGTGTTGTGGTGTGTTGTGGTGTGTGTTGTGGTGTGTTGTGCTGTGTGTTGTGGTGTGTTGTGGTGTGTTGTGGTGTGTTGTGGTGTGTGTTGTGGTGTGTTGTGGTGTGTTGTGGTGTGTTGTGGTGTGTTGTGGTGTGTGTTGTGGTGTGTTGTGGTGTGTTGTGGTGTGTGTTGTGGTGTGTTGTGCTGTGTGTTGTGGTGTGTTGTGGTGTGTTGTGGTGTGTTGTGGTGTGTGTTGTGGTGTGTTGTGGTGTGTTGTGGTGTGTTGTGGTGTGTTGTGGTGTGTGTTGTGGTGTGTTGTGGTGTGTTGTGGTGTGTTGTGGTGTGTTGTGCTGTGTGTTGTGGTGTGTTGTGGTGTGTGTTGTGGTGTGTGTTGGTGTGTTGTGGTGTGTTGTGGTGTGTTGTGGTGTGTTGTGGTGTGTTGTGGTGTGTGTTGTGGTGTGTTGTGCTGTGTGTTGTGGTGTGTTGTGGTGTGTGTTGTGGTGTGTTGTGGTGTGTGTTGTGGTGTGTGTTGTGGTGTGTGTTGTGGTGTGTTGTGGTGTGTGTTGTGGTGTGTTGTGCTGTGTGTTGTGGTGTGTTGTGGTGTGTGTTGTGGTGTGTGTTGGTGTGTTGTGGTGTGTGTTGGTGTGTTGTGGTGTGTGTTGGTGTGTTGTGGTGTGTTGTGGTGTGTTGTGGTGTGTGTTGGTGTGTTGTGGTGTGTGTTGTGGTGTGTTGTGCTGTGTGTTGTGGTGTGTTGTGGTGTGTGTTGTGGTGTGTTGTGGTGTGTTGTGGTGTGTTGTGGTGTGTTGTGGTGTGTGTTGGTGTGTTGTGGTGTGTTGTGGTGTGTTGTGGTGTGTGTTGGTGTGTTGTGGTGTGTTGTGGTGTGTTGTGGTGTGTTGTGGTGTGTTGTGGTGTGTTGTGGTGTGTGTTGTGGTGTGTTGTGGTGTGTTGTGGTGTGTTGTGGTGTGTTGTGGTGTGTTGTGGTGTGTGTTGTGGTGTGTTGTGGTGTGTTGTGGTGTGTTGTGGTGTGTTGTGGTGTGTTGTGGTGTGTTGTGGTGTGTGTTGGTGTGTTGTGGTGTGTTGTGGTGTGTGTTGGTGTGTTGTGGTGTGTTGTGGTGTGTTGTGGTGTGTGTTGGTGTGTTGTGGTGTGTGTTGTGGTGTGTTGTGGTGTGTTGTGGTGTGTGTTGTGGTGTGTGTTGTGGTGTGTTGTGGTGTGTGTTGGTGTGTTGTGGTGTGTTGTGGTGTGTTGTGGTGTGTTGTGGTGTGTGTTGTGGTGTGTTGTGGTGTGTGTTGTGGTGTGTTGTGGTGTGTTGTGGTGTGTTGTGGTGTGTTGTGGTGTGTTGTGGTGTGTTGTGGTGTGTTGTGGTGTGTGTTGTGGTGTGTTGTGGTGTGTTGTGGTGTGTTGTGGTGTGTTGTGGTGTGTTGTGGTGTGTTGTGGTGTGTTGTGGTGTGTTGTGGTGTGTTGTGGTGTGTTGTGGTGTGTGTTGTGGTGTGTTGTGGTGTGTTGTGGTGTGTTGTGGTGTGTTGTGGTGTGTTGTGGTGTGTGTTGTGGTGTGTTGTGGTGTGTTGTGGTGTGTTGTGGTGTGTTGTGGTGTGTTGTGGTGTGTTGTGGTGTGTGTTGGTGTGTTGTGGTGTGTTGTGGTGTGTTGTGGTGTGTTGTTGTGTGTGTTGTGGTGTGTGTTGTGGTGTGTTGTGGTGTGTTGTGGTGTGTTGTGGTGTGTGTTGTGGTGTGTGTTGTGGTGTGTTGTGGTGTGTTGTGGTGTGTTGTGGTGTGTTGTGGTGTGTTGTGGTGTGTTGTGGTGTGTTGTGGTGTGTTGTGGGTGTGTTGTGGTGTGTTGTGGTGTGTTGTGGTGTGTTGTGGTGTGTTGTGGTGTGTGTTGTGGTGTGTTTGTGGTGTGTTGTGGTGTGTTGTGGTGTGTTGTGGTGTGTTGTGGTGTGTTGTGGTGTGTTGTGGTGTGTTGTGGTGTGTGTTGTGGTGTGTTGTGGTGTGTTGTGGTGTGTTGTGGTGTGTTGTGGTGTGTTGTGGTGTGTTGTGGTGTGTTGTGGTGTGTTGTGGTGTGTTGTGGTGTGTTGTGGTGTGTGTTGTGGTGTGTTGTGGTGTGTTGTGGTGTGTTGTGGTGTGTTGTGGTGTGTTGTGGTGTGTGTTGTGGTGTGTGTTGTGGTGTGTTGTGGTGTGTTGTGGTGTGTTGTGGTGTGTTGTGGTGTGTTGTGGTGTGTTGTGGTGTGTTGTGGTGTGTTGTGGTGTGTGTTGGTGTGTTGTGGTGTGTTGTGGTGTGTTGTGGTGTGTGTTGGTGTGTTGTGGTGTGTGTTGTGGTGTGTTGTGGTGTGTTGTGGTGTGTGTTGTGGTGTGTGTTGTGGTGTGTTGTGGTGTGTGTTGGTGTGTTGTGGTGTGTTGTGGTGTGTTGTGGTGTGTTGTGGTGTGTTGTGGTGTGTTGTGGTGTGTGTTGGTGTGTTGTGGTGTGTTGTGGTGTGTTGTGGTGTGTGTTGGTGTGTTGTGGTGTGTGTTGGTGTGTGTTGTGGTGTGTTGTGGTGTGTGTTGTGGTGTGTGTTGTGGTGTGTTGTGGTGTGTGTTGTGGTGTGTTGTGGTGTGTGTTGTGGTGTGTTGTGGTGTGTGTTGTGGTGTGTTGTGGTGTGTGTTGTGGTGTGTTGTGGTGTGTGTTGTGGTGTGTTGTGCTGTGTGTTGTGGTGTGTGTTGTGGTGTGTGTTGTGGTGTGTTGTGGTGTGTGTTGTGGTGTGTTGTGGTGTGTTGTGGCGTGTTGTGGTGTGTTGTGGTGTGTTGTGGTGTGTTGTGGTGTGTGTTGTGGTGTGTTGTGGTGTGTGTTGTGGTGTGTTGTGATGTGTGTTGTGGTGTGTTGTGGTGTGTGTTGTGGTGTGTTGTGATGTGTGTTGTGGTGTGTTGTGCTGTGTGTTGTGGTGTGTGTTGTGGTGTGTGTTGTGGTGTGTTGTGGTGTGTGTTGTGGTGTGTTGTGGTGTGTGTTGGGTGGTGTGTGTTGTGGGTGTGTTGTGGTGTGTGTGTGGTGGGTGTGTGGTGTGTTGTGGTGTGTTGTGTGTGTGTGTGTGTGGTGTGTGTGGTGGTGGTTGTGGTGTGTGTTGTGGGTGTGGTTGTGGTGTGGTGTGGGGTGGGTGTGGGTGTGTGTTGTGGTGTGTTGTGGGGTGTGTGTGGTGGTGTGTGTGGTGTGTTGTGGGTGTGTGTTGTGGTGTGTGTTGTGGTGTGTTGTGGTGTGTGTTGTGGTGTGTTGTGGTGTGTTGTGGCGTGTTGTGGTGTGTTGTGGTGTGTTGTGGTGTGTTGTGGTGTGTGTTGGTGTGTTGTAGCGTGTTGTGTTGTGGCGTGTGTTGGTGTGGTGGTGCTTCGTTTCACCACCCAGCCCCAAGCGTGGCACCACGCAGCACAGTCAACACGCTGGCTTCATGGCAACAATGAGGTTGTCTGTCAATTGGCCTTTAAAATGTGCCAGTAACTGCTTGAGGGCAACGCGAGGGCTGCGAGGGAAACTGCTGGCGCCAGCCAGGTATGAGTACAAGGGTGCAAATAGACCAATGAACGGAATCTACACTTCAGAAATGGGTTTTCTGTATCGTAGGACGGAATCTACACTTCAGAAATGGGTTTTCTGCATCGTAGGACGGAATCAACACTTCAGAAATGGGTTTTCTGTATCGTAGGACGGAATCAACACTTCAGAAGTGGGTTTTCTGTATCGTAGGACGGAATCTACACTTCAGAAATGGGTTTTCTTTATCGTAGGACGGAATCTACACTTCAAAAATGGGTTTTCTGTATCGTAGGACGGAATCAACACTTCAGAAATGGGTTTTCTGTATCGTAGGACGGAATCAACACTTCAGAAATGGGTTTTCTGTATCGTAGGACGGAATCAACACTTCAGAAATGGGTTTTCTGTATCGTAGGACGGAATCAAC
Source organism: Morinoia aosen (assembly GCA_030386875.1). NCBI lineage: Eukaryota > Metazoa > Arthropoda > Malacostraca > Amphipoda > Talitridae > Morinoia > Morinoia aosen. The sequence goes on along the minus strand of CM059578.1, from coordinate 5,778,230 downwards.
ACTTCAGAAATGGGTTTTCTGTATCGTAGGACGGAATCAACACTTCATAAATGGGTTTTCTGCATCGTAGGACGGAATCAACACTTCAGAAATGGGTTTTCTGTATCGTAAGACGGAATCAACACTTCATAAATGGGTTTTCTGTATCGTAGGACGGAATCAACACTTCAGAAATGGGTTTTCTGTATCGTAGGACGGAATCTACACTTCAGAAATGGGTTTTCTGTATCGTAGGACGAAATCAACACTTCAAAAATGGGTTTTCTGTATCGTAAGACGGAATCAAAACTTCAGAAATGGGTTTTCTGTATCGTAGGACGGAATCAACACTTCAGAAATGGGTTTTCTGTATCGTAGGACGGAATCAACACTTCAGAAATGGGTTTTCTGTATCGTAGGACGGAATCAACACTTCAGAAATGGGTTTTCTGTATCGTAGGACGGAATCAACACTTCATAAATGGGTTTTCTGTATCGTAGGACGGAATCAACACTTCAGAAATGGGTTTTCTGTTTCGTAGGACGGAATCTACACTTCAGAAATGGGTTTTCTGTATCGTAGGACGAAATCAACACTTCAAAAATGGGTTTTCTGTATCGTAAGACGGAATCAACACTTCAGAAATGGGTTTTCTGTATCGTAGGACGGAATCAACACTTCAGAAATGGGTTTTCTGTATCGTAGGACGGAATCAACACTTCAGAAATGGGTTTTCTGTATCGTAGGACGGAATCAACACTTCAGAAATGGGTTTTCTGTATCGTAGGACGGAATCTACACTTCAGAAATGGGTTTTCTGTATCGTAGGACGGAATCTACACTTCAGAAATGGGTTTTCTGTATCGTAGGACGGAATCAACACTTCAGAAATGGGTTTTCTGCATCGTAGGACGGAATCTACACTTCAGAAATGGGTTTTCTGTATCGTAGGACGGAATCTACACTTCAGAAATGGGTTTTCTGTATCGTAGGACGGAATCTACACTTCAGAAATGGGTTTTCTGTATCGTAGGACGAAATCAACACTTCAGAAATGGGTTTTCTGTATCGTAGGACGGAATCTACACTTCAGAAATGGGTTTTCTGTATCGTAGGACGGAATCTACACTTCAGAAATGGGTTTTCTGTATCGTAGGACGGAATCTACACTTCAGAAATGGGTTTTCTGTATCGTAGGACGGAATCTACACTTCAAAAATGGGTTTTCTGTATCGTAGGACGGAATCTACACTTCAGAAATGGGTTTTCTGTATCGTAGGACGGAATCTACACTTCAAAAATGGGTTTTCTGTATCGTAGGACGGAATCTACACTTCAGAAATGGGTTTTCTGTATCGTAGGACGGAATCAACACTTCAGAAATGGGTTTTCTGTATCGTAGGACGGAATCTACACTTCAGAAATGGGTTTTCTGTATCGTAGGACGGAATCTACACTTCAGAAATGGGTTTTCTGTATCGTAGGACGGAATCTACACTTCAGAAATGGGTTTTCTGTATCGTAGGACGGAATCAACACTTCAGAAATGGGTTTTCTGTATCGTAGGATGGAATCTACACTTCAGAAATGGGTTTTCTGTATCGTAGGACGGAATCTACACTTCAGAAATGGGTTTTCTGTATCGTAGGACGGAATCAACACTTCAGAAATGGGTTTTCTGCATCGTAGGACGGAATCAACACTTCAGAAATGGGTTTTCTGTATCGTAGGATGGAATCTACACTTCAGAAATGGGTTTTCTGTATCGTAGTACGGAATCTACACTTCAGAAATGGGTTTTCTGCATCGTAGGACGGAATCTACACTTGAAAAATATGCACTCAGAAGTCTTTTATATCGTAGAAGGAGTTGAAATTTCTGCTAAAGAAACTTTGAATATTGGAAGTTAAGTTTAGCGCGATGCCTGCTAGAATGTAGGTCACGAACAGACATGTGTTCCGCCGGAAAATTCCGTCGTTCGGAAGTGCATAAGAAAAATGGTTGCGATAAAACCACGTTCTGAGTTCAAGCTTTGTTCAACGTGCGTTTGTTGGTGCTGCTGTTGATATAGGAATGTGAACATTGAAAGCTGATCAACCGAAAGTTGCCTCGGCATGGGAATATAGTCGCCGTCAATGAACGAAGTGAATGCGTACTGATTGTAGACTGACAAGAGAATGTAGGGGAACTAAATCGGGTTTAATTCTCTCTGTTCAGGTACGGCATGTGTTTTGGGGTGTGTTGTGGAGTGTGTTGGTGTGTTGTGGTTTGTGTTGGTGTGTTTGGGTTTGTGTTGGTGTGTTGTGGTTCGTGTTGGTGTGTTGGGGTTTGTGTTGGTGTGTTGTGGTTTGTGTTGGTGTGTTGGGGTTTGTGTTGGTGTGTTGTGGTTCGTGTTGGTGTGTTGGGGTTTGTGTTGGTGTGTTGTGGTTTGTGTTGGTGTGTTGGGGTTTGTGTTGGTGTGTTGTGGTTTGTGTTGGTGTGTTGGGGTTTGTGTTGGTGTGTTGTGGTTCGTGTTGGTGTGTTGGGGTTTGTGTTGGTGTGTTGTGGTTTGTGTTGGTGTGTTGGGGTTTGTGTTGGTGTGTTGTGGAGTGTGTTGGTGTGTTGTGGTTTGTGTTGGTGTGTTGGGGTTTGTGTTGGTGTGTTGTGGTTCGTGTTGGTGTGTTGGGGTTTGTGTTGGTGTGTTGTGGTTTGTGTTGGTGTGTTGGGGTTTGTGTTGGTGTGTTGTGGTTCGTGTTGGTGTGTTGGGGTTTGTGTTGGTGTGTTGTGGTTTGTGTTGGTGTGTTGGGGTTTGTGTTGGTGTGTTGTGGTTCGTGTTGGTGTGTTGGGGTTTGTGTTGGTGTGTTGTGGTTCGTGTTGGTGTGTTGGGGTTTGTGTTGGTGTGTTGTGGTTTGTGTTGGTGTGTTGGGGTTTGTGTTGGTGTGTTGTGGTTTGTGTTGGTGTGTTGTGGTTCGTGTTGGTGTGTTGTGGTTCGTGTTGGTGTGTTGGGGTTTGTGTTGGTGTGTTGTGGTTTGTGTTGGTGTGTTGGGGTTTGTGTTGGTGTGTTGGGGTTTGTGTTGGTGTGTTGTGGTTCGTGTTGGTGTGTTGGGGTTTGTGTTGGTGTGTTGTGGTTTGTGTTGGTGTGTTGGGGTTTGTGTTGGTGTGTTGTGGTTCGTGTTGGTGTGTTGGGGTTTGTGTTGGTGTGTTGTGGTTCGTGTTGGTGTGTTGGGGTTTGTGTTGGTGTGTTGTGGTTTGTGTTGGTGTGTTGGGGTTTGTGTTGGTGTGTTGTGGTTTGTGTTGGTGTGTTGTGGTTCGTGTTGGTGTGTTGTGGTTCGTGTTGGTGTGTTGGGGTTTGTGTTGGTGTGTTGTGGTTTGTGTTGGTGTGTTGGGGTTTGTGTTGGTGTGTTGGGGTTTGTGTTGGTGTGTTGTGGTTCGTGTTGGTGTGTTGGGGTTTGTGTTGGTGTGTTGTGGTTTGTGTTGGTGTGTTGGGGTTTGTGTTGGTGTGTTGTGGTTTGTGTTGGTGTGTTGGGGTTTGTGTTGGTGTGTTGTGGTTTGTGCTGGTGTGTTGGGGTTTGTGTTGGTGTGTTGTGGTTTGTGCTGGTGTGTTGGGGTTTGTGTTGGTGTGTTGTGGTTCGTGTTGGTGTGTTGGGGTTTGTGTTGGTGTGTTGTGGTTTGTGTTGGTGTGTTGGGGTTTGTGTTGGTGTGTTGTGGTTTGTGTTGGTGTGTTGGGGTTTGTGTTGGTGTGTTGTGGTTTGTGTTGGTGTGTTGTGGTTTGTGTTGGTGTGTGTTGGTGTGTTGTGGTTTGTGTTGGTGTGTTTTGGGGTGTATTGTGGAATGTGTTGGTTTGTGTTGGTGTGTGTTGGTATGTTGTGGTTTGTGTTGGTGTGTGTTGGTGTGTTGTGGTTTGTGTTGGTGTGTGTTGGTGTGTTGTGGTTTGTGTTGGTGTGTGTTGGTGTGTTGTGGTTTGTGTTGGTGTGTGCTGGTGTGTTGTGGTTTGTGTTGGTGTGTGTTGGTGTGTTGTGGTTTGTGTTGGTGTGTTGTGGTTTGTGTTGGTGTGTGTTGGTGTGTTGTGGTTTGTGTTGGTGTGTTTTGGGGTGTATTGTGGAATGTGTTGGTTTGTGTTGGTGTGTCTTGGTGTGTTGTGGTTTGTGTTGGTGTGTGTTGGTGTGTTGTGGTTTGTGTTGGTGTGTTTTGGGGTGTATTGTGGAATGTGTTGGTTTGTGTTGGTGTGTGTTGGTGTGTTGTGGTTTGTGTTGGTGTGTGGGTGTGTTGTGGTTTGTGTTGGTGTGTGTTGGTGTGTTGGGGTTTGTGTTGATGTGTTGGGGTTTGTGTTTGTGTGTTGTAGTATTTGTGGGTGTGTTTTGGTGTGTGTAGTGGAATGTGTTGTGGTTTGTGTTGGTGTTTGTTGTAGTTTGTGTTGATATGTTTTGGCGCGTGTTGTGGTATGTGTTCCAATACCACAACTGATGAACTTAGTCAGAGGCATAAAATCCACAGTACCGTCACCCGTCGGGTAAGTGGATGAAGCTATCACAATAATCACCAGCCCCATAATACTAAATATTGTAAAACTAATGATGCACAATGTAGAAATACTGCCTGAAACATTTAAAACAAAAAAAAAGGAACCAAAAAATCACGTTAATCTACATCGAAAAATAATATGAAATAAAATAAGAATCATAATAATAATTCGGGGATGGCACACAGAACGCAACACGGCTTGCTAGCGGAGGTGAAGGTTCACAATAGGACACCAATCGCGAGTGACGTCATGGCTGCCCTGATGTGATCAAACTGTTAATTATTTTATTAAAGTAATTATAAATTATTTTAAATTACTTAATTATTTTATTAAAATAATTATTAATTATTTTAGATAACTCGGCATATTTATAGAAAAAATGACGAAGCAACTCCATTTACAGGTTTGTACAATTATTTAAATAAGATATCGCCTAAGCTAACCTACCCAACCAAACTAAACATATCCTAAGCTAACCTACCCAACCTAACGTGACCTAACCTATCCTAAGCTAACTTCCCAACCTAACCAAACCTAACATATCCTAAGCAGCCCAACCTAACCTAAGCTACCCAACATTTTAAACAATTTAAACAATTTAAACAATTTATTTACCACAGGTGATACAAAGATAAAATGTTTCTCAAGTCTAATACAATGGTCAAATTTGAGTATAGCTACCTGTGGGCCCGAATAAGTTCAGTGACTTCTAGGGCATCCTACCATCAAGGTTAGTCTTAGGAGAACAATAATGTTTAACCTAATTCACTTAAACTAGAGACGTATTAGACTGATCAATGAGATAAATAACTCGAAATTAGATACTTTATTTCGTATTAGAATTATTAGAATTAGACGTATTAGACTGATCAATGAGATAAATAACTCGAAATTAGATACTTCATTTCACAATATAGTTCATATGGACTAGATTTACCAGTATATTCGACAAACGATTCAAGAACAGACTGAAGATCGGCGAAATTAACCAAGGCAAATTACATTATTAGGACCAGTTATGTAGGGGACAAGGTTTGACTCTGTGATCTTACACGACTAGTAATCTGATAGGAAGTGAGACTCAAGACTTTTTTTTAATACCTTATAAGAATTACTTTCACGGATCTCCGCAGGTATTGAGTTCCAAGTTTTAGTTCCAACGAAGAGGATACTGTTTTGTGACCGAGCCTTTGAGTAATAAGGAAGCATGAATTTACTTCTATTTCGGGTTAAATGGTCGTGATGACCAGTTTGCGCAGGTAATAGTTGTTTTAGGCTATTGTCGCCATCATTTGTTAATGTTTTGTAAATGAAATTGCAAATGGAGATTTTGTAGAGATCCGAGAGCTAAAGTATTCGTAAATTTTTGAATGAATCATTTGTGTGAGCATTATATTCTAGATTCTTTACCGCTCTGATGGCTCTTTTCTGCAGGGTAAAAATTTTGTTGGTTATATTTTTATCAGTTCCGTGCCATGCTTCTATTCCGTATTGCAAGTATGGAGAAATGAGCGTTCGGTAGAGCATTTGTAAGGCTGTTTCAGGCAGAAAATTTTTAACTTTATTTAGGATTCCGATAGATTTTGATAATTTAGAACTAATATGAGCGATGTGCTCTTTAAAGGTTAGATGTTTGTCTATTATGATGCCCAGGAATTTACTTGAGTTGGTTTCTTCGATTTCACCTTCGCCAATTTGAATGCGTGGGAGAGATATATTTTTCTTGTATGAGAATGTAATATATTTTGTTTTATCGATATTAAGGCTTATTTTATTAGCTTTAAGCCACAATGAAACCTTATGAAGTTCATTATTTATACTCTCCGCCATCCTAGCGGGATTTTGGTCTGAAAGGACGGCAGAAAGGGTACTGTCATCGGCAAAAAGTATGAATTTGAAGAATGATGTAGATTTAATGATATCATTGATGAAAATTAGAAATAGGAGAGGCCCAAGGACAGACTCCATGGCTAATTGTCTGTGGGTCTGATTTTGCGTCGTCAATGACAACGTATTGTTTCCGATTTGCTAAGTATGATCTAAACCAATCATGGGCAGCCCCTCGAATGCCATAACAATGTAGTTTCGAGTGTAATACGTTATGGTCCACACAATCGAATGCTTTTCGAAAGTCAAGCAATACGGAGAAAACAAGCTTTCCTTCATCTATATTAGAATAAAGGTATTGCAAATGATTTAATACAGCTTGTGTCGTAGATTTCTTAGAACGAAAACCGTATTGTTTGTCGTAGAGGAAAGATTTTTGTTCAAAATACGAATACACTTTTTTAAACACAATTTTTTCGAATATTTTGCTAATAATTGGTAGTACAGAGATAGGTCTATAATTGTTAACGCAGTTTTTATCACCATTTTTAAAAATAGGGGTGACTCTGGCAGTTTTGAGAGAGTTGGGGAAGATACCTTGAGAAAGGGATTGGCTGATAATATTAAGATATGCACGGTGCTATTATATCAGCTATAGCCTTAAGAACTTTAGCCGAAAAATTTTTCAATCCACTTGATTTATTTTTCAAGTTGTTTATGCACGTAATTACATCGGAGGGATTAGTTGGCGTGAAAAAGAAAGAGTTAGGTTCACGGACATGGTCCATGTATTGCAAGTGGTCTCTGGGTTCACTGAAGACACTATCGGCTATATTTTTCCCTATGTTTACAAAAAAGTTGTTAAACACAGTTGCATTGTCTTTTTTCTCGTGGTATTTTACATTTTCGTGAACGACGGACTCAATTGTTTTCGTAGTATTATTATTCGGTTTATAGCATGAATTAAGCAGGCGCCAAGTTTTTTTAATATCAGTTTTGTATTCAGTAAATTTGCGCGTGAAGTAGTCTCGTTTTGAGGTTCGTATTTGATTTGTCACATGATTCCTGAATCTGTTATACGTTACTTTAGATATTCGCCCTTCGTATAGTAAGGCTAGGTACGCTTGACGTTTCTTTATTTTGACCACGATATCTTCAGTAATCCAGGGCTTTTGTCTATTTTTCGGCGTAATTTTGCGGGTGATTATTGGACAACACTGGTTGTTTGCTGTCGTTATAGTTTCAGTTAAATTTAGTATTGCTTCATCAATGTTAATCGCATTATTGTCCCATTCATAGAAGTCTAATGATGGCATTAATTATTCTAGAACAGTTCGCATTGTTCCCAAGTTGTATTCGTTTACACAACGAAACGAATAAGTATCAGCCTGTGGGCTGATACAAGGATTATAGACATTTTTCTTGATGAAAAACAACGGGAAATGGTCAGATAAGTCAGAAATTATTATTCCGGTAAGAAAATCAGTCGGATCTAACATAAAAATATTATCGAATAACGTAGCCGATTCAGAAGCAACACGTGTAGGTTTCGTGATGATTGGAAGGAAGGAGCTAGACTGAAAAACATTTATGAAGTTTGGGATTTGCTCACAGCTTTCATATTGTAGAAGATCGTAGTTGAAATCCCCGCGGATTATTATGTCATTATATGGAGACTTGTTGAACTGAGATATAATGCTTTGAAGCTCGTTCAGGAAAGAGACGTTACAAGCTGTTGGGGGCCTATATACTGTCCCAAGCACAATCCGCTTATCATTTTTCGTTAGTTCTATAAATAAAGTCTCAATATGTTCACGATTCATAGTTGCACTTAAAGTGACTTTCGAAGATATATGTTTAGATATGTACGTACTGATGCCACCACCTCGTTTGTTACTACGGAGTGAATGATGGCTATAATAGTTTTGAATTTGAATCAGGTCTTTAGATGAGTCGTCTAGCCAACTTTCGAGCCAACCTAATTATAATACCGCTATAACTCGTTAAATACCGATTTACGACAGAAAGTGCATAAAAGAAAAGTTGTTTATTTCAATCTATTAACCATTATACAAGCAGCAAAACTTAAGAAACCGATTACTGTCCGGTGGTAGACAACGACCGCAAGTGGCGGGCGTGGCGGTGCTGTAGCCTCCTAGTGACCCAACCGATAGAAAAATTGGTCCGTCCAAGAGAGAATTATATCTCTTCCTTGCTTGCTTTAGCCTCAACCCCCCTCGTTGTGAAGCAAACCTCACCCGGAAGAATTGGTCATCACGTGGTCGAAAAAAAAATTCGAGAATTTATTTCGGCACAAAAATGAACAGAATGAGCTCCCAAATGTGGTGTTCGGTGTTAAAATCTGGAGTATTGGATGCTGTGATTGTGTGCCTGGTGTTGTTTGTGTTTGTCTTTGGTGTTGTTAGTGTCTGTCTTTGGTGTTGTTAGTGTCTGTCTTTGGTGTTGTTAGTGTCTGTCTTTGGTGTTGTCAGTGTCTGTCTTTGGTGTTGTTAGTGTCTGTCTTTGGTGTTGTTAGTGTCTGTCTTTGGTGTTGTTAGTGTTTGTGTTGGGTGTTGACGTGTGCTATCTTTGGTGTTGACGTGTGCTATCTTTGGTGTAAATGTAGACTATCTTTCGTGTTATGTAGAAAAATAAAGATTTCTTAGATTGTCACACGTAGAATAAGCAACAGAAATAGATAAGCTTAGGTCGTAGAGCTGTTGAAGGCAGTCTTATGGGCAGACAAATTAGCTATGGCGGACTTTTCGTAAGTCCTATTTTTTGTTTGAGTGATCACGCTTTAGTTTTCTTTCGGTTCAATTTTACATTGCTATTGCATGGTTGCGCTCCTTTGTAAGAATTACGACGGTTGTCATAATACGTCTTTGTGTTCGCTTGTGGGTAATTCCTCATACTCATGTTCTGGAGATCATCGTTACCTAACACGTGCACTGCGATGGGTTAAACTGAAGTTCAACATTCAACTCTATATTTCTTAGTACTTTTATAAATACTAAACCTTAACTGGGTCCAATAAATACCAGGAATTTATACAGGATTTTTTAAACGACCAATTTATGGGTTGTTGGTCTTGAGTGCCTAATTAATATTAAGCTGAACCTATTTCTAACGAAAAGTTATTCTTCTTATTGCGTCGACATTATTTAAATTGTAATGTACTTGGCCTTCTCACCCTCTATCTTTTCTTATTTTCCTCTCAAGGTCTTCATTTGGTATCTAATGAAATGTGCCCATTGAGTTTGTGAAGATGCTTCATTCCAATCATGCCTGATGCGCATCATCATCTACATTGGTTTTTCAAATGCTTTACAACTTGCACCAGGACCATGACAGTTACCACCGGTCTAGCCGGTACCAATTAGGGTAGTGATGACTTGATTTAGATTTATTCATACTTGGTTTAAATGAAATAAGACGGAATATGTATTTGATTAACTGACGAAATGTCAAAATAACGATTTCCCTCACAATACCGAGGGTCTGCCTGAAAATACCCGTTTTAGCCCACCGTTAATCCCCTCGGCCGCACTCTTATTTGTAAAAAGCTAGCATCTGTAAATTGGCTGGCCAATGTTAGGTTTCAGAAGTGCCATAATTGTTGTACAGTATGTCCCTCATACCGGACCCGAGTATTTATGTTCACGTATCAGTCATACCATCATAAAAATACCATAAGCGCTTAATTTCTAGCAAAATTATCCTTCAAAATTAACCTATAGAAAAGGTATTCATGATGGTTTTATTGATACGGGAAAATAAATACTCGGTTCGGGTTTTTGTGGAACAAACTGTATAGCAATCCAGTTCTTTGCAGAACTATTGTGAGCATAACTATAATTATATTGTGCATAAGGAGATATAATTCGGGTGAGTAGAGTATCCCAAATTACTCAATCGTATAATGTCGCGAGCGTTTTCAGCGGACAGGTCCTGGCTCAATGACATGGGAAAGTCTCTGAGAAAAATGGGTCATGGAGATGTAAGTCTGTCGTACACCAGAACGTGGTGAGTACCCGGGATATCTCTAATTTTTGCCCGCACATTGTGGTGTGGTATGTATTTATCAAGTGTTGTACTCGTGCAAATTAAATCATCTTTTGTGTGTTTGTGTGGAGGTACGCCATTCTTCTATTCCGAGATGCTCTCGTTAATGTTAATTTAGCTCGGGCGAAACGTCTTGTGACAGAACTTTTTAGAAAATAGTTCATTAATAAGAAATTTTTTTTTACGGTCAGGGTATGAGGTGGTGAAGGGTGAGGGTGTGAGGGTATGAGGGTGAGGGTATGAGGGTGAGGGTATGAGGGTGAGGGTATGAGGGTGAGGGTATGAGGGTGAGGGTATGAGGGTGAGGGTATGAGGGTGAGGGTATGAGGGTGAGGGTATGAGGGTGAGGGTATGATGGTGAGGGTATGAGGCTGAGGGTATGAGGGTGAGGGTATGAGGGCGAGGGTATGAGGGTGAGGGTATGAGGGTGAGGGTGTGAGGGTGAGGGTATGAGGGTGAGGGTATGAGGGTGAGGGTATGAGGGTGAAGGTATGAGGGTGAGGGTATGAGGGTGAGGCTATGAGGGTGAGGCTATGAGGCTGAGGGTATGAGGGTGAGGGTATGAGGGTGAGGGTATGAGGGTGAGGGTATGAGGGTGAGGGTATGGGGGTGAGGGTATGAGGGTGAGGGTATGAGGGTGAGGGTATGAGGGTGAGGGTATGAGGGTGAGGGTATGAGGGTGAGGGTATGAGGGTGAGGGTATGAGGGTGAGGGTATGAGGGTGAGAGTATGAGGGTGAGAGTATGAGGGTTAGGGTATGAGGGTGAGGGTATGAGGGTGAGGGTATGATGGTTAGGGTATGATGGTTAGGGTATGAGGGTGAGGGTATGAGGGTGAGGGTATGAGGGTGAGGGAATGAGGGTGAGGGTATGAGGATGAGGGTATGAGGATGAGGGTATGAAGGTGAGGGAATGAAGGGAGGAGCGTTACGCGTACATGCCTGCAGTTTCGTAGAAGGCCGTCCTCTCATCACCCTCACACACCCAGTACGTGACAGCACATACAATGATGATGCGTGTCGTGTCTGCTTTTGATCAGTTGATTGGTCTCGCGTGTAGGTGGTGTGTGCTGGCGCAGACGTGTGTTGATTATTGTAGCTTCGTGTGTGCTTAGTTGTGTATATTACTCCCCCACTCCCCCACTCCCCCACCAACACTCCACCACTCCCCCACTCCCACACCCCCGCGCCCCCACCACCATCACTCCATCAACACCCCCACTCCCACCACCTCCCCCACCATCACTCCACCACTCCCCTTACTCCCACACCATCACTCCACCACTCCCCCACTCCCACACCCCCGCACCCCCACCACCATCACTCCATCAACACCCCCACTCCCACCATCTCCCACCACTCCCCCACTTTCCCACTCAGACTGTCCCTGTGGCGCACGTTTGAGGCACGTCTGGCACGCGAGTTGTGTGCCGGGACACGCGTGCCGGCCTTGGGCGATTTGGCCCGGACCCATCTAGTGTGCCTTGACCGTCTAGGACACCTCGATATTGTGGCGCACTACACCTCGATATTGTGGCGCACTGCACCTCGATATTGTGGCGCACTGCACCTCGATATTGTGGCGCACTACACCTCGATATTGTTGCACAGCAGGCTGAGCAGATAGAATAGAAATCTACCACTCTACCACTCTACCACTCTACCACTCTACCACTCTACCACTCTACCACTCTACCACTTTACCACTTTACCACTCTACCACTCTACCACTCTACCACTCTACCACTCTACCACTCTACCACTCTACCACTCTACCACTCTACCACTCTACCACTCTACCACTTTACCACTTCACCACTCTACCACTCTACCACTCTACCACTCTACCTCTCTACCTCTCTACATCTCTACCACTCTACCACTCTACCACTCTACCTCTCTACCTCTCTACATCTCTACCACTCTACCACTCCCTAGTTTAGTTTGGTTGTGTAAGAGAAGCAAAAAATATGAACTAAATTACTAAACTGGCTAAGTAACTATAATTGCCGCGTACACTGGGGTGTCAATTGCCGCGTAAACTGGGGTGTAAATTGCCGCATAAACTGGGGTGTAAATTGCCGCGTAAACTGGGGTGTCAATTGGCGTGTAAACTTGGGTGTAAATTGCCGCGTACACTGGGGTGTAAATTGCCGCGTACACTGGGGTGTAAATTGCCGCGTACACTGGGGTGTAAATTGCCGCGTATACTGGGGTGTAAATTGCCGCGTAAACTGGGGTGTAAATTGCCTCGTAAACTGGGGTGTAAATTGCCGCGTATACTGGGGTGTAAATTGCCTCGTAAACTGGGGTGTAAATTGCCGCGTAAGCTGGGGTGTAAATTGCCGCGTATACTGGGGTGTAAATTGCCGCGTAAACTGGGGTGTAAATTGCCTCGTAAACTGGGGTGTAAATTGCCGCGTATACTGGGGTGTAAATTTCCGCGTATACTGGGGTGTAAATTGCCGCGTAAACTGGGGTGTAAATTGCCTCGTAAACTGGGGTGTAAATTGCCGCGTATACTGGGGTGTAAGTTGCCGCGTATACTGGGGTGTAAATTGCCGCGTAAGCTGGGGTGTAAATTGCCGCGTAAACTGGGGTGTAAATTGCCGCGTATACTGGGGTGTAAATTGCCGCGTAAGCTGGGGTGTAAATTGCCTCGTAAACTGGGGTGTAAATTGTCGCGTAAGCTGGGGTGTAAATTGCCGCGTAAACTGGGGTGTAAATTGCCGTGTAAACTGGGGTGTAAATTGCCGCGTAAACTGGGGTGTAAATTGCTGCGTAAACTGGGGTGTAAATTGCCGCGTAAACTGGGGTGTAAATTGCTGCGTAAACTGGGGTGTAAATTGCTGCGTAAACTGGGGTGTAAATTGCTGCGTAAACTGGGGTGTAAATTGCCGCGTAAACTGGGGTGTAAATTGCCGTGTAAACTGGGGTGTAAATAGCAGCGAAAAATATGAACTAAATTACTGTACTGGCTAAGTTACTGTAATTGTCGCGGCAATTTACACCCCAGTTTACACGGCAATTTACACCCCATTTTACACGGCAATTTACACCCCAGTTTACGCGGCAATTTACACCCCAGTTTACACGGCAATTTACACCCCAGTTTACACGGCAATTTACACCCCAGTTTACACGGCAATTTACACCCCATTTTACACGGCAATTTACACCCCAGTTTACGCGGCAATTTACACCCCAGTTTACACGGCAATTTACACCCCAGTTTACACGGCAATTTACACCCCAGTTTACGAGGCAATTTACACCCCAGCTTACGCGGCAATTTACACCCCAGTTTACGAGGCAATTTACACCCCAGTTTACACGGCAATTTACACCCCAGTTTACACGGCAATTTACACCCCAGTTTACACGGCAATTTACACCCCAGTTTACGCGGCAATTTACACCCCAGTTTACGAGGCAATTTACACCCCAGCTTACACGGCAATTTACACCCCAGTTTACACGGCAATTTACACCCCAGTTTACACGGCAATTTACACCCCAGTTTACACGGCAATTTACACCCCAGTTTACACGGCAATTTACACCCCAGTTTACGCGGCAATTTGCACCCCAGTTTACGCGGCAATTTACACCCCAGTTTACGAGGCAATTTACACCCCAGCTTACGCGGCAATTTACACCCCAGTTTACGAGGCAATTTACACCCCAGTTTACACGGCAATTTACACCCCAGTTTACACGGCAATTTACACCCCAGTTTACACGGCAATTTACACCCCAGTTTACGCGGCAATTTACACCCCAGTTTACGAGGCAATTTACACCCCAGTATACGCGGCAATTTACACCCCAGTTTACGCGGCAATTTACACCCCAGTTTACGAGGCAATTTACACCCCAGTATACGCGGCAATTTACACCCCAGTTTACGCGGCAATTTACACCCCAGTTTACGAGGCAATTTACACCCCAGTTTACGAGGCAATTTACACCCCAGTATACGCGGCAATTTACACCCCAGTTTACGCGGCAATTTACACCCCAGTTTACACGGCAATTTACACCCCAGTTTACGCGGCAATTTACACCCCAGTTTACGCGGCAATTTACACCCCAGTTTACGCGGCAATTTACACCCCAGTTTACGCGGCAATTTACACCCCAGTTTACGCGGCAATTTACACCCCAGTTTACACGGCAATTTACACCCCAGTTTACGCGGCAATTTACACCCCAGTATACGCGGCAATTTACACCCCAGTTTACGCGGCAATTTACACCCCAGTTTACGCGGCAATTTACACCCCAGTTTACACGGCAATTACACCCCAGTTTACGCGGCAATTTACACCCCAGTTTACGCGGCAATTTACACCCCAGTTTACACGGCAATTTACACCCCAGTTTACGCGGCAATTTACACCCCAGTATACGCGGCAATTTACACCCCAGTTTACGCGGCCATTTACACCCCAGTTTACGCGGCAATTTACACCCCAGTTTACACGGCAATTCACACCCCCAGTTTACACGGCAATTCACACTCCAGTTTACACGGCAATTTACACCCCAGTTTACACGGCAATTTACACCCCAGTTTACGCGGCAATTTACACCCCAGTTTACGCGGCAATTTACACCCCAGTTTACACGGCAATTTACAACCCAGTTTACACGGCAATTCACACCCCAGTTTACACAGCAATTTACACCCCAGTTTACGCGGCAATTTACACCCCAGTTTAAACGGCAATTCACACTCCAGTTTACACGGCAATTTACACCCCAGTTTACACGGCAATTTACACCCCAGTTTACGCGGCAATTTACACCCCAGTTTACGCGGCAATTTACACCCCAGTTTACACGGCAATTCACACCCCAGTTTACACGGCAATTTACACCCCAGTTTACGCGGCAATTTACACCCCAGTTTACACGGCAATTTACACCCCAGTTTACACGGCAATTCACACCCCAGTTTACACGGCAATTTACACCCCAGTTTACGCGGCAATTTGCACCCCAGTTTACGCGGCAATTTACACCCCAGTTTACGCGGCAATTTACACCCCAGCTTACGCGGCAATTTACACCCCAGTTTACGCAGCAATTTACACCCCAGTTTACGCGGCAATTTACACCCCAGCTTACGCGGCAATTTGCACCCCAGTTTACGCGGCAATTTACACCCCAGTTTACACGGCAATTCACAACCCATCACACACAACACACACACACACACACACAGCACACACAACACACACACAGCACACACACAGCACACACAACACACACACACAACACAACACACACACAGGCACGCGGCCTTCACAAAGCTGTGCACTCCCCACAAATCCCCGCACAACCGCAATAAAGGCAACAAAAACACCCGAGCGCAGCCCCGTGGGGCAGACTTGGCACCCGCAGCGCGGGGACAGCAGCGGTGACCTCGTGCGGGCGCCGCGCTGCTGCGGGGGGGCAGACGGGAGAGGGGCGAGGGGCATGGGACCAGGGGGAGGGGGAGGGGTAAGGGAACGAGGGTGCACGAGGGAGGGGGGAGGAGGTTCAGGAAGATGCGTACGATAGAGCGGTAGAGTGGGATAGGGAGAGATAGATTAGAGAGGCAGCGTGGGATAGAGTGACGGCATCTACTCGATAGATTATTTAATGCAGTAGAGCAGCAGGGCACGCAGTACAGCAGCAGGGCACGCAGTAGAGTAGCAGGGCACACAGTACAGCAGCAGGGCACGCAGTACAGCAGCAGGGCACGCAGTACAGCAGCAGGGCACGCAGTACAGCAGCAGGGCGCGCAGTAGAGCAGCAGGGCACGCAGTAGAGTAGCAGGGCACGCAGTACAGCAGCAGGGCACGCAGTACAGCAGCAGGGCACGCAGTACAGCAGCATGGCACGCAGTACAGCAGCAGGGCACGCAGTAGAGCAGCAGGGCACGCAGTAGAGTAGCAGGGCACGCAGTACAGCAGCAGGGCACGCAGTACAGCAGCAGGGCCCGCAGTACAGCAGCAGGGCACGCAGTACAGCAGCAGGGCACGCAGTAGAGCAGCAGGGCACGCAGTACAGCAGCAGGGCACGCAGTACAGCAGCAGGACACGCAGTACAGCAGCAGGACACGCAGTACAGCAGCAGGGCACGCAGTACAGCAGCAGGGCACGCAGTACAGCAGCAGGGCACGCAGTAGAGCCGCAGGGCACACAGTACAGCAGCAGGGCACGCAGTAGAGCAGCAGGGCACGCAGTACAGCAGCAGGGCACGCAGTACAGCAGCAGGGCACGCAGTACAGCAGCAGGGCACGCAGTACAGCAGCAGAGCACGCAGTACAGCAGCAGGGCACGCAGTAGAGCAGCAGGGCACGCAGTACAGCAGCAGGGCACGCAGTACAGCAGCAGGGCACGCAGTACAGCAGCAGGGCACGCAGTACAGCAGCAGGGCACGCAGTACAGCAGCAGGGCACGCAGTACAGCAGCAGGGCACGCAGTACAGCAGCAGGGCACGCAGTACAGCAGCAGGGCACGCAGTACAGCAGCAGGGCGCGCACCACTCTCCCCACTCATCACGACTCACCCCCACTCATTACTAATCATCCCTACTCATTACCACTCACCACCACTCACCCCCACTCATCACTACTTACCCCCACTCATCAACACTAACCCCACTCATCACCACTAACCCCACTCATCACCACTCACCACCACTCATTACCACTCGACTCAACTTATCTTCTCTCACCTCCACTCATCACTCACTATAACTCATCACTCACCCCCACAACCACTCATCACCACTCACCACCACTCACCACTCATTACCATTCACCACTCACCACTCACCACTCACCATCACTCATCACCACTCACCACCACTCATCTCCACTCCCCACCGCTCATAATCCCTCTCCCCACTCATCACAACTCACCCCCACTCATCATCACTCACCCCACTCATCACCCCTCACCACCACTCACCCCCACTCACCCTGCCTTGCTTCTTCTTGAAGCAGAAGTCGTCCTCATCGTCCAGGCCGGTGTACACGGCGGTCCTGTGGAGAGTGGTGAGTGGTTAGTGGTGAGTGGTGAGTGGGTGTGTACCACACCTGCACACCTGCACACCACACCTGCACACCTGCACACCACACCTGCACACCACACCTGAACACCACAACTGCCCACAACACCTGCAGCACACCTGCACACCACACCTGCACACCTCACCTGCACACCTGCACACCTCACCTGCACACCTGCACACCTCACCTGCACACCTGCACACCGCACCTGCACACCACACCTGCACACCATACCTGCACACCTGCACACCACACATGCACACCACACCTGAACACCACACCTGCCCACAACACCTGCACACCACACCTGCACACCTCACCTGCACACCTGCACACCTCACCTGCACACCTGCACACCTCACCTGCACACCTGCACACCGCACCTGCACACCACACCTGCACACCACACCTGCACACCTGCACACCACACCTGCACACCACACCTGCACACCACACCTGCACACCACACCTGCACACCACACCTGCACACCACACCTGCACACCACTCCTGCACACCACACCTTCACACCACACCTGCACACCACACCTGCACACCACACCTGCACACCACACCTGCACACCACACCTGCACACCACACCTGCACACCTGCACACCACACCTGCACACCACACCTGCACACCTGCACACCACACCTGCACAAGTGCACACCACACCTGCACACCACACCTGCACACCACACCTGCACACCACACCTGCACATCACACCTGCACACCACACCTGCACACCACGCCTGCACACCACACCTGCACACCACACCTGCACACCTGAACACCACACCTGCACACCACACCTGCACACCTGCACACCACACCTGCATACCTGCACACCACACCTGCACACCACACCTGCATACCTGCACACCACACCTGCACACCACACCTGCGCACTACACATGCACACCTGCACACCACACCTGCACACCACACCTGCACACCACACATGCACACCACACATGCACACCACACCTGCACACCACACCTGCACACCACACCTGCACACCACACCTGCCCTTCCGCTCCGACAGCACAACAGGGAACCTCCCATCTCCTACCCCCCCTCCTCCCCCCCTCCTCCTCCCCCCTCCTCCCCCCCCCCCTCTCCCCCGCACGGGCTGCTGATCACCTTAGCGACGGTGCGACGGAAGGGGGAGGGAAGGAGTACCGGTTGTAACCAGACTGTACCTGCGCTAGATACTCCTTACTATTAACCTGTGCGCACTTCTTCTCAACAAAATTTACACACGCACACACACGCAAACACACGCACAGCACGCACACACCCACACGCACAGGCACAGCAGGTACAGGGCCCGGGTACAGGGCACGGGTATAGGGCACGGGTACAGGGCACGGGTACAGGGCACGGGTACAGGGCACGGGTACAGGGCACGGGTACAAGGCCCGGGTACAGGGCACGGGTACAGGACACGGGTATAGGGCACGGGTACAGGGCACGGGTACAGGGCACGGGTACAGGGCACGGGTACAGGGCACGGGTACAGGGCACGGGTACAAGGCCCGGGTACAGGGTACGGGTACAGGACACGGGTATAGGGCACGGGTACAGGGCACGGGTACAGGGCACGGGTACAGGGCACGGGTACAGGGCACGGGTACAGGGCACGGGTACAGGGCACGGGTACAAGGCCCGGGTACAGGGCACGGGTACAAGGCCCGGGTACAGGGCACGGGTGTAGGGCACGGGTACAGGGCACGGGTACAGGGCACGGGTACAAGGCCCGGGTACAGGGCACGGGTACAAGGCCCGGGTACAGGGCACGGGTAAAGGGCACGGGTACAGGACACGGGTACAGGGCACGAGTACAGGGCACGGGTACAGGGCACGGGTACAGGGCACGGGTACAGGGCACGGGTACAGGGCACGGGTACAAGGCCCGGGTACAGGGCACGGGTACAGGGCACGGGTACAGGGCACGGGTACAGGGCACGGGTACAGGGCACGGGTGCAGGGCACGGGTACAGGGCACGGGTACAGGGCACGGGTACAGGGCACGGGTACAGGACACGAGTACAGGGCACGGGTACAGGGCACGGGTACAGGGCACGGGTACAGGGCACGGGTACAGGGCACGGGTACAGGGCACGGGTACAGGACACGAGTACAGGGCACGGGTACAGGGCACGGGTACAGGGCACGGGTACAGGGCACGGGTACAGGGCACGGGTACAGGGCACGGGTACAGGGCACGGGTACAGGGCACGGGTACAGGGCACGGGTACAGGACACGAGTACAGGGCACGGGTACAGGACACGGGTACAGGACACGGGTACAGGACACGGGTACAGGGCACGGGTACAGGACACGGGTACAGGGCACGGGTACAAGGCCCGGGTACAGGGCACGGGTACAGGACACGGGTACAGGGCACGGGTACAGGGCACGGGTACAGGGCACGGGTACAGGGCACGGGTACAGGGCACGGGTACAGGGCACGGGTACAGGGCACGGGTACAGGGCACGGGTACAGGGCACGGGTACAGGGCACGGGTACAGGGCACGGGTACAGGACACGGGTACAGGGCACGGGTACAGGGCACGGGTACAGGGCCCGGGTACAGGGCACGGGTACAGGGCACGGGTACAGGGCACGGGTACAGGGCACGGGTACAGGGCACGGGTACAGGGCACGGGTACAGGGCACGGGTACAGGACACGAGTACAGGGCACGGGTACAGGGCACGGGTACAGGGCACGGGTACAGGGCACGGGTACAGGACACGAGTACAGGGCACGGGTACAGGGGACAATAGCAGATCATACCGCAGTATGTAATTGACGCCGTCATTTTTGACGGTACAGGTACCCCTATAGTCTGTGTACAGCTGTGGCCAATAATTATGACAAAAACTTTTATTTCTTGGCTTTGTTTCAAAAGATACCTATGCCTAATTGTTAACAGTCATATAATGCAGCAAGATTGCTTAGAAGCGAGGCTAAACAAATAACGTGGATATTTTAAACATTACCAATTTAATTTTACTTAAATGCGGACAACGTATTTGTGCTGGTTTAAAAGCTGGCGTGAGCATTGGAGCTGATGAAAAAATCGTTTACAAGGTGAGTGGCATGTTTATTTCAAAATAGTTTGTTTAGTTATTTTTTTAGATTAAAAAAAATACCAGGTTCAATATCATGGTTATCTTGAAAGAAATTAGGAAAACCATCACTTTTCTCCATCAGTGGTCTCTCAAAAAAGGAAATCGTTTCCAAGCAACTTGTATCTTCGTCAACTGTCAACAGATTGATAAGCAATTCAACGAGACAAAATCCATAGCAGCGAAGACAGCCGCTGGCAGGACAAGATTGTCGTCGATTCGTCACGATAGCGCTTTAGTGCGCTACTCGTTAAGGGGAAAGGACTGCCAGCAGTTTAGAGCTTGTGTTATAATAGGAGAGATTTGGCGGCCATGCCTCAATATGAACTGTTCGAAGTTGACTCTTCGACAACGGATTTGCTTCACGGAGAGCTGCGAAGAAACCTCTTTTGACGGTAAATAACATCAAAGACCGGCTCAATTTTTGTATCTCCGATCCCCCTTTTTGTACCATTCAGGAGAGCCTCGAGCGACGAAGAAAAAGCGAGATATTTAACAAGGAGTGTGTCGTTTCAACGGTCAAGCATCCTGCTGCTCTTCACGTCTGGGGCTGCTTTTCAAATAAGGGAACTGGAGCACTGACGATTTTCCAAAAACAGAGCAACGAATTTGGCCAGGTGTCTGAGAGTCCTAAAAGATCATCTCCTTCCAACGATAGCTGGTCAGTTTCTATACAAAGAGATGGCTTACCAACATGGTACCGCTCCCTGTCATAATCCTAGAGTGGTTAAAAGTTCCTGGATGACAATGGAGAGGAGATTTTGGGTCCTTGACCTGGAAATTCGGCTGACATGAATCCAATTAAAGTTGATGGTCGATCATCAAGAGTCGAGTGCAAAATAAGAAGTCAACTAATTTACCGCAACTCGGAGCTTTAATTGGAGAAGAGTAGACATCCTTTGATCATAATAACATCGAAAATTAGTAAACACCATGCCAAAGTACATCAAAACAGTTTTAAGGAAGCGTGGTAAACATTGTATATATTAGGAATAATTTCTTTTAGTTTTGCAGGTTATTAAAAATTGTTTGTGGGTAATTTCTGTTTTTATTTATCTTTTATAATGTTTTCCGGGAGCAACCACTTAAAAACTACGCCAAGCTGCACCTTAGTCCAACGAGAAAGTAGAAAAACTCATTTTCCCCCCAAACCATTGGCCACATTTGTGGGGAGTTGGCCACATCTGTGGGGAGTTGGCCACATTTGTGGGGAGTTGGCCACATCTGTGGGGAGTTGGCCACATTTGTGGGGAGTTGGCCACATCTGTGGGGAGTTGGCCACATCTGTGGGGAGTTGGCCACATCTGTGGGGAGTTGGCCACATCTGTGGGGAGTTGGCCACATCTGTGGGGAGTTGGCCACATTTGTGGGGAGTTGGCCACATCTGTGGGGAGTTGGCCACATTTGTGGGGAGTTGGCCACATCTGTGGGGAGTTGGCCACATCTGTGGGGAGTTGGCCACATCTGTGGGGAGTTGGCCACATCTGTGGGGAGTTGGCCACATCTGTGGGGAGTTGGCCACATCTGTGGGGAGTTGGCCACATCTGTGGGGAGTTGGCCACATCTGTGGGGAGTTGGCCACATTTGTGGGGAGTTGGCCACATTTGTGGGGAGTTGGCCACATCTGTGGGGAGTTGGCCACATCTGTGGGGAGTTGGCCACATTTGTGGGGAGTTGGCCACATTTGTGGGGAGTTGGCCACATCTGTGGGGAGTTGGCCACATCTGTGGGGAGTTGGCCACATCTGTGGTGAGTGAAGGTTGGATGGTAACGAGGCAATCATGAGGCGCCTAGTGCCCGTACGCCACACACCACACACCACTCGCTACACGCCACACCACACGCCATACAAAACTCGTCACACGCCACATGCCACACGCCACACACCACTCGCTACACGCCACACACCACACGCCATACAAAACTCGTCACACGCCACATGCCACACGCCACACACCACTCGCTACACGCCACACACCACATGCCATACAAAACTCGTCACACGCCACACGCCACACACCACTCGCTACACGCCACACACAACACACAACACACAACACACAACACACACCACACACCACACGCCACACGCCACACACCACACACCACACACTACACACCACACACCACACGCCACACGCCACACACCACACACCACACGCCACACACCACACACTACACGCCACACACCACACACTACACGCCACACACCACACACCATACACCATACACCACACACCACACGCCACACACCACACACCACACACCACACACCACACACCACACACCATACACCACACACCACACATCACACACCACACACCACACGCCACACACCACACACCACACGCCAAACACCACACACCATACGCCAAACACCACACACCACACACCATACATCACACACCACACACCATACACCACACACCACACATCACACACCACACACCACACGCCACATGCCACACACCACACACCACACGCCAAACACCACACACCACACACCACACACCATACGTCACACACCACACACCATACACCACACACCACACATCACACACCACACACCACACGCCACACGCCACACACCACACGCCAAACACCACACACCACACACCACACACCATACATCACACACCACACACCATACACCACACACCACACATCACACACCACACACCACACGCCACACGCCACACACCACACACCACACGCCAAACACCACACACCACACACCACACACCACACACCACACGCCACACGCCACACACCACACACCATACATCACACACCACACACCACACACCACACACCACACACCACACGCCACACGCCACACACCACACACCACACGCCACACACCGCACACCACACACCATACATCACACACCACACACCACACACCACACACCATACACCACACACCAAACGCCACACGCCACACGCCACACACCACACACCACACACCACACACCACACACCACACACCACACACCACACGCCACACGCCACACGCCACACGCCACACGCCACACGCCACACACCTTACACCACACACCATACACCATCACACATGAAAGAATTTAAATTGGGGAGAAGACTCCCCAGCTCCCTCGCCTCCGTCCCCCCAGGGGGGAGGGGGAATTGTGTTGCTGAATGGGGGTAGCAATCAATATGGCGCCCCCCTCCCGGCGGGCGGGGAACTTAAAGCTGACGCGGCCCTGACCTGCCTCAACACGCTGTGTGTGTGCCCCAGCGCTGGCACTCCTCCTCGGGTGGGGACTTGTTTCATTATTTGATGCGGGCCCTCCTGCCCCTCCTGCTCCTCCTGCCCCTCCTGCCCCTCCTGCCCCTCCTGCTCCTCCTGCCCCTCCTGCCCCTCCTGCCCTTCTTGGCGCTCATGGCCCTCCTGGCCCTCCTGGCACTCCTGGCCCTCCTGGCACTCCTGGCCCTCCTGCTCCTCCTGCCCCTCCTGCCCCTCCTGCTCTTCCTGCCCCTTCTGCCCATCCTGCCCCTCCTGCCCCTCCTGCCCCTCTTGCCCTTCTTGGCGCTCATGGCCCTCCTGGCCCTCCTGGCACTCCTGGCCCTCCTGGCCCTCCTGGCCCTCCTGGCCCTCCTGGCCCTCCTGGCCCTCCTGGCCCTCCTGGCCCTCCTGGCCCTCCTGGCCCTCCTGTCCCTCCTGCCCTTCTTGGTGCTCCTGGCCCTCCTGGCCCTCCTGGCCCTCCTGGCCCTCCTGGCCCTCCTGGCCCTCCTGGCCCTCCTGGCCCTCCTGGCCCTCCTGGCCCTCCTGGCCCTCCTGGCCCTCCTGGCCCTCCTGGCCCTCCTGGCCCTCATTGCCCTCCTGGCCCTCCTGGCCCTCCTGGCCCTCCTGGCCCTCCTGGCCCTCCTGGCCCTCCTGGCCCTCCTGGCCCTCCTGGCCCTCCTGGCCCTCCTGGCCCTCCTGGCCCTCCTGGCCCTCCAGTCCCTCCTGCCCTTCTTGGTGCTCCTGGCCCTCCTGGCCCTCCTGGCCCTCCTGGCCCTCCTGGCCCTCCTGGCCCTCCTGGCCCTCCTAGCTCTCTTGGCCCTCTTGGCCCTCCTGGCCTTCCTGGCCCTCCTGCCACTCCTGCCCCTCCTGCCGTTCTTGGCGCTCCTGGCCCTCCTGGCCCTCCTGGCCCTCCTGGCCCTCATGGCCCTCTTGCCCTTCCTGCCCCTCCTGCCCCTCCTGGCCTTCCTGGCCCTCATGGCCCTCGTGCCCCTCCTGCCCATCCGCCCCCTCCTGCCCTTCCTGGCTCTTCTGGCCCTCCTGGCCCTCCTGCCCCTCCTGGCCCTCCTGACCCTCTTGCCCCTCCTGGCTCTCACACGACCCTCACACGACCCTCACACGACCTTCACACAACCCTCACACGACTCTCACACGATCCTCACACGACCCTCACACGACACTCTCATAACTCTCACACGACCCTCTCACGACCCTCTCACGATCCTCACACGACCCTCACACGACCCTCACACGACCCTCACTCGACCCTCACACGACGCTCTCATAAATCTCACACGACCCTCTCACGATCCTCACACGACCCTCACACGACCCTCTCACGACCCTCTCACGACCCTCACACGACCCTCACACGACCCTCACACGACCCTCACACGACCCTCACTCGACCCTCACACGACCCTCATACGACCCTCTCATAAGACCCTCACACGACCCTCATACGACCCTCTCATAAGACCCTCACACGACCCTCACACGACCCTCACAGGGCTCAATTAACGCACTAGTTAGCGCCGCTATTTACTAACTAACAACTGTAGTTTGCTGGTAGGTAGCATGTAAACTAGCTAACTAGTGACCGGTAAACTAATACTGGTGTACTATGAAATTAGTACACAGCGAACTTGCCTAGCATAACCTAGACACATGATACACCCAACTAGCGTACACAATACACGCACACACACAAACAACTCCCAAATATGGACCGACCGAGGCCCCGGCCCCGGCCAACCCCGAAAATTTAAGCCCACCCCGGCCCCGGCCCCGGTCCCGGTAGAATAGTGCCCTAAACCGGGGTTTTTGCCGGGGTTTTTAGTATTGTACTACACCGTTTTTACATCAAATTAATCCAAGTCAAGTTCAAATTAATCCAAGTCAAGTTCAAATTAATCCAAGTCAAGTTCAAATTTATCCAAGTCATGTTCAAGCCAATCCAAGTTAAGTTCAAATTAATCCAAGTCAAGATCAAATTAATCCAAGTCAAGTTCAAATAAATCCAAGTCAAGTTCAAATAAATCCAAGTCAAATTTAAATTAATCCAAGTCATGTTCAAATTAATCCAAGTCAAATTCAAATAAATCCAAGTCAAATTTAAATTAATCCAAGTCAAATTCAAATTAATCCAAGTCAAATTCAAATTGATCTAACGCTAAGTTGAGTTGAAAATTGACATAATCACACGTTAATTTGAGCGGTTTTGTGTTAAATATGTATCAATTGGATGTGGTGAGCGAGACAAACGTTTTTCCTTTAAGCAAGGAAAAGTACATAAAATTTCCGCCAGTGTTGCAATCTCTATAATACAAGCTGTCGTAAAATGTACTAAATCTGCCAAGTGTCCAGCATCAGGAGGTAGAGTGTGATTCGAAGCTTTGACCGGCGTAAAAGAAGCGAGTCAATTATGAAAACTTAGCATGATGCTACTCATTAATGTTGCTTTAATATTCGACATTGATGGCAGTGTTCAAACATTCAAATATTTATGTTCAAAAGGTAAGTTTATGTTAAACATACACATAGTAGTTTCGAGGATTTATTTACACTCATAAATATTTATATGCGTGGAATTTCACTTGATCACATATGTATATGGAATCATATACATGCAAATACAAAAGATTACCACCGGACGATACGTAGATTTAATCTTTAAAAGTAATATACAAATGAGATTCACAGAGTACTAATGTACGATTCCGTTTGATTACAGTTTATATGAGTACTACACAAATGTGAAGAAATGCAGGATCCTCTGACAATACACTATAATAATGCAAGTTACAATGTTTCTGATTCAATGCGTATTTTATATGTATGTGTATACAATTCAATATATGTTCGTGTATACATTCAACATATCTTGATATGGGTGACAATATTCATTAAATGACTATCATAAAAGTTATTTGAGTCTTGATATTATAATATATATTGAATTGTATACACATACGCATAAAAACGCATTGAGTTAGAATCATTGTTACTTGTATTATTATTGTATATTGTAAGATGATTCTATGTACATTTCGTCACATCGTCTAACACGGATTACGGAATAGTACATTAGTACTAGTGAATCCCATTTGTATATTTCTTTTAAAAATTAATTCTGCATATCGTCCGGTAGTTATCTTTTGTATTTGTATGTATATGATTTCATGTATGTATGATGAAGTGAAATTTCAGGATCGATGTTAGATCTATGAGAAAATAAATCCTCGAAACTACTATGTGTATGTGTAACGTAAAATTACCTTTTGAACATGAATATTTGAATGTTTGAACACTGCCATCAATGTAGAATTTTAAAGCAACATTAATGAGTAGTATAATGTTAAGTTTTTATAATTGACATGCATCTTATACGCCGGTCAAAAATCTGAATCACACTCTACCTCCTGATGATAGATACCTAGCACATTTTACGAGAGCTGTCTTCCCATAGATTGCAACACTGGCGGAAATTTTATGTATTCCTTGCATAAAGAAAAAACGACTGTCTCGCTCATCACATCCATTAGATATATATTTACCACCAACAGATACATGTTCACAAAAACCGCTCAAATTAAAGTGTTAGTATGTCAATTTTTAACTCAACTTAGGGTTGGATTAATTTGAACTTGACTTGGATTAATTTGAACTTGACTTGAATTAAATTGAACTTGACTTGAATTAAATTTAACTTGACTTGGATTTATTTGGAGTGAAAAAGGTGTTGTGTGTTCGGCAAACCGCACGTGAAAAATTCACGTGTTGCAGTGTGTATACTACCACCCAGTGTAAATGTAATCCTGTGCGCAGTTATTGACATGAAAGAATCTCGACTTGAAAGATCGAAACATCAGTAGCTCATGAGAAGATGCTTTTTTCGTTTACTTGCTTTTGTATTTCTTCTGAAATGGCACACTGAATTTTGACTCTGAGGTTCAGAATTAGTCTTGTTCTAATTACCTTTTCTGATGGAATTATTCAAAAACTCTATAAAGTTCAAAAAGCTTCCTTTTCCCCAGGGTGGTAAGGATTGAGCGCGTCAAAAATCCAGTAAATTAACAATTTCTCTCCATGTATTTGGTCAGTATTATTAGGCACCCAGTTTTTAGAGTCAGTAAATGTTTTTTTTTTTAAAGTCATCTGTTTACCAGTAGACGAAGACAGCGTGCTACTATCGGCTGTTTTGCCACTGCTGCAACCTAAACTGGCTTTGTTTTCAATACTTAGACATTTAGTTTTTCTTCTTGTTCATTTTGTATTTATTTTTCAATTCTCTTTCTTTGTTTGGTTTTTCTTCAGCTTCCAGGAATTGATCATTTTGTGTTGATTTTAGATGGCCCCATGAAGATTTAGTTGAGAAAGTCTTCTGAGATGCAACAGCCGTTCCTTGTCGTATATTTGCTTCACAAATGGTGCACACTGCAATTCTTACACTCTTCACCGACATATAAAAGTAATCCCATACTGCTGATGCACTGCTTTTAGTCATTATGCCTGGTGTCCCACAAAAATATCCCAGACTTTTTAATTGATTATATTTCCGTGTTAAATTAACATTTTTTAGTTGTCTTTTTTAACAATGTAGTAAATTTTGTTTTCTTTTAGAATAATCTATGTTTTTGAAAATCGTTTAATAACCACTTTACATTGATGGATTTACTGAAAGGGATAGAAAAATTAATTGTTCAAAGGAAAAGCGTTTAATATAATGTTGATATTCTTCCTTATTTTGTACTTTCCAAAACAACGAACAAACTAAAATTTAAAGTGAAACAAAACATTACCTTAAATATTGTCTAAATATCTAAAGTAATTGAGTATTCTTCGACATACCCTCCATTTCTCTCAAGGCAAGTATTACATCTAGCCACCACTGAACGAAGAGTTTTGCGGATCATTTCACTGTTTTCCTTTGGTTCTTGAAACACTTCTTCAATTCGTTGTCGAAGAACTATTAATGATGGAGGTGATGTTATGAAATTGCGTTCGTTTACAGTAGGTATTGAGAAATGAAGAAGAATACCGTTAGTTGTTTTTAAAACTTTTCCTTTGAACAATTAGTTTTTCTGCCTTTTTCAGTAAATCGATCCCTGGAAAATGCTTATTAAACGATTTTTAAAAACTTAAATTTTTCGAAAAGGAAACAAAATTTACCACATTGTGAAAAAGACAATTAAAATATATTAATCTAAAGCGGAGATAGAATCAATTAAAAATTCGTGGACATTTTTGTGGAACAGCCGGTATATTTAATTACTATAATTGCCTATATATTAATTAATTCAACAAACACAACAACTGCAAGGCTACAAAACTGTAGTGACTTGACAACATTACGCACCCAACCGCAACATGCATTGAGCCTCTAGCTGGCGTTTTGCATTACGTCGTCGTGACACGTCCTGACACGGTCTGAACCCCGGCCCCGGCCCCGGCCCCGGCCATGGTAAATTTAATAACCCCGGCCCCGGCCCGGCCCCGGCCATGACAAATTTGTTGACCCCGGCCCCGTCCCCGGCCAAATTTTCAACCCCGGTCGGTCTATACTCCCATACACAACACACGCACACACAATACTAATAAGCCAAGTACACAGCACAACGAGTTCAGGCACACACGACACGTACATGCCGTAAAAATAGCACACGCACACATCACATGGCACGCACACTCAGCAAAACAACACACACGCACACACGTCCCACAGCACAACCCCACGCGATAGCCGTGCCAGCGCGCGGCAGGCACCGCCGTCTCACACGACGTCCGTATCGCGCGCTTATCGCGGCGTGCGCGATAGCACGTCCGCCGCACGTGTGCGCTGCACGTGGCGGCTACCTGCCCGTGCCTGGCACCGTGGTTGTGCAGCGTCACGCCTTCTCTGCACGCACATGTGTCTAGTGCCACACGCACATGTGTCTAGTGCCGCACGTGCATGTGTCTAGTGTTACACGCACACGTGTCTAGTGCCACACGCACACGTGTCTAGTGCCGCATGCACATGTGTCTAGTGCCGCAGCACGCACATGTGTCTAGTGCCGCACGCACATGTGTCTAGTGCCGCACGCACATGTGTCTAGTGCCGCACGCACATGTGTCTAGTGCCGCACGCACATGTGTCTAGTGCCGCACGCATACGTGTCAAGTGCCACACGCACACGTGTCAAGTGCCACACGCACACGTGTCTAGTGCCACACGCAGACGTGTATAGTGCCACACGCACACGTGTATAGTGCCACACGCACACGTGTATTGTGTCGCACGCACACGTCTCTAGTGCAACACGCACACGTGTCTAGTGCCGCACGCACACATGCCAAGCACAACACGCACAAGTGTTTTTTCTACCCCTGCCGGAAGCTAGTACCACCTAGTTAAGAGTTAACATGTATCTAACTATTCAGGTTTCTTTGTAAATAATTTGCAAAAAACTATTAGGTATTTAGTCACTAGTGTGCACGGCCTGTCAAAAATGACGGGATTCAATACCTTTCTTGAACAAATTTTTCAGACGTGGATGACAAAAAATATATCCATCCAAACAGTATCCGTGATAAAAATGTTTTTGTACTTGTGCACTGGTGCACCTCGTATCACAGATACGGTCAGCATAACTATCCTTATGAGCGTCACAGAGAAATGGAAGAAGCGGACACCAAACAAATAAACCAAAGGGGTTGTTAAGTAGTAGCAGGACCCGTGGAAATTCCACGGACAATGTCATCGTTTAGCTAGGTGGACCCGTGAAAAAATTCCGTCAGCATTACCTAACCTATGCCAACCTAACCTAACCTACCCTAACCTAACATATCCTAACCTTTCCTATCCTAACCTATCTCAACCGAAGTTGTCCTGGTAAAATGCCAATCATATCAATGCATGTAAGGGCCATCTTTCAATGTTACACTGAGATATTCGGTATCCTTGATACCGCACACTCACACATCCTCTGACTTTTCTTTAAGAAGCAGACACTGAACAAATATAAAAATAAATACACAACGGGTGTTATTAGGTTGGATAGATCAATATCTAATAACTAAACAACAACACAGCAGTGACGTCACACAAGTGGTCGTCAGATGACGGTTATTTTTGACCAGCATTCAATAGAAGCAAATTTCTTCTTCACTAACATTTTCCGTCAGAATTTTGTGATCGTAAGCACAAGTGCCCTAAAATGACATACGTAGATGGTGTACAAAGACATGTAGATTACAATTATTTCTATTTCTTTTTTCATGTTTCAGATTAGATTGGTACAGATTAGTACAAGGAAGAGTTCAATTAGTTTTTATGTCTGGAAGAGATGGGGCATCTGTTTTTGTTATGATCAGTAAAATTGTTGTTTTTATGTTCGGTAAAATTGTTACTGTTATGATCAGTAAAATTGTTAGTGTTATGATCAGTAAAATTGTTAGTGTTATGATCAGTAAAATTGTTAGTGTTATGATCAGTAAAATTGTTAGTGTTATGATCAGTAAAATTGTTAGTGTTATGATCAGTAAAATTGTTAGTGTTATGATCAGTAAAATTGTTAGTGTTATGATCAGTAAAATTGTTAGTGTTATGATCAGTAAAATTGTTAGTGTTATGATCAGTAAAATTGTTAGTGTTATGATCAGTAAAATTGTTAGTGTTATGATCAGTAAAATTGTTAGTGTTATGATCAGTAAAATTGTTAGTGTTATGATCAGTAAAATTTGTAGGGTCTATTTCACGCCTACATGGGGAGAGCATCGAAGTCCGGATTTTGCCAGGTCGTGCGACTTTGCATCTCCCCAACTCTACGACCTGATTTGGTTCACCATGTCTATCAAACACGAGTAGCAGCAATTCTTTATTGTTACTACAAACAGGTCATAAACATTGGTCTGGAAAGAATACATAAAGTTACGCAAGCGAATATGCAATAAATGAATAATGAACCAACAAGAGAAATGAAATAAAGATACAGACGCCCCGACCGAAGTGCAACATATGCAACACCGGCGGAGGCAACCGAGCCGAGAGGCAACGGAGTTCGAACTAATTCAAACATAAAGGCTCGCGCTGCTTTGTCGATGACAGCACTGCGGCAACGAAATTGTTATTGATATGTTCGATAAAATTGACTTACGTGTGTAATTTTATAAACGTCTGGGCAGTGCGCGACTTTTGAGACATGCTGTGTATTCGTTTCAAGATCTTAGATTATGGTTCTTATCTATTTACCATCATAAGAAGCGACGACTTCCTGCAGCTGCTGTGTTGTCTTTGAGAAGGGTCCATAGTCCTAATGTGCAAGTTGAACGGTTTTTCATTTGTCCGTTAATCTGTGCCGGACTTGTGCGGTAATAGACGTACTTTGATGCTCTAAAGTCAAGATTTCAATACGAAATGGAGAATTGCGGGAGGTAGGCCTACCTTAGACAGCCTCTTATGCCTCAGTGATGAGAACACGGCCTCAACCCTGCTGATGTTGCGGGGCAATGAGTGAGTGCGATATTCTCGTTAGCTACACAATATTTCCTTCAGATCTATATTTTTTGGGTTGTGTAATATTGCCTTTGGTTGTATAATATTTTTCTAGTTGTATAATATTTCCTTTGGTTGTATGATATTTTTTTTGGTTGTACAATATTTCCATTGGTTGTATAATATTTTTTTGGTTGTACAAAATTTCCTTTGGTTGTTTAATATTTTTTTTTGGTTGTATAATATTTCCTTTGGTTGTATAATATTGTTTTGGTTGTATTATATTTTCTTTGGTTGTATAATATTTTTTTGGTCGTATATTTCCTTTGGTTGTATGGATAATATTTTTTTGGTTGTAAAATATTTTCTTTGGTTGTATAATATTTCCTTTGGTTGTATAATATTTTTTTGGGTTGAATAATATTTCCTTTGGTTGTATAAGAATTTTTTTGGTTGTAAAATATTTCCTTCGGTTGTACGACATTCCTATTGGCTATATAATATTTCATTTGAAAATAAGAGCGAGAGGAATTAGGCTTTGCTACGTAACATTTATATTAATAGCTTTACAGTTAAACATGAACATTTCGACTCAATGAGGCATTCTCAACAACAATTGCTATAAAAAAATAAAAAGTTGAGAATGTCGAAGGCAAATGTAAAAGTAAGCAAAAACTCAATAAAATCGCTAAACTATTTGCGAAGGGAGAACGGATTGGGATTTAAAAAGCATTTCTTTGTGAAATTTCATGCGATTCCATAACGCGCAGATCAATTATGTTGAGAATGTCTCATTGAGTCGAAATGTTCAATTTTATGTAAAGCTTTTAATACAAAATGTTGCGTATCAAAGCCTTATTCCTCGCTATTATTTTCTTGGTGAAAATTTGTACAAATACACACCGACATGTGCTCCCATATTTCCTTTGGTTGTGCCACACTCCTGTTGGCTATACAGTATTTTTTGGTTGTGCAATATTCCCATATGCTCTATAATATTCCCATATGCTCTATAATATTCCCATAGACTCTATAATATTCCCATTGGCTCTATAATATTCCCATTGGCTCTATAATATTCCCGGTGGCTCTATAATATTCTCATTGGCTCTATATATTCCCATTGGCTCTATAATATTCCCATTGACTCTATAATATTCCCATTGGCTCTATAATATTCCCATTGGCTCTATAATATTCCCATTGGCTCTATAATATTCTCATTGGCTCTATAATATTCCCATTGGCTCTATAATATTCCCATTGGCTCTATAATATTCCCATTGGCTCTATAATATTCTCATTGGCTCTATAATATTCCCATTGGCTCTATAATATTCCCATTGGCTCTATAATATTCCCATTGGCTCTATAATATTCTCATTGGCTCTATAATATTCTCATTGGCTCTATATATTCCCATTGGCTCTATAATATTCCCATTGGCTCTATAATATTCTCATTGGCTCTATAATATTCCCATTGGCTCTATAATATTCCCATTGGCTCTATAATATTCCCATTGGCTCTATAATATTCCCATTGGCTCTATAAATATTTCATTTGGTTGAACAATGTTCGTTTTGCACAAATTGCTTCATGTGAGGGTGCAAGTTCCTTTAGAGTGACACCAGCACTTGTGACACTTTCCACCGAATTGTAAATAATTTGGGAAACTTAAGTTTTTTATGCATTCATTTGACAGAAGGAATATTTCCGCGGATCTCCAGATATTTGGCGCAGCCTGTCTCTCTCTCTCTCCCTCTCTCTGCTCTCTGGGCAGTCCCGTTCTCTAGGCAATTGATTATATGAGCCCTTAATTAGATGGCTCCTGTATTAGATCCTAATTAATTAGATCCTAATGCCCCTTAATTAGATCCATCACAGACGGCCGACCACTCGCGTGACGTCACCACGTCTACGACCAGACGTGAGGCGCGCGTGGCGCAGCAAATGATGCGTAACTCATCACTGTGTACTATCCTCTGATGAGAATAATGTTTACTCCTTGTTGAATTTATCTATATTATGCCCTCACAGAAGAAGATAAGTCATTGACATGTTTTCGTTAAACATGATGATAAATTCCTCGCGCTATTTCTATATTATAAAAAATACTCTATAATAAAACGCCAGGTGTCTCCTTAAATTTATAAATACTAGTGCACATGGCTCGTGAAAAACATGAAAGGATTAGACATCGGACCAACTGAGCTTCAACATGGCTTTTTCATGATTTCCCATGCTATTCTATAGCTTTCCTATACTTTCCCAAGTCTCAACCGCTGATATTCTATTCAACCTAATCTAACCTACCAATACACGTGATATTCTACACAGCCTAACCTAACCTACCAATACACGTGACATTCCGACTCCCAATCTGCTGGGTTAAGGCACCAAAAATTGTGGAGTTGATGAAGCTTGTATCACAGATACGCTCATCTCACACTGCAGGCTGGGGGGTGTGACACACGGACGGACGCGGCTCTTATTATACTATAGAAATTAACAAATATATTTATTTATATTTTTGTGCGTAATACATCGTATGTTATCACAATGGGCACCCCAATGAACACAATAAATTGGTTGGTGCGTGTGTCTGTGACGCTCACAAGGACTCTCAATGACCGTATCTGTGATACGAGTTTCACAAGTGCACAATCATAAGAATATTTTCATCGCAGGTACTATTGGGATTGATATATTTATGTGCCATCCACATCTGGGATATTTATTCAAGGAAAATTCGAATCCCGTTATTTTGACGGGCCGTGTACACTATCTAACTTAATAATACCCGTTGTGTGTTTATTTATATATTTGTTTACACATCTGTTTGGTGTCCGCTTCTTAAGAAACATAGGATGTCTGAGTTTGCGGTACCATAGATACCGAATTCCTCAGTGTAACATTAGAAGATGGCCTTAACATGCATTGATATGTTTGACATTTGATCAGGATATATTCGGTTAGGATAGGTTTGATTAGATTAAGATAGGTTAGCATAGGTTAGGTAATGTTGACAGAATTTTTCACGGGTCCTCCTAACTTAACGATGACAATTTCCGTGGAATTTCCACGTGTCCTGCTACTACTTAACAACACCTTTGGTTTGTTTGGGGTCCGCTTCTTCCATTTCTCTGTGACGCTTATAAGGATAGTTATAATGACCTTATCTGTGATACGAGTTGCACCAGGGCACAAGTACAAAAATATTTTTATCACGGATACTGTTTGGATGGAAATATTTGTTTGTCATCCACGTCTGGAAAATTTGTTCAAGAAAGGTATTGAATCCCGTCATTTTTGACAGGCCGTGCACACTAGTTTAATGAACAATAACTTACGAGTCCATTTTGAGGGCTGCAGCGGCCGCGTCAGCTATAATGGTGTCCATCGCCCTGTCCATCTCTCTGTCCATCTCTCTGTTCATCGCCCTGTCCATCTCGTTGTCCATCTCTCTGTCCATCGCCCTGTTCATTGCCCTGTCCATTTCTTTGTCCATCTCTTGGAATACTTGAGTTATATTTTCCATTTTTTTTAAATGTTGCGAATTTTTTCAGTCCTTCGAGAAAGTTGCGCTTCTTGTTAGCCTCTTTTCAGCCTCTTTTTAGCCTCTTGTTAGCCTCATGTTAGCCTCATGTTAGCCTCTTGTTAGCCTCTTTTTAATCTCATCCTTTCCAAAGAATTCAAAATATCACACAGCGAACCACTTTAGAAGAAAACAAAATTTGTTGTCAACTGGACGAGTTTTCCATCACATATGATAAAGCAGAAATAAACTTTTTGCAGCACGTCAGCTTTCAGATGCACAGAAATGTTTTTCTGTCATCTTCAAAATAATTAAGAAAGAAACAAGCAGCTGGTCGTTGCAACACAATAAACAAACAAAAACTCTTCATGTGTTGTCGAATCAGCAGCCCGGAACGAAAGTAAGTGCGGTCACTACAACTCAAAACACTAAATGTGAGCCTGGGCCTGTGGAATATGGGAATATATCAGTTAATTAGAGGCTGTATTGATGCTGTGCAGTGCAGCTGTGTGCCGTACGCTGCACATGGCTGTCGAGGAAAGTGAATGTCTACGTGTGTGAATGGAAGTCCACGCACACGTACACATACACGTACATCACACGCACACACACACACGCGCGCGCATACACACGTACACACACACGCGCGCATACACACGCACACACACATACACGCACACACACACATGTACACACACACGCACACACACACGCATGCACACACACACAAACATACACACGTACATACGCACACAACGTCCACCGTCCAGCATTCCAATCCGGGCTGGAATGCGTGCGTGACTGAAACGGGGGTAGGGGGGAGGGGGGTGATAGAGGGGGGACGGGGGGGGAGAGGTAAAAAGAGGGGGGGGGGAGATAAAGGGGGAGTGGAGGGGAGAGGGAAGGGAGGGGGGAGATAGAGGGGGAGCGGGAGGGAGAGGAAGGGGGGGGGGGGTCGAAGGTGCGTACCATAACAGGCGTTTGGAGGGAAGAGGGACTGGGAGGTGGGAAGAGGTGTGCGGTCCACACTACAGGTGCAAGTAATACTTAGCGTTAATGTTTATGTAACACCACACAACACCATCCCTTGCACAACAGCACCACACAACACCATCCCTTGCACCACAGCACCACACAACACCATCCCTTGCACCACAGCACCACACAACACCATCCCTTGCACAACAGCACCACACAACACCATCCCTTGCACCACAGCACCACACAACACCATCCCTTGCACCACAGCACCACACAACACCATCCCTTGCACAACAGCACCACACAACACCATCCCTTGCACCACAGCACCACACAACACCATCCCTTGCACCACAGCACCACACAACACCATCCCTTGCACAACAGCACCACAAAACACCATCCCTTGCACCACAGCACCACACAACACCATCCCTTGCACCACAGCACCACACAACACCATCCCTTGCACAACAGCACCACACAACACCATCCCTTGCACCACAGCACCACACAACACCATCCCTTGCACCACAGCACCACACAACGCCATCCCTTGCACAACAGCACCACACAACACCATCCCTTGCACAACAGCACCACACAACACCATCCCTTGCACCACAGCACCACACAACGCCATCCCTTGCACCACAGCACCACACAACACCATCCCTTGCACCACAGCACCACACAACGCCATCCCTTGCACCACAGCACCACACAACACCATCCCTTGCACCACAGCACCACACAACGCCATCCCTTGCACCACAGCACCACACAACACCATCCCTTGCACCACAGCACCACACAACACCATCCCTTGCACAACAGCACCACAAAACACCATCCCTTGCACCACAGCACCACACAACACCATCCCTTGCACCACAGCACCACACAACGCCATCCCTTGCACAACAGCACCACACAACACCATCCCTTGCACAACAGCACCACACAACACCATCCCTTGCACCACAGCACCACACAACGCCATCCCTTGCACCACAGCACCACACAACACCATCCCTTGCACCACAGCACCACACAACGCCATCCCTTGCACCACAGCACCACACAACACCATCCCTTGCACCACAGCACCACACAACGCCATCCCTTGCACCACAGCACCACACAACGCCATCCCTTGCACCACAGCACCACACAACACCATCCCTTGCACCACAGCACCACAAAACGCCATCCCTTGCACCACAGCACCACACAACGCCATCCCTTGCACCACAGCACCACACAACACCATCCCTTGCACCACAGCACCACACAACGCCATCCCTTGCACCACAGCACCACACAACACCATCCCTTGCACCACAGCACCACACAACACCATCCCTTGCACCACAGCACCACACAACACCATCCCTTGCACCACAGCACCACACAACACCATCCCTTGCACCACAGCACCACACAACGCCATTCATTGGACCACAGCACCACACAACGTCATCCCTTGCACCACAGCACCACACAACACCATCCCTTGCACCACAGCACCACACAACACCATCCCTTGCACCACAGCACCACACAACGCCATCCCTTGCACCACAGCACCACACAACACCATCCCTTGCACCACAGCACCACACAACGCCATCCCTTGCACCACAGCACCACACAACACCATCCCTTGCACCACAGCACCACACAACGCCATCCCTTGCACCACAGCACCACACAACACCATCCCTTGCACCACAGCACCACACAACGCCATCCCTTGCACCACAGTACCACACAACACCATCCCTTGCACAACAGCACCACACAACACCATCCCTTGCACAACAGCACCACACAACACCATCCCTTGCACCACAGCACCACACAACACCATCCCTTGCACCACAGCACCACACAACACCATCCCTTGCACGTCACAGCACCACACAACACCATCCTTTGCACCACAACACCACACAACACCATCCTTTGCACCACAGCACCACACAACACCATCCTTTGCACCACAGCACCACACAACACCATCCCTTGCACCACAGCACCACAGCACCACACAACACCATCCCTTGCACCAAAACACCACAGCACCACACAACACCATCCCTTGCACCACAGCACCACACAACACCATCCCTTGCACCACAGCACCACACAACACCATCCCTTGCACCACAGCACCACACAACACCATCCTTTGCACCACAGCACCACACAACACCATCCTTTGCACCACAGCACCACACAACACCATCCTTTGCACCACAGCACCACACAACACCATCCCTTGCACCACAGCACCACAGCACCACACAACACCATCCCTTGCACCAAAACACCACAGCACCACACAACACCATCCCTTGCACCACAGCACCACAGCACCACACAACACCATCCCTTGCACCACAGCACCACACAACACCATCCCTTGCACTACAGCACCACAGCACCACACAACACCATCCCTTGCACCACAGCACCACACAACGCCATCCCTTGCACCACAGCACCACACAACACCATCCTTTGCACCACAGCACCACACAATACCGTCCCTTGCACAACAGCACCACAGCACCACACAACACCATCCCCTTCACAACAGCACCACAGCACCACACAACACCATCCCTTGCACCACAGCACCACACAACGCCATCCCTTGCACCACAGCACCACACAACACCATCCCTTGCACCACAGCACAACACAACACCATCCCTTGCACCACAGCACCACACAACACCATCCCCTGCACAACAGCGCCACAGCACCACACAACACCATCCCTTGCACCACAGCACCACACAACATCATCCCCTGCACAACAGCACCACAGCACCACACAACGCCATCCCTTGCGCCACAGCACCACAGCACCACACAACGCCATCCCCTGCACCACAGCACCACAGCACCACACAACACCATCCCTTGCACCACAGCACCACAGCACCACACAACGCCATCCCTTGCGCCACAGCACCACAGCACCCCACAACGCCATCCCCTGCACAACAGCACCACAGCACCACACAACACCATCCCTTGCACCACAGCACCACAGCACCACACAACACCATCCCTTGCACCACAGCACCACACAACGCCATCCCTTGCACAACAGCACCACAGCACCACACAACACCATCCCCTGCACAACAGCACCACAGCACCACACAACGCCATCCCTTGCGCCACAGCACCACAGCACCACACAAAACCATCCCTTGCACAACAGCACCACACAACGCCATCCCTTGCACCACAGCACCACACAACGCCATCCCTTGCACCACAGCACCACACAACGCCATCCCTTGCACCACAGCACCACAGCACCACACAACGCCAGCCCTTGCACCACAGCACCACAGCACCACTCAACGCCATCCCTTGCACCACAGCACCACACAACGCCATCCCTTGCGCCACAGCACCACAGCACCACACAACGCCATCCCCTGCACAACAGCACCACAGCACCACACAACGCCATCCCTTGCGCCACAGCACCACAGCACCACACAACACCATCCCTTGCACCACAGCACCACACAACGCCATCCCTTGCACCACAGCACAACAGCACCACAACACCACAGCACCACAGAAGCACAGCACCACACAACGCCATCCCTTGCACCACACAACACCATCCCTTGCACCACAGCACCACAGCACCACAGCACCACAACACCACAGCACCACAGCACCACAACACCACAACACCACAGAAGCACAGCACCACAGCACCACACAACACCATCCCTTGCACCACAGCACCACACAACACCATCCCTTGCACCACAGCACCACAGCACCACAGCATCACAGCACCGTAGCACCGCAGCACCACAGCAACACAGCACCACAGCACCACAGCACCACACAACACCATCCCTTGCACCACAGCACCACAGCACCACAGCACCACACAACACCATCCCTCGCACCACAGCACCGCAGCACCGCAGCACCACACAACACCATCCCTTGCACCACAGCACCACACAACACCATCCCTTGCACCACAGCACCACACAACACCATCCCTTGCACCGCAGCACCACACAACACCATCCCTTGCACCGCAGCACCACACAACACCATCCCTTGCACCGCAGCACCACACAACACCATCCCTTGCACCACAGCACCACAGCACCACACAAAGGTCGGGGCGGTACGGAGAAATCTAGAACATTCGTGTGAAAA
Source organism: Morinoia aosen (assembly GCA_030386875.1). Lineage (NCBI taxonomy): Eukaryota > Metazoa > Arthropoda > Malacostraca > Amphipoda > Talitridae > Morinoia > Morinoia aosen. The sequence goes on along the minus strand of CM059578.1, from coordinate 5,737,199 downwards.
TAAGCAATCTTTGGTGTATCATATTTGCGTGTTCTTAGGTGTATAATGTTTTTACTTACTGTTTAAATATACGCGTGGCCGACGTTTGAACACGTGCACGTGTACTGGCACACAAATGCACGTGTACTGGCACACACCTGCACGTGTTCTGGCACACACCTGCACGTGTAATGGCACACACCTGCACGTGTAATGGCACACACCTGCACGTGTAATGGCACACACCTGCACGTGTAATGGCACACACCTGCACGTGTAATGGCACACACCTGCACGTGTAATGGCACACACCTGCACGTGTACTGGCACACACCTGCACGTGTTCTGGCACACACCTGCACGTGTAATGGCACACACCTGCACGTGTAATGGCACACACCTGCACGTGTAATGGCACACACCTGCACGTGTAATGGCACACACCTGCACGTGTAATGGCACACACCTGCACGTGTACCAGCACACAGCAACAAACAGCATACACACACACATCAACCCACAGCACACACAGTAACAAACAGCACCACACACACAGCAACACACAGCACACACAGCAACAAACAGCAACGCACAGCACACACAGCAACAAACAGCACACACAGCAAAAAACAGCAACACACACACAGCAACAAACAGCACACACAGCAACAAACAGCACACACACAGCAACACACAGCACACACAGCAACAAACAGCAACAAACAGCACACACAGCAACAAACAGCAACACACACACAGCAACAAACAGCACACACAGCAACAAACAGCAACACACACAGCAACAAACAGCATCAAACAGCACACACAGCAACAAACAGCATCAAACAGCACACACAGCAACAAACAGCACACACAGCAACAAACAGCAACACACAGCAACAAACAGCACACACAGCAACAAACAGCAACACAGCAACAAACAGCACACACAGCAACAAACAGCACACACAGCAACAAACAGCACACACAGCAACAAACAGCAACAAACAGCAACACACGCACAGCAACAAACAGCACACACAGCAACAAACAGCACACACAGCAACAAACAGCACATACAGCAACAAACAGCACACACAGCAACAAACAGCAACACACGCACAGCAACAAACAGCACACACAACAACAAACAGCACACACAGCAACAAACAGCACACACAACAACACACAGCACACACAGCAACAAACAGCACACACAGCAACAAACAGCACACACAGCAACAAACAGCACACACAACAACACACAGCACACATAGCAACAAACAGCACACACAGCAACAAACAGCACTCACAACAACACACAGCACGCACACAGCAACACACAGCACACACACAGCAACACACAGCACACATAGCAACAAACAGCACACACAGCAACACACAGCACACACACAGCAACACACAGCACGCACACAGCAACACACAGCACGCACACAGCAACACACAGCACACATAGCAACAAACAGCACACACAGCAACACACAGCACACACACAGCAACACACAGCACGCACACAGCAACACACAGCACACGCACAGCAACACACAGCACGCACACAGCAACACACAGCACACACACAGCAACACACAGCACACATAGCAACAAACAGCACACACAGCAACAAACAGCACACACAGCAACACACAGCACACACACAGCAACACACAGCACACACACAGCAACACACAGCACACATAGCAACAAACAGCACACACAGCAACAAACAGCACACACAGCAACACACAGCACACACAGCAACAAACAGCACACACAGCAACACACAGCACACACAGCAACACACAGCACACACACAGCAACACACAGCACACACACAGCAACACACAGCACACACACAGCAACACACAGCACACATGTGTGCACCACACAATCTGCACAGACACATCAGCTCGCTGCGAACCAAGCGATGTGCAGCGCTGTAATTTGCACGTGATAAATATCCTCGCATGTCCTCTGAGATAAATATTCTATCTTTAATTGCATTCAAATGAGGTCCAACTCTCAACTGAACTTCACGCAGCACTTCGTGGAGGGAACATTTACACGCAGCACTACGTGGAGGGAACATGTACACGCATCACTTCGTGGAGAAAACATCTACACGCAGCACTTGGTGGAGGGAACATCTACACGCAGCACTTCGTGGAGGGAACATCTACACGCAGCACTTCGTGGAGGGAACATGTACACGCAGCACTTCGTGGAGGGAACATCTACACGCAGCACTTCGTGGAAGGAACATCTACACGCAGCACTTCGTGGAGGGAACATCTACACGCAGCACTTCGTGAAGGGAACATTTACACGCAGCGCTTCGTGGAGGAAACATCTACACGCAGCACTTCGTGGAGGGAACATCTACACGCAGCACTTCGTGGAGTGAACATCTACACGCAGCACTTCGTGGAGGGAGCATCTACACGCAACACTTCGTGGAGGTGCCCCTCACGTTCGAGGGCCAGAGAGGCGCCCCTCCCCTTCGAGTGTCCGAGAGGGCGCCCGTCACGTTCGAGTGTCCGAGGGGCGCCCGCCACGTTCGAGTGTCCGAGGGGCGCCCGTCACGTTCGAGTGTCCGAGGGGCGCCCATCACGTTCGAGTGTCCGAGGGGCGCCCGTCACGTTCGAGTGTCCGAGGAGTGCCCCTCACGTGCGAGGGCCAGAGGGGCACCATCGACCACGACGTACCCTAACCCTGGCCAGGCGAGGGCAGCCACGCGGCAGCACAACTACACACCTCCTCACTTCGCGGCTCCCTGGAGCCGAATGATTGCTTTATAGAATTACTCACTTAATTGATAAGTATTTTTACGCAATCACATTGCATACTACGAGAGTGCTGTTCCTATCAACTACGGGTGTAGTGGATGCTAGCCTGAAGTGCTTGCTTAGCTCTAAAATTTTGTTTATGTTCACAGTATCATATAATGAGCATTAATTTTGTTCTTCCTCTTTGTAAATATCACAGAGATCGCCTCCAATGTGTTCCTTTTGGTATACCTTATGTTCTTCGTGATATCGAACTTACCCTCGACTTTGACTAGAAGTTATTCTTCTAAGTGGCAACCTGGGACCTGGCAACTTGAAGGCAACTCGATGGCATTAGATAGCAACTTGAAGGCAACTCGAAGACAACTTGATGGCAACTCGGTGGCAATTAGATAGCAACTCGATGGCAACTCGATGGCAACTCGATGGCAACTCGATGGCAACTCGAAGGCCACTTGATGGCAACTCGAAGACAACTCGGTGGCAACTCGGTGGTCACTCGAAGGGAACTCGGTAGCAACTTGAAGGGAACTCGAAGGCAGCTTAATGGCAACTTGAAGACAACGCGAAGGTAACTCGGTGGCGACTCGGTGGCAACTCGGTGGCAACTCGAAGGCAACACAGTGAACACAATTAGAGCGCATTGAGCTGAGCAGAGCTGCACAAGTCGAGAGCTGTGGCTGGCACGAGGAAACTTCCATGTATTTATTCGCTTTGCATAGCTGTGAGGGGGGTGAACTGGTGGGGAGGGGGGGTGAGGGGAGTGAGGGGGGATCAGGGGGGTCACCTGTCTGATCGGGGGGCCATGGTTTGGGGGAAGGAAAAATTTAACGGTCTGCAGAAAAAAAACATAAAATGTGCTTCACTAAAATACTTAGTTTGGCGTGAGGGCAAGAGCGAGGGGGCAACCTGAGGGGGGTCTGATGAGGGGGTCTGATGAGGGTCCATCGTTGAGGCGAACGAAGAATTTAATGGTCTGCAGTAAAGATAATAAAGATAATAAAATATACTTCGCTTAAATAATTTTTAGTGCTTAATTGTTGATGAGTTTGTGCAATTCGGAGGCTGAGTACAATTAGAAGAACAACGCAGAGAACAAGTGACAACACACGCTTGTTGTCACTTGAACGCGCTCTTGTTTTAATTGGAACTTGTGGTTCTCCCTAAACGCATTACTTTTCTGCACTGATCCGTTCCTTGCGCCGGTCTTCATCATAGCCGCAGTTCTTATAGATTTCCCATATACTAATACATATAAATGTATAAATATACATGTCATACCCAGCATCTCATATACACTTATATATGTGTGGGGATGTTACAACACATACATACAGACATGTGTGTGTATAATATGTATGTTCCATCTCACAACACCTAACCCTTCCCACAACTCACATACTCGCATGCATAACGTTTCACAAGAGTACCAAGCACCTAACTTTTATTTCAAAGCTACAATGAAAAAGATAGGATTTATTCCAAAGCAATTACGACTGAGGCAGCTGAAGCTAACAGTACACAGCTGCTGTGTGTGTGCGTGTGTGTGTGTGTGTGTGTGTGTGTGTGCTGTGTAGATAGTGGGACACGTGAACTGCCTCGTCTCTTCATGGACACTGCCTCGTCTCGTCATGGTCACTGTCATGTCTCGTGATGGTCACTGCCGTGTCTCGTCATGGTCTCTGTCATGTCTCGTCATGGTCACTGCCTCGTCTCTTCATGGTCACTGCCTCGTCTCGTCATGGTCACTGTCATGTCTCGTCATGGTCACTGCCGTGTCTCGTCATGGTCTCTGTCACGTCTCGTCATGGTCACTGCCTCGTCTCGTCATGGTCACTGCCGTGTCTCGTCATGGCCACCGTCATGTCTCGTCATGGTCACTGCCAGGTCTCGTCATGGTCACTGCCATGTCCCGTCATGGTCACTGCCGTGTCTGATATCATGTGTTTCTCAACTGATTTAATTGTTGACTTTTCTGAGCCTGTGTTGACTTAGTGTTTATTTCTTAACATAAAAAAGAAAATAAAAATAAAACTTATTTTCAGAACTACTGCTACAAAGTATAACTGCGTGCTAGACGCTCACCCGGAGAGAGATGGAATCGAAGAAGTGAGGGCAGGGTGGGCCATTGCAGCGCTGAGGGGAATTGATAAAGGATGGGGAAATCTGAAAATAACGGGGAAATGATGAGGGAAACGGGCAAATGATGGGGGAAATGGAAAGTGAAACTGTGAATGATGGGGAAAGTAATGTGGGAAACTGGTAAATGATGGGGATCTGCTGAGGGAAACTTTTAAATGTTGGAGCAAGTGATGAGGAAAACAGGTAAATGATGAGGGAAATTGCAAGTAAATGTCGGGAAAATTGACGAGGGAAACTGGTAAAGGACGGGAAAATGATGAGGGAAATTGCAAGTAAATGTCGGGAAAATTGACGAGGGAAACTGGTAAAGGACGGGAAAATGATGAGGGAAATTGCAAGTAAATGTCGGGAAAATTGACGAGGGAAACTGGTAAAGGACGGGAAAATGATGAGGGAAGCTGGTAAATGATGAGGGAAGTCAGACAAGAGGGAAATAAGGACTCGGGAAAATGACCAAGGCTCGGCAACTCGCATGAAGGAAGCTGGAATAAAATTAAGAAAAAACTCGTCTCGTTGCATGGACCAAACTCAGGCTCCTATCTGGGTAAATAACAAACATGAAAAATAGTTCGTATTCAGTGAAGTTCATATAAATATGAACTTTAGTAACTAAAATGTCACAACGTTGAGATCCGTAGTTAATGCACGGACGTAGCGTACTGAGATGCTCTGAAAATAATGGAGGAATGAATAAAAAAACTTATTCATTCACCTACATTCACTGAATGACTGCTCATTAATACAACGCTCGCTGAGTTCAGACCCCAAACTGTTTGTGTACAGCTGCTCGTGAACAGTTTGTGCACAGCTGTTTGTGTACAGCTGCTGGTGTGTACCTGTTCATGTTCAGATGCTTGTGTACAGCTGCCTGTGTACAGCTGCCTGTGTACGGCTGCCTGTGTACAGCTGCTTGTATACAGTTGCATGTGTACAGCTGCTCGAGTGAGCCTGTTCATGTTCAGCTGCATGTGTGTCGTGTCTGCAATTTAGCGCGGCACACATGTCGCACATGGCAGCTCTGGTGAAGTTTGTAGACTGATGCAGTGAACTGGGACCTCACTTATGTCCCCCCCCCCCTCATCTCACCCCCCCTCTTTGATATCTGCAAGGACGTTGTGTAGTTCCATGTTTTGTTTGTATAACACGCACACACCTCTCCCTCTGCTCCCAATTCTGTGTACGTAATTATTGACGGTATACACGTATTTTTATACTCTATCTCATTTGCATATTTTCTTTAAGTCTTAGCGAGCATTATTGCTTCATCTGAACATGTATCTATCGCGTATATTTAAAAATTCTCCTAATCCATAGTCAAAAATGACGTTCAAATGAAGACCTCGAATGAAATATAGAAGTAAATTAGGTGTGTTTTTTACTCAATAAAAACTCTCATTGACAGTAACCTGACCTGGCCATTCAACTCCTCCATTAAAAAACATTGTCTGAATTAATATCATGTTCCAAAACAAAAAATTCAAAATTTTGGACTCAAACCTCAGTTCGATCTCCGCATTTCAGAGTCGATGCACACTTTGAAAGGGTGCCAATACCAGCATCGGGTGACGCGCCGTACTCTAAAAAAAGCTACACTTTGAAAACCGTCCGTCAATAAATGATGTGAGGCGGCGAGAAAACTTTCTATTGTTTGCTAAAAAAAATTGTGTTACTATGTTTTTGCTATTGTCTGTTTAATGTCAGTGATTTATTGTTGTCTTATTCAGAAATATTAGTTTGGTTTTTAATTTTTAACATCTCGATTTATTGTGTTTCAGAGCACTGAAGATGGAATTTTTAGAATCAGATGTTTGTTTTTATCAGGATTTTCATAGCTGCGTTTATTTTTCTTTACTCCCTGAAAGACAACTCTATATGCCCTAAAAGACAACTTTTCAATTAAAATAATAATATGTGAACAATAATTTTGATGTATATTTGATTAAATTGTAATTTCAGCGAATGGTTTTATATAACGTTTGAATTTTCTCCTGCTGGTCAAAATGCTTTAGTCTCCTCTCAATTCAGCATTCATAAAAAATTTATAGAAAGAAAACGTTACAGGAGTAAGTGCTGTAAATTTTTTTATCATTGTAAAATCTCCTATAATAATGAAGGCATCTACGGATGCTTTCCAACCAAGCCTATACAAATGCTCTCTCGTATATCTGCTCTTAGTGTTGCTTAAAGAAAACGAAAATAAACAGCATTCTCCATGACATACTGAAGAGAAAGAAAAATATAAGAAACTTGTGTGTTTATTCAACAGCATGCAGCCACTCGCTACTGGAATTCCTTCTTCGGTGAGTACAGAGATGAATTCTACTTATTCCTATTAGATCTCTACCTCAGTACTAGCTCATCAAAATGTAGGAAATTCCTTATCATATTTATTATAAGATAATTACGGTTCGAATTCTATATCATATTCTGTCGTGTGCCAGACCAGCCGCGTCAACGCGCCACCGGCGTCTTATTCGATTTTTTCTTTCGATGGATTGTTTTTAGTAAAGCAAGCATTGTAATATAAGACGTGCTCTTGTTTCTGTTGAACCACGGATACTGTTATTGTAATGCCTGTGAAGGCATGCCTTCTAAAAAAGCGTCTTTTATTTACAAGATTTTAGAAAATTTATTTTGCCCGACCTTCCATTTTTGAAATGGCTGTGATCACGTGATGAGTTATGGAGCTGCACAGCGTCGTGCTGCGCTAGTAAATTCATTTTTAATTTAAGCTTTCTATTGTTCTCATTATATACTGCACACTTTGCGCATATCAGGTAGTCTTTTACCTTCTGCACGTGTCCTCAACGCACATGTAAGTACAACAAATCCTGTTTATGTAACTCTTCTTGTGCATGTGGATTATGAATACGGTGGCAGGCAATTTTGTGCTTGTAAATTTATGGGTTTTTTATGTTACGAAATTTCAAACTAAAATATGCTATATTTTGTTTAATGTTCAATTTTATGCGTGTGTTCCATAAGTAAGGTAATGTTGACGATGCGGCATCTCGCTGCGATGTCGGGATGAAAGGAAACACAAATGTAAAAAGTATATCTCTTCTCATGAAGCGATGCATTTATCATTTATTATACATTGATTAATATGCAAAATTTATGATCTATTAAAATGGACAAAAAATTAGGCCATGCTAAGCAGTAAGTAGATTTATTTTACTTGGCACAGTTACAACTCAAAATTTACGGCCAAAATGTACACGCTCCGATGAACGTGAATAGCAACACCTCCAGCACGTACACGTGTGAATACGTACACTCGTACACTCGTATATTCACACACGGTGACACAGTGTAATTGTGCGCTGTGTGGTCAGGTGCGCCGACCTGCACAATCTGCACAGAGTTTCAGTCCCCCTCCCCCCACCCCCAGCCCCCCCCCCCCCTCACAGGTGCAGGTGCTCTACCACACGAGGGGGGCACCAACCCCTCCCCCACCCCTTACCTCCCCCCCTCCTCAAGCTGGGGGATTTACTAAACAATTGCTCTCAAGTATGGAATGTTACCTAAAAATAATACGGTTGGTGTGCTTGTTTATTTATATATTTGTTTGGTGTCCGCTGCTTGCGTGTGTCTGTGACGCTCACCAGGACGCTCAATGACCGTATCTGTGATACGAGTTTCACCAGTGCACAAGTACAAGAATATTTTGATGGCGGGTACTGTTGGGATGGATATATTTGCTTGGCATCCACATCTGCGAGATTTATTTAGGTGAAATATCGAATCCCTTTAATTTTGATGAGTTACGTACAATAGCATTCAAAAGATGACCGCACGTAGGTATTTCTAAAGTAAAATTACCTCTTTTTACCGGCTTTACACCGTGCAGCTATTTCATGAGAGCCAGACACACGCAAAGGAATTGTGCATATATTCATGTGCAATAAAACGGCGTATTTTGAGGTTCCATATAAGGAAAAATTCGAGCAGGAGAGGCTTATCAGTCCGTTCGCTTTAGTTAGTTAGGACGTTGGCGGGCGTTATGTTGGAGACCAACGCCAGACTTGCGTAGCCGCGCGCGTTGTTCCGCCGTGTTCACGGAACCTCGTCCTGCCACGTGGTCTCGTATATATAAAATATGTCCCACAAAAACCCAAACCGAGTATTTATTTTCCCGCATCAGTGATACCATCATAAGAATACCATAAGCATTTAAAATTTCTAGCAAAACTATCCTTCAAAATTAACCCATAGAAAAGGTATTACTGGTTATGATGATATTACTGATACGAGAAAATAAATGCTCGGTTCTGGTTTTAGTGGAACATTCTGTATCGTTCTGTTTACATCGTTGTTTGCTGGACACCGTCCATGCTCTGCTATCAGTAATAACATTGGGCTCAATTCATCCGGTGTCATTTCTGTGCTTATAAAGAGCTGAATCTGAACTAATAGATTGGTTGTATTGTGGATACGAGCAGTTACAAATGTCCGCTGCCTCAAGAATAGTTCTCAAAAATTTGTTTTATAGGAATCGGGAGAACACGATAAGCCTTGTCGTCACCGGGAGACATGTTCGGGGCAACATGTTCTGAAATTCTCAACTTCTTTTCCCAAATTCTTATTAAAAAAGCCTTCAATGTAATATCCAGAGGTCTAACATTTTGCCTGACCTCTGGTATTTTTGTTTTGTTATCAGTTTCATTTCTGCTGACCATTAATGTAGCTGTCCTTTTTGCCTGCCAGTTGGTCTTCAGTCTTCAGCTCCAGCATTCAGCTTCATTCGTCAGGGCAAAAATATTTACATGGGAGGAAACACACGTAAGTTATGCGCGTCTCTAAAAGTAAGTTTCAATTCCTACACCTGCAGTTTCGACATACACCCGAAATAAAAAAGTATTCACAAAGATTGTTCCAAAAATTTAGCTGAAATGTTCTGTAACACTTTGACTACGACGTGCGCCACCGGTGGGTGGTACACGGAGGTAATTTTCATAACGCTGCTCATGACCGACCAGTAGTCGCAAACTCAATTTTCTTAAATACTTAATCAAAACTAAATGAAGCCACGATCCAGTTCATTTTTGGTATTTTCAAAATAGTTTACTACAATTAACTTTAAATTTGAGTTTGGTGTTGAACTTGATATTTAGTAGCCGCAGTCAAAGTGTTAATATAAGGAGACTCCGTATCCAGGCTACTGGAGAGGCGGGCTCGCTTCACAATCATTTGTCTCCTTAGTTTACCCAAGAAATTTTTTGCGCCCTCGACTTGATAGCTTTCTTAATCTTTTTGTCCGCTAAAGTATTTTCTTCGCCGTCAGATTTCTCGGCGAACTCGGGAAAAATTTCCTCGCCCTGCGACGGAATTTTAGCATACCTTTTATGGGTGCTTTCAAAAAAAGTTTCTTGCGATTTTTCTTGAGATTTCCCATTAAAAATACCCAGATCCAGGTTTTTATGAAGGCTGGTTGAAACCTTTTCCCCGCCTAGCAAACTATTACTATCTTCAGGGTGATCGACCTCCACAAACGTACTTCCTTCATCGGGCAGCATTTTTTTCGAAAACCCGGTTTTGAATTTTTGCATCTGAACTATCGGAGCGTTCGCTTTGACGTGGAGATGTTGTGGAGGTGCGGCGGTTCGTGAGGGTACGATCCCGCTGTTCCCTACCGCCGGTTGTGCGCCTGGCAACAGCTCTTGAGAACCGGTCATTGCGCCTGGCAACAGCTCTTGAGAACCGGCCGTCACGCCTGGCAACAGCTCTTGAGAACCGGCCGTCACGCCTGGCAACAGATCTTGAGAACCGGTCATTGCGCCTGGCAACAGCTCTTGAGAACCGGTCGTTGCGCCTGGCAACAGCTCTTGAGAACCGGTCATTGCGCCTGGCAACAGCTCTTGAGAACCGGTCATTGCGCCTGGCAACAGCTCTTGAGAACCGGCCGTCACGCCTGGCAACAGCTCTTGAGAACCGGCCGTCACGCCTGGCAACAGATCTTGAGAACCGGCCGTTGCGCCTGTCTTAGTCGTATACCGTGGCTTAGGCGCGGCCAAAGACGGCAAAGCCAGGCCGGTGGGCGGCTTAGGCACGGCCAGCTCCTGCCGGGTGATGAAGGCCCTGAAGCTCTGCCCCGGGGGGGACCGGTGGTTGTGGGGGTGGAAGGGGAGCTGGCGGCGGCGGTGCTGCGCCACGCGGCGGCGGTACGGCAGGTTGTAGTGGTACACCTTGTGCGGCCGACCGTTCACCCTGAAGCTCACCGGCACCTGGGGAGCAAGTGTCTTTAGGGGAAGTGTCTTTCAGGGAGCAAGTGTCTTTGTGGGAGCAGGTGTCTTTGTGGGAGCAGGTGTCTTTGTGGGAGCAGGTGTCTTCAGGTGAGCAGGTGTCTTTAGGTGAGCAGGTGTCTTTAGGTGAGCAGCTGTCTTTAGGTGAGCAAATGTCTTTAGGGCAGCAGGTGTCTTTAGGTGAGCAGGTGTCTTTAGGGGGGCAGGTGTCTTTAGGTGAGCAGGTGTCTTTAGGGGGGCAGGTGTCTTTAGGTGAGCAGGTGTCTTTAGGGGAGCAGGTGTCTTTAGGGGAGCAGGTGTCTTGGTTAGAAGGTCTCTTTTGAGAGGGCAAGTCTTCTTAAGGTAAGCAAGAATCTTAAGGATGGCAAATATCTCAGGGTAGGAAAGTATTGTAAGGTAAGCATATATCTTCCAATAGTAAGTATCCTCACAAGGGCAACTATCTTTAAGAGGGTAAGTGTCTTAGTGGGAAGGTGTTTTTGGAGGGCATGTTTTCTTTCGAGATCAAGTATTATTAAGAGGGCAAACACATTCATTTTAGGTACATAGTGTGCGTGATAGCGTGTGTCTCTGTATTTCCCGTACACACGTCATGCAACACGCACACAGCCGCACACACTCTCCAGAGAACTGGACCCCACACAGCACAGGCTGATGGTCAAAAGGAAAGTCTTGCTAAACACGGATTTGAGGTGCTTCAATTTCCATATCTGTGCAAATTCTCTTAATATTGTTGGCTTGCTTGTTTGATTGTTGGGTTGCCACCGCCAGCGCCTCCCCTTTCACTTATAACAAATGGCAAAATTCAGACTTGTCATACGCTGTTCGTGGGAAGAATACCGCAAAGAAATAGATTTTTTTGCCAAATATTCCCTGACGTTAGTTATAAAAGCGACCTGACACAACCGAGCCTGAGTGCTGATGCTGTGTAGAAAAGGATACAATTGTGTACAGTAAGTGAAAACAACAAGAACAGGATACATTAACTGAACAGGAAGAGGATAAAACAGGAAGAAAATGTAAGGAAGAGGATGCAATCATGCTAACGAAAGAGGATACAATTCTACAACAGGAGAAAAATACAACAGTAGAATACAAGGGAGAGGATACAAGGGAGAGGATACAACAAGAAGAGAATAGAACAAATGATGGCTACAATAGGAGGAGGATACAAGGGAGAGGATACAAGGGAGAGGATACAAAGGAGAGGATACAAAGGAGAGGATACAAGGGAGAGGATACAAGGGAGAGGATACAAGGGAGAGGATACAAGGGAGAGGATACAAGGGAGAGGATACAAGGGAGAGGATACAAGGGAGAGGATACAAGGGAGAGGATACAAGGGAGAGGATACAAGGGAGAGGATACAAGGGAGAGGATACAAGGGAGAGGATACAAGGGAGAGGATACAAGGGAGAGGATACAAGGGAGAGGATACAAGGGAGAGGATACAAGGGAGAGGATACAAGGGAGAGGATACAAGGGAGAGGATACAAAGGATAGGATACAAGGAAGAGTATACAAGAGGAGAAGGAGGATGCAAGAGGAGGATACAAGGGAGGATACAAGGGAGGATACAACCCACCTTGCTGCCAACCTTGCCGGTGTGGGGGGTGCGTTTGGAGTAGAAGGGTTTGGTGGGGGGGAGCCGGATGAAGTAGATGGGGGACTCCCCCCGCTTGGGGGGCGCCTGGTACACCTTGAGGCTCTTGCCCCCCGAGGGACTGGTCCCCTCCATGGACAGGCCCTGGGACAGCACCTCCTGGGGGGGGGGGGGGAGTGCATTATGCAACTGCAGTGGGTGTTGAGTCTTTTGCATCACAACGTTTATTGCATCCAAATAACTTAACGTTTATTGGGCTCAAAAGAAATAACAGTTATTGCGCACAAATCACATTACGTTTGTTTTCTGTAAAAAACATGACGTTTATTGCATCTAAAAAGATAACGTTTATTGCATCCATTCTGAATTGTATAGATAAGAGCACCAAAATTCAACAAGAAACGAGTATAAAGCTGGAATTAAAGTTGAATTGGAAACAGGTTCGAGTGACAACAGGCTCTTGTCGGTTGTAACTTCAGCCCTCAGAGTATAAACACTGCCTTGTGTTCTTATAACTCTTATGTATCATATTGCATCGTACTGCAGTAAATAAAAATATGAAGGTATTTCTTTCGGTATCAGGTACATTGGATTTATTTACATTGAAGCCTGAACAAAATTAGGACGAATTAAATGGAGACTTTTTCTTTAGGAGGCACCTGATTATGGACCTGGTGCCCCTCACCTGGACCTGGTGCCCCTCACCTGGACCTGGTGCCCCTCACCTGGACCTGGTGCCCCTCACCTGGACCAGGTGCCCCTCACCTGGACTAGGTGCCCCTCACCTGGACTAGGTGCCCCTCACCTGGACCTGGTGCCCCTCACCTGGACCTGGTGCCCCTCACCTGGACTAGGTGCCCCTCACCTGGACTAGGTGCCCCTCACCTGGACCTGGTGCCCCTCACCTGGACCTGGTGCCCCTCACCTGGACCAGGTGCCCCTCACCTGGACTAGGTGCCCCTCACCTGGACCAGGTGCCCCTCACCTGGACCTGGTGCCCCTCACCTGGACCTGGTGCCCCTCACCTGGACCTGGTGCCCCTCACCTGGACCTGGTGCCCCTCACCTGGACCAGGTGCCCCTCACCTGGACTAGGTGCCCCTCACCTGGACTAGGTGCCCCTCACCTGGACCTGGTGCCCCTCACCTGGACCTGGTGCCCCTTACCTGGACCAGGTGCCCCTCACCTGGACTAGGTGCCCCTCACCTGGACCAGGTGCCCCTCACCTGGACCAGGTGCCCCTCACCTGGACCAGGTGCCCCTCACCTGGACGGTGTCAGGCAGCTCATTAAGGACAGGTGACAGCTGCGTCAGCCTCTTGTCAGCACACCTGAAGATAAACAAAAATTGTTGCGTATTCCGGGAGGCCAAATGTGGGTGGAATCAACACACGCATCACACCTTTAAAAGAAATCATCACACCTTACCAGCTGTGATCCACTGCACTGTACTGCACTGTACTGCACTGTACTGCACTGTACTGCACTGTACTGCACTGTACTGCACTGTACTGCACTGTACTGCACTGTAATGCACTGTACTGTACTGTACTGTACTGTACTGTACTGCACAGAACTACACTTGCTGCACTGTACTGTACTGTACTGCACAGAACTACACTGTACAGCATGCATCACTGTGAGCACATGCCAGTACTACACAAGTGGAGCTAAGCATGCAAGACACGCACACAGCCCGCCATTCCAACATACCCAATGGCTATCCGAAATATATTTAGTCGACGCCTTCATTGCATTGATTGCGAAAACCATTCATAACTTTTGTGTCTGTGTTGGGAATACACTGATTTCCTTTTTTTCTTTCCTTCTTTCTGAGAGTAGAATTTAGTTTTTGTTCTTCTAAAGTCTCGTTATGACGAGGATTTCCTTTAGGAATTCCAAAGTTCTTTGTCTACAATGGAGAGGCAGGCGTTGAGTGCTCGAAGCACATATATATATTTATACATATATTTACATGTATACGAGTATGTATATCTATAAATATATGTAGGTATATGTAGAACGTACAGGTAGAAAAGGCCAAGTCACTTTCGTACATTGTCGATTACCCACCATTTTCGTAGCAAATTATGCATCACAAGTACGCACATGTCAGAACGTGATGTATAGAGAACAACTCAAAGGTCACGACGCTATATATATATATATATATATATATATGTGTGTGTGTAGAAGAGAATACGTCATCTTCATGTACGCATGGTACGTCATGCCCCCCCCCCCACCCCCTGTCCCTCGCCCGTCCCTCCCCCCATTTCTTTCATTGCTGCGTATCATCTCGCATAACGACCTTGACACGGATCTTTAATTTAGCGACTTGTTGCCTTGATGAGCCTACGGGCTATTTTTAGCGCGCTTTATATTCGCCTCTAAATCTCCGCGTAGCCTGGATACCGAACTCCGCGTCTAATTTCGCCTGAGGCGCCGCCAGTTAATTTTAGAGATGCGATTGGTGTAACTCTATATATTTAGAAATGAATATTTTGATGAACATGGATAATAATTATTGAAAGAATAGATGAATAAATGGACGACGGCGTTTATATGTGTGTAGTATATATGCGTGTTTTGTTGGTGCCTGTAGATAGATGTGGGGATATATATGTATATCATTACATATATATAGATATATTTAGCATTATAGTGTAGCTAAAGAGCCCTGCAGCTGCAATAAGTTCTTTCTTTTGAAGCGACCGGAACAAATTTGCTGCCGGTGAACTAAGAAAATTGAAACATTTTTTAATTCATTAAATATCTTAAAATTCATATTTTAAAGCTGTTATCATTGTTATACACATTAGCAATTATCATCTTGTGGATACATATTAGCAGTTAATATGTACATGCATATTAGCTGTTATGTGCATACATATTAGCTGTTATCTACATATATATTACCTGTTATCATTTTGTACATATATATTTGATGTTACCATTATGTGCATGCATAGTAGCTGTTATTATGTAGCAATATTTGCACTCACTAAGCAACTAAGTTAGCAATATTTGCACTCATTAGCAACTAAGTTAGCAATATTTGCACTCACTTAGCAACTAAGTTAGCAACATTTTCACTCACTTAGCAACTAAGTTAGCAATATTTGCACTCACTTAGCAACTCAGCAATAAACCTTAACAAAAAACCAAGTGAGATGACAACTACGAGGCACCCTCAAGTCAGCACGCCTTTGGCCGAGCTCTCCACCAAAACAAAACAAAAAAAAACAAAAACCGTTCATTTCCAAGTTGCCACATGAGATACATGCCAACATATTGGCTTTTAAAATTTTCTTAATATAAGACGTCCTAAAACAAAAGTTCCATACGAGGAGTACTAATTGACAAACCATCCGAGGTGCACAAATAGATAAGCCATACGAGGCATAACAATAGACAAACTATACGAGGTGTGCTAATAGATAAACTATCAGAGGTGTACAAATAGATAGACCATACGAGGCATATTAATAGACATAATATACGAGGCGTACTAATAGACAAACCATACGTGGCGTGCTAATAGTCTAACTCTGTCGAGGGTAGTTGAATGAGAAATGATGAATATTATCTCTTGGATATTTTATATTCCAAGAGATTCCGGTACAGCGCTTCTTGCCTTTTTTTTCCTACTTCGATAATTTCAACTAAGAACTTGGGAGTTTCGAAGAATTCTTTAGTAGTTTTCGAATTATATATAAGATTATCGAAGTAGGAAAAATACAAAAAACGCTACACCGTACTAGATTGAAACACCACCGTAAATGACAGTCAAGTATTGAGAAAAAGATAGTCTCGAAATTATTTGTAAAGAACATCGCGCAACACAGCACGCACATCTAGAAATGAGTAAACAAACTTACACTCAAAAATGAAATGCATGGCTTGTTCGGCATACAAATGTAGAGATAATATTTGCACGAGCGCTTTATTTCATTTGTCTGTTTATACTTTTAATTTCTTCTGCTCACAGAAATGCCCTTCGGGGTCGTGATAGATCGATTTATAAATCATTAAGCAAGCGCAATCAATCTGTTTATTTCTGAAATTTGGTGCAGTGTTAACTGATCGCAGAGCTTAGGTAAAATGTAATGTGTCCTGAGGTTTTGCTTTTTATGCAAAAAGTAGAAATAGAAACCTATATATGTACATGTGCGCATATATCCAATGGGAGAGCGCCCCGAGAAGGAAGCAGCCGAGGCTAAGTCTTCCCTCATTGCGCGTCTTTCATCATCGCAAACTCATCAAAATCTCAACACAATGAGAGAAATGGCCGCGACCTCAACCTGCCTTCCTTGTGTGAGATCATGTGTGCATGTGCGTCACCACGCGCACACACGCGCATGCTCGCGCACATGCGGCCTCATCACGCACACACTTACCCTCACACCACACTCGTACCCTCACCACACACACACGTGCCCTCACACAGCAATACACACACATATTCACCATGGGAATACAATAAGTAACCGTCAAGTAACCGAGGAACACAACAAGAAACCGTCAAGTAACCGAGGGAACACAGCAAGTAACCGTCAACCAACCGAGGGAATACAGTAAGTAACCGTCAAGTAACCGACGGAACACAGCAAGTAACCGTCAACCAACCGAGGGAACACAGTAAGTAACCGTCAAGTAACCGAGGGAACACAGCAAGTAACCGTCAACCAACCGAGGGAACACAGTAAGTAACCCTCAAGTAGCCGAGGGAACACAACACCAACGATACTCTACCTATGCATGCAAATTAAAAACACGAATATAAAGAAATATTCAGACACCAACATATCGTATTTTATGCTTGAATTCTTTGAAATTAGTAAATTTCCTTTTTTTCCTGTTGCCACACGACGCAAGCGCCGCACGCTGCAACGTCTACACAATTGTGTGCGTGTGTGTGCGTGTGCGTGCGTGTGCGTGGGTATGCGTTCGTGCACATGCGTGTGTGCGTGCGTGTGGTGTACAGGACAATAGATGACTAATTACGCCACTAATGGATGTAATTAACGGCCGTTTAGGACCAACCAAAGGAAAGCAATTTCCTCGGCTGCAGCGAGCCTCTCGGTGGTTTCTGTTGTGTGCATCAACTGTTGCGTGCATCAAATGTTGCGTGCATCAACTGTTGCGTGCATCAAATGTTGCGTGCATCAAATGTTGCGTGCATCAACTGTTGCGTGCATCAAATGTTGCTTGCATCAACTGTTGCGTGCATCAACTGTTGCGTGCATCAAATGTTGCGTGCATCAACTGTTGCGTGCATCAACTGTTGCGTGCATCAACTGTTGCGTGCATCAAATGTTGCGTGCATCAACTGTTGCGTGCATCAAATGTTGCGTGCATCAACTGTTGCGTGCATCAACTGTTGCGTGCATCAAATGTTGCGTGCATCAACTGTTGCGTGCATCAACTGTTGCGTGCATCAAATGTTGCGTGCATCAACTGTTGCGTGCATCAAATGTTGCGTGCATCAACTGTTGCGTGCATCAAATGTTGCGTGCATCAAATGTTGCGTGCATCAACTGTTGCGTGCATCAAATGTTGCTTGCATCAACTGTTGCGTGCATCAACTGTTGCGTGCATCAAATGTTGCGTGCATCAACTGTTGCGTGCATCAAATGTTGCGTGTATCAAATTTTGTGTGCATCAACTGTTGCGTGCATCAACTGTTGCGTGCATCAACTGTTGCGTGCATCAAATGTTGCGTGCATCAACTGTTGCGTGCATCAAATGTTGCGTGCATCAACTGTTGCGTGCATCAACTGTTGCGTGCATCAAATGTTGCGTGCATCAACTGTTGCGTGCATCAAATGTTGCGTGCATCAACTGTTGCGTGCATCAACTGTTGCGTGCATCAAATGTTGCGTGCATCAACTGTTGCGTGCATCAAATGTTGCGTGCATCAACTGTTGCGTGCATCAACTGTTGCGTGCATCAAATGTTGCGTGCATCAACTGTTGCGTGCATTAAACTAAATTGACTAGTAGAAGTTGAAGGAACTTAAGGCAATCAATGCGTGATGTGTGTTGTGTTGTGACATGTGTTGGGTTTGTTATGTTATGTTAACTGTGTGTTGCGTGTGTTATGTGTTGTGTTGTGTGTGTTATGTGAGGTCGGTATGTTGCGTGTGTTGTGGTGTGTTGTGTTCTGTGTTGTGTTGTGTGTTCTGTTGTGTGTGTTATGTTGTTTTAACTGTGTGGGGCGTGTTTTATGTGTTGTATTGTGTTAGGTGTGTTGTGTGTAATGCGCTTGTTGTTTGTTGTGTTGTTATGTGTGTTGTGTGTGTTGCGTGTTATGTGTTTTGTACGTGTGCGTCACATGTTGGGTATACATTGTGTGTATGTTGCGCGCGAGGTGTGCGTGTGTGTTGTTGTGGCCATGGTGTGCTCGCGGTGACACAGCGGTTAAAGGATCGGACTTGTATGTTGGAGTCGCGGGTTTGTATCCCGGCGTTGGCGCTGCGATTTTCCCCGTTGGGTATAAGGGAAAACTCAAGCACAATACCCCACTCGACCCAGGTGTCGGAAATGGGTATCGGCTTTACGGGGGAACCGTCATGGTGTCCTATATATAGTGTTAGTTATAAGACATTTTAAAAACCAATGCTCAAGATCATATGTATCAGGCTTGATTGGAAATAAAGCATCCCAAAGATGCCGATATTTTTTTGTTTTGTTTGTTTGGTGTATGTATGTGTGCGTAACTGTAGTTTGAATTTTATATGAACCCCCGGGAGCTCGTAAATACTAGATACTTGCTCATTAGATTCGTACTCACCAGATACGTACTCACTAGATACGTACTCACTAGATACGTACTCACAAGATACGTACTCACTAGATACATACTCACTAGATACGTACTCACCAGATACGTACTCACTAGATACGTACTCACAAGATACGTACTCACTAGATACGTACTCACAAGATACGTACTCACTAGATACGTACTCACTAGATACGTACTCACCAGATACGCACTCACTAGATACGTACTCACTAGATACGTACTCACAAGATACGTACTCACTAGATACGTACTCACTAGATACGTACTCACTAGATACGTACTCACTAGATACGTACTCACTAAATACTTACTCACTAGATACGTACTCACTAGATACGTACTCACTAGATACGTACTCACTAGATACGTACTCACTAGATACGTACTCACTAGATACATACTCACTAAATACATACTCACTAGATACGTACTCCCTGTTCATTAAGCGAATGATTATTAGAAATTTTACAGCGAAGAACGCCGTGAGCAATGAAATCATATTTAATAAGGATTTCACAATATATAAATTCAAAGTAAGTACTCACTAGATGAAGACTCGCTAGACACACACTCATCACCCTGACCTGAAGTGCCTAACTACAAGCGGTTGCCACGCGCGTTTTTCCTTTAATCATTGCCAACGTCTTTGACGCGACAGTAAGCATTTCCGTAACTCGGGGTCTGTTCAAATATTTCCCTGTATTAAATTTGCATACACAAATTCTGCACCGCATCCCACGGCTCTGTTAATTATGTCTTTATGACCGCATCTCTTGTAAAAAAAATCAGACAATTCGCCACCGTGTTCCTAGGCATGCTTATGTCGTATTGCGTCACGTTTAGCTTTTTCGACGGGGCATCTATAATTTTAAAATTTTAGGTGCCATATGCAAAGGCGGCTAAAATCATAGATGCCCCGGGAGAAAAATTGGACTGGGTACATAACACATTCCTTAAATGTGCGGCCGCTGCATTTTATGTCAAATGTTTAACATTTATTTGGTGATCGTACCTGTGCGGAGATTGGTCAGGAGCCATCTGCTCTGACCAACCTTGACTGGTCGATCTTCCTCTTTGCTTGGTCACGTGACCGCCGCACAAAACACACAATTTCGTACGCTGATGTATGCGCACTCACGTCACGCAACGCACACACGTCTGACATAATGCAATGAACCGTTCATATATAGACATATATTTTTGACGCTTGTGTCATCTATTATTCATATTAGACCTTCACTACTGGGTAAGATCGCCTTCTTTATCTGAGGAAAGAAGAAGCACTTACTCCAAAGACCCTTGGAAAAATCTACTATTTTGTCTTGCGCTGAGATCTGGCAGTTGTGACGGCCAGCGAAGGCGCGCAGCATAATTTCACAGTTATTGTTATGAACAATTGTACAGTTGCGCAACATGAATGCCTCAACACCGCCATTTTTAATAAATCTCTAGACATATGTTATATGTTACTCGTAAATATCTCTAAATATAGAGAAGTATGTCAAAACACACATTGGTATATCCCAATACATGTGAATATATGTGTGTATCTCTAAATTTTTGTATCTGCATGTAACGACATGTAAACAAATGTAGAAAAAAATTGTTGAATAAGCATGAGTGTAGGTGTGTTGCCACGCTTCACACCTGGGCACGGCCGGGTAGGAACTGTGATGTGGCACAGATGATCTACTCATATAAACCAACTCCCATAGGCCTACTCCTATAGGCCTAATCATATAGGCCTTCACCTATAAGACTACATCCATAGGCCTATTCCTATAGGCCTACACCCATAGGCCTACACCACCTATTGGCATACATGGCTCCATCAAGTTATTTCCACTTCACACACCAAATTCTAACGACTGGTTGTGTTTTCATTTTCATTTGGGGTTGAATGAATGAGTCGGTGCGGGTGTGTGCCGCAACTCTCTCCCTCTCTCTCACTTCTGTCCATTCAAAGAACACTCTTACTGAGCTGTGCGTGTGTGTGTGTGTGTGTGTGTGCGTGTGTGTGTGTGTGTGCGCTGTAGCAGGCGTAGTGTCACACATGAAATTCACGCACACGCACGAAGAGAGGCATCACGTACATGACGGTGTATGCACACATGACCCTGAGCATTGTGAGCAACACACACCATGTCTCTTTTTCGAGTACTGCAAGTGTGGGAAGAATTGTGTTTTGTGCTCTGCCGGTGTGTGCGTGGGGATATTGGGGGAATCATGTGCTTTTGTGTTGGTCTAATCCCTCTTCAGCGTTTGCGATTCTTTGACTAATTATTTTTTCCTATCATTTTTATCTTTTTTTCAGCAATACAAGAGTTCGATTTTTTCTATTCAGTTTCATTTTATATCGACTTCCACCCTCTCCTCCCCCCGGGCCTCACGACGTACTCCCATGGGACCTGAGAGCTCATCCAGATCAATGCCTGTAAGTAAATCCCAGGTTGTTAATCCCCCTGTTAATCCTAAATCTTATCCTGTTAACCCTAGTCTGTAATCTCGGTCTGACAAACCCCTCCGATTATTCAGCGACTTTTAATCTCTTCGTGTTAATCCCCCATTCCAACATTGAGTTAATCCCCCATTCCAACATTGAGTTAATCCCCCATTCCAACATTGAGTTAATCCCCCATTCCAACATTGAGTTAATCCCCCATTCCAACATTGAGTTAATCCCCCATTCCAACATTGAGTTAATCCCCCATTCCAACATTGAGTTAATCCCCCATTCCAACATTGAGTTAATCCCCCATTCCAACATTGAGTTAATCCCCCATTCCAACATTGAGTTAATCCCCCATTCCAACATTGAGTTAATCCCCCATTCCAACATTGAGTTTATCCCCCATTCCAACATTGAGTTAATCCCCCATTCCAACATTGAGTTAATCCCCCATTCCAACATTGAGTTAATCCCCCATTCCAACATTGAGTTAATCCCCCATTCCAACATTGAGTTTATCCCCCATTCCAACATTGAGTTAATCCCCCATTCCAACATTGAGTTAATCCCCCATTCCAACATTGAGAGAATCCCCCATTCCAACATTGAGTTAATCCCCCATTCCAACATTGAGAGAATCCCCCATTCCAACATTGAGTTAATCCCCCATTCCAACATTGAGTTAATCCCCCGTTCCAACATTGGGTTAATCCCCCATTCCAACATTGAGAGAATCCCCCATTCCAACATTGAGTTAATCCCCCATTCCAACATTGAGTTAATCCCCCATTCCAACATTGAGTTAATCCCCCATTCCAACATTGAGTTAATCCCCCATTCCAACATTGAGTTAATCCCCCATTCCAACATTGAGTTAATCCCCCATTCCAACATTGAGTTAATCCCCCATTCCAACATTGAGTTAATTCCCCATTCCAACATTGAGTTAATCCCCCATTCCAACATTGAGTTAATCCCCCATTCCAACATTGAGTTAATCCCCCATTCCAACATTGAGTTAATCCCCCATTCCAACATTGAGTTAATCCCCCATTCCAACATTGAGTTAATCCCCCATTCCAACATTGAGTTAATCCCCCATTCGCACATTGAGTTAATCCCCCATTCCAACATTGAGTTAATCCACCAGTCCAACATTGAGTTAATCCCCCATTCCAACATTGAGTTAATCCCCCATTCCAACATTGAGTTAATCTCCCATTCCAACATTGAGAGAATCCCTCATTCCAACATTGAGTTAATCCCCCATTCCAACATTGAGTTAATCCCCCATTCCAACATTGAGTTAATCCCCCATTCCAACATTGAGTTAATCCCCCATTCCAACATTGAGTTAATCCCCCATTCCAACATTGAGTTAATCCCCCATTCCAACATTGAGTTAATCCCCCATTCCAACATTGAGTTAATCCCCCATTCCAACATTGAGAGAATCCCCCATTCCAACATTGAGTTAATCCCCCATTCCAACATTGAGTTAATCCCCCATTCCAACATTGAGTTAATCCCCCATTCCAACATTGAGTTAATCCCCCATTCCAACATTGAGTTAATCCCCCATTCCAACATTGAGTTAATCCCCCATTCCAACATTGAGTTAATCCCCCATTCCAACATTGAGTTAATCCCCCATTCCAACATTGAGTTAATCCCCCATTCCAACATTGAGTTAATCCCCCATTCCAACATTGAGTTAATCCCCCATTCCAACATTGAGTTAATCCCCCATTCCAACATTGAGTTAATCCCCCATTCCAACATTGAGTTAATCCCCCATTCCAACATTGAGTTAATCCCCCATTCCAACATTGAGAGAATCCCCCATTCCAACATTGAGTTAATCCCCCATTCCAACATTGAGTTAATCCCCCATTCCAACATTGAGTTAATCCCCCATTCCAACATTGAGTTAATCCCCCATTCGCACATTGAGTTAATCCCCATTCCAACATTGAGTTAATCCCCCATTCCAACATTGAGTTAATCCCCCATTCCAACATTGAGTTAATCCCCCATTCCAACATTGAGTTAATCCCCCATTCCAACATTGAGAGAATCCCCCATTCCAAAATTGAGTTAATCCCCCATTCCAACATTGAGTTAATCCCCCATTCCAACATTGAGTTAATCCCCCATTCCAACATTGAGTTAATCCCCCATTCCAACATTGAGTTAATCCCCCATTCCAACATTGAGTTAATCCCCCATTCCAACATTGAGTTAATCCCCCATTCCAACATTGAGTTAATCCCCCATTCCAACATTGAGTTAATCCCCCATTCCAACATTGAGTTAATCCCCCATTCCAACATTGAGTTAATCCCCCATTCCAACATTGAGTTAATCCCCCATTCCAACATTGAGTTAATCCCCCACTCCAACATTGAGTTAATCCCCCATTCGCACATTGAGTTAATCCCCCATTCCAACATTGAGTTAATCCACCAGTCCAACATTGAGTTAATCCCCCATTCCAACATTGAGTTAATCCCCCATTCCAACATTGAGTTAATCCCCCATTCCAACATTGAGTTAATTCCCCATTCCAACATTGAGTTAATCCCCCATTCCAACATTGAGTTAATCCCCCATTCCAACATTGAGTTAATCCCCCATTCCAACATTGAGTTAATCCCCCATTCCAACATTGAGTTAATCCCCCATTCCAACATTGAGTTAATCCCCCATTCCAACATTGAGTTAATCCCCCATTCCAACATTGAGTTAATCCCCCATTCGCACATTGAGTTAATCCCCCATTCCAACATTGAGTTAATCCCCCATTCCAACATTGAGTTAATCCCCCAGTCCAACATTGAGTTAATCCCCCATTCCAACATTGAGTTAATCCCCCATTCCAACATTGAGAGAATCCCCCATTCCAACATTGAGTTAATCCCCCATTCCAACATTGAGTTAATCCCCCATTCCAACATTGAGAGAATCCCCCATTCCAACATTGAGTTAATCCCCCATTCCAACATTGAGTTAATCCCCCATTCCAACATTGAGTTAATCCCCCATTCCAACATTGAGTTAATCCCCCATTCCAACATTGAGTTAATCCCCCATTCCAACATTGAGTTAATCCCCCATTCCAACATTGAGTTAATCCCCCATTCCAACATTGAGTTAATTCCCCATTCCAACATTGAGAGAATCCCCCATTCCAACATTGAGTTAATCCCCCATTCCAACATTGAGTTAATTCCCCATTCCAACATTGAGTTAATTCCACATTCCAACATTGAGAGAATCCCCCATTCCAACATTGAGTTAATCCCCCATTCCAACATTGAGTTAATTCCCCATTCCAACATTGAGTTAATTCCACATTCCAACATTGAGAGAATCCCCCATTCCAACATTGAGTTAATCCCCCATTCCAACATTGAGTTAATTCCCCATTCCAACATTGAGTTAATCCCCCATTCCAACATTGAGTTAATTCCCCATTCCAACATTGAGAGAATCCCCCATTCCAACATTGAGTTAATTCCCCATTCCAACATTGAGAGAATCCCCCATTCCAACATTGAGTTAATCCCCCATTCCAACATTGAGTTAATTCCCCATTCCAACATTGAGAGAATCCCCCATTCCAACATTGAGTTAATTCCCCATTCCAACATTGAGAGAATCCCCCATTCCAACATTGAGTTAATCCCCCATTCCAACATTGAGTTAATCCCCCGTTCCAACATTGGGTTAATCCCCCATTCCAACATTGAGAGAATCCCCCATTCCAACATTGAGTTAATCCCCCATTCCAACATTGAGTTAATCCCCCATTCCAACATTGAGTTAATCCCCCATTCCAACATTGAGTTAATCCCCCATTCCAACATTGAGTTAATCCCCCATTCCAACATTGAGTTAATCCCCCATTCCAACATTGAGTTAATCCCCCATTCCAACATTGAGTTAATTCCCCATTCCAACATTGAGTTAATCCCCCATTTGAGTTTGTGATTGATGTGAAAATCGTGAGTGGAATCATGCGCTTGTTTTGGGCGAACTGCTCGTATCTAATGGAAACTGGCTGCATGATCAGTGAAGTAGGGTACCATAGATGTCGCTGAACTTATTCGAGCCCACAAGTAGCTATACTCAAGTTTGACCATTGTACTAGGCAAGAAACAATCTACTCCTGTGTCGCTTGTGGTAAATAAATTGTTTAAATTGTTTGTTTTTAACGAAGATTGTGTGTTTTGTTCCAGCTCAAATGCTGAGTGATCAGATGCAGTATTGGTACATTTGCAGTCGGCAGCTGCGTGCTGCTGTACCACTGCACTGTACTGCTCTGCTGTGCTACGCTCGTGTACAGCAGTTACAGCTTAACACTGGTGTACGACTGTCTAGCACACATGTACACGTGAGTTTGGTCAGCACAGCTGGTCAGCACCACTCAGAAAAGCTGCAGCTCAGCGCGCACAGTTGCGGTGAGCAACAGTTGCGTCTAACTGTGCCGTGATGCTCCCGACTCACAAGTGGCAACGAGCAAGGGACAAGTGGCAACTTACGACAGGCAAATGGCAACTGGAAGCAGGTAAGGGACAACTCGCGGGGACTGGCAACTGGGTTTGTAATGCTCATGATTTTTATGTTCACTATAATATTCACACTAATGGAAGCAGTCGTGTATTTATACATAGGTAAATCATTTTTTCCGAAGCCAAAGGAATTTTGACTCGCATAGTAAGAAGCTCTGGGTGAACGTATCTGTGATACAGGCTTCACTGCTTCGCTGGTGTGAACATGATATTTACACCGCTGGTGTTGCAGTGTATCTGTGATACAGGCTTCACTGCTTCGCTGGTGTGAACATGATATTTACACCGCTGGTGTTGTAGTGTATCTGTGATACAGGCTTCACTGCCTCGCCGGTGTGAATATGATATTTACACCGCTGGTGTTGTAGTGTATCTGTGATACAGGCTTCACTGCTTCGCTGGTGTGAACATGATATTTACACCGCTGGTGTTGCAGTGTATCTGTGATACAGGCTTCACTGCCTCGCTGGTATGAACATGATATTTACACCGCTGGTGTTGTAGTGTATCTGTGATACAGGCTTCACTGCCTCGCTGGTATGAACATGATATTTACACCGCTGGTGTTGCAGTGTATCTGTGATACAGGCTTCACTGCCTCGCTGGTATGAACATGATATTTACACCGCTGGTGTTGTAGTGTATCTGTGATACAGGCTTCACTGCCTCGCCGGTGTGAACATGATATTTACACCGCTGGTGTTGAAGTGTATCTGTGATACAGGCTTCACTGCTTCGCTGGTGTGAACATGATATTTACACCGCTGGTGTTGCAGTGTATCTGTGATACAGGCTTCACTGCCTCGCTGGTATGAACATGATATTTACACCGCTGGTGTTGTAGTGTATCTGTGATACAGGCTTCACTGCCTCGCCGGTGTGAACATGATATTTACACCGCTGGTGTTGCAGTGTATCTGTGATACAGGCTTCACTGCCTCGCCGGTGTGAACATGATATTTACACCGCTGGTGTTGCAGTGTATCTGTGATACAGGCTTCACTGCTTCGCTAGTGTGAACATGATATTTACACCGCTGGTGTTGTAGTGTATCTGTGATACAGGCTTCACTGCCTCGCTGGTATGAACATGATATTTACACCGCTGGTGTTGCAGTGTATCTGTGATACAGGCTTCACTGCCTCGCTGGTGTGAACATGATATTTACACCGCTGGTGTTGCAGTGTATCTGTGATACAGGCTTCACTGCCTCGCTGGTATGAACATGATATTTACACCGCTGGTGTTGCAGTGTATCTGTGATACAGGCTTCACTGCCTCGCTGGTATGAACATGATATTTACACCGCTGGTGTTGCAGTGTATCTGTGATACAGGCTTCACTGCCTCGCCGGTGTGAACATGATATTTACACCGCTGGTGTTGCAGTGTATCTGTGATACAGGCTTCACTGCTTCGCTGGTGTGAACATGATATTTACACCGCTGGTGTTGCAGTGTATCTGTGATACAGGCTTCACTGCCTCGCTGGTATGAACATGATATTTACACCGCTGGTGTTGTAGTGTATCTGTGATACAGGCTTCACTGCCTCGCTGGTATGAACATGATATTTACACCGCTGGTGTTGCAGTGTATCTGTGATACAGGCTTCACTGCCTCGCTGGTATGAACATGATATTTACACCGCTGGTGTTGTAGTGTATCTGTGATACAGGCTTCACTGCCTCGCTGGTATGAACATGATATTTACACCGCTGGTGTTGCAGTGTATCTGTGATACAGGCTTCACTGCCTCGCTGGTGTGAACATGATATTTACACCGCTGGTGTTGCAGTGTATCTGTGATACAGGCTTCACTGCCTCGCTGGTATGAACATGATATTTACACCGCTGGTGTTGCAGTGTATCTGTGATACAGGCTTCACTGCCTCGCCGGTGTGAACATGATATTTACACCGCTGGTGTTGCAGTGTATCTGTGATACAGGCTTCACTGCTTCGCTGGTGTGAACATGATATTTACACCGCTGGTGTTGCAGTGTATCTGTGATACAGGCTTCACTGCCTCGCTGGTGTGAACATGATATTTACACCGCTGGTGTTGCAGTGTATCTGTGATACAGGCTTCACTGCCTCGCTGGTGTGAACATGATATTTACACCGCTGGTGTTGCAGTGTATCTGTGACACAGGCTTCACTGCCTCGCCGGTGTGAACATGATATTTACACCGCTGGTGTTGCAGTGTATTTGTGATAGAGGCTTCACTGCCTCGCTGGTGTGAACATGATATTTACACCGCTGGTGTTGCAGTGTATCTGTGATACAGGCTTCACTGCCTCGCCGGTGTGAACATGATATTTACACCGCTGGTGTTGCAGTGTATCTGTGATACAGGCTTCACTGCCTCGCTGGTGTGAACATGATATTTACACCACTGGTGTTGCAGTGTATCTGTGATACAGGCTTCACTGCCTCGCCGGTGTGAACATGATATTTACACCGCTGGTGTTGCAGTGTATCTGTGATACAGGCTTCACTGCCTCGCTGGTGTGAACATGATATTTACACCGCTGGTGTTGCAGTGTATCTGTGATACAGGCTTGTCTGACTCGCTGGTGTGAACATGATATTTACACAGCTGGTGTTGCAGTGTATCTGTGATACAGGCTTCACTGCCTCGCTGGTGTGAACATGATATTTACACCGCTGGTGTTGCAGTGTATCTGTGATACAGGCTTCACTGCCTCGCTGGTGTGAACATGATATTTACACCGCTGGTGTTGCAGTGTATCTGTGATACAGGCTTCACTGCCTCGCCGGTGTGAACATGATATTTACACCGCTGGTGTTGCAGTGTATCTGTGATACAGGCTTCACTGCCTCGCTGGTATGAACATGATATTTACACCGCTGGTGTTGCAGTGTATCTGTGATACAGGCTTCACTGCCTCGCTGGTATGAACATGATATTTACACCGCTGGTGTTGCAGTGTATCTGTGATACAGGCTTCACTGCCTCGCCGGTGTGAACATGATATTTACACCGCTGGTGTTGCAGTGTATCTGTGATACAGGCTTCACTGCTTCGCTGGTGTGAACATGATATTTACACCGCTGGTGTTGCAGTGTATCTGTGATACAGGCTTCACTGCCTCGCTGGTATGAACATGATATTTACACCGCTGGTGTTGTAGTGTATCTGTGATACAGGCTTCACTGCCTCGCTGGTATGAACATGATATTTACACCGCTGGTGTTGCAGTGTATCTGTGATACAGGCTTCACTGCTTCGCTGGTGTGAACATGATATTTACACCGCTGGTGTTGCAGTGTATCTGTGATACAGGCTTCACTGCCTCGCTGGTATGAACATGATATTTACACCGCTGGTGTTGTAGTGTATCTGTGATACAGGCTTCACTGCCTCGCTGGTATGAACATGATATTTACACCGCTGGTGTTGCAGTGTATCTGTGATACAGGCTTCACTGCCTCGCTGGTATGAACATGATATTTACACCGCTGGTGTTGTAGTGTATCTGTGATACAGGCTTCACTGCCTCGCCGGTGTGAACATGATATTTACACCGCTGGTGTTGCAGTGTATCTGTGATTCAGGCTTCACTGCCTAGCCGGTGTGAACATGATATTTACACCGCTGGTGTTGCAGTGTATCTGTGATACAGGCTTCACTGCTTCGCTAGTGTGAACATGATATTTACACCGCTGGTGTTGTAGTGTATCTGTGATACAGGCTTCACTGCCTCGCTGGTATGAACATGATATTTACACCGCTGGTGTTGCAGTGTATCTGTGATACGGGCTTCATTGCCTCGCTGGTGTGAACATGATATTTACACCGCTGGTGTTGCAGTGTATCTGTGATACAGGCTTCACTGCCTCGCTGGTATGAACATGATATTTACACCGCTGGTGTTGCAGTGTATCTGTGATACAGGCTTCACTGCCTCGCCGGTGTGAACATGATATTTACACCGCTGGTGTTGCAGTGTATCTGTGATACAGGCTTCACTGCCTCGCTGGTGTGAACATGATATTTACACCGCTGGTGTTGCAGTGTATCTGTGATACAGGCTTCACTGCCTCGCCGGTGTGAACATGATATTTACACCGCTGGTGTTGCAGTGTATTTGTGATACAGGCTTCACTGCCTCGCTGGTGTGAACATGATATTTACACCGCTGGTGTTGCAGTGTATCTGTGATACAGGCTTCACTGCCTCGCCGGTGTGAACATGATATTTACACCGCTGGTGTTGCATTGTATCTGTGATACAGGCTTCACTGCCTCGCTGGTGTGAACATGATATTTACACCGCTGGTGTTGCAGTGTATCTGTGATACAGGCTTCACTGCCTCGCCGGTGTGAACATGATATTTACACCGCTGGTGTTGCAGTGTATCTGTGATACAGGCTTCACTGCCTCGCTGGTGTGAACATGATATTTACACCGCTGGTGTTGCAGTGTATCTGTGATACAGGCTTGTCTGACTCGCTGGTGTGAACATGATATTTACACAGCTGGTGTTGCAGTGTATCTGTGATACAGGCTTCACTGCCTCGCTGGTGTGAACATGATATTTACACCGCTGGTGTTGCAGTGTATCTGTGATACAGGCTTCACTGCCTCGCTGGTGTGAACATGATATTTACACCGCTGGTGTTGTAGTGTATCTGTGATACAGGCTTCACTGCCTCGCCGGTGTGAACATGATATTTACACCGCTGGTGTTGCAGTGTATCTGTGATACAGGCTTCACTGCCTCGCTGGTATGAACATGATATTTACACCGCTGGTGTTGCAGTGTATCTGTGATACAGGCTTCACTGCCTCGCTGGTATGAACATGATATTTACACCGCTGGTGTTGCAGTGTATCTGTGATACAGGCTTCACTGCCTCGCCGGTGTGAACATGATATTTACACCGCTGGTGTTGCAGTGTATCTGTGATACAGGCTTCACTGCTTCGCTGGTGTGAACATGATATTTACACCGCTGGTGTTGCAGTGTATCTGTGATACAGGCTTCACTGCCTCGCTGGTATGAACATGATATTTACACCGCTGGTGTTGTAGTGTATCTGTGATACAGGCTTCACTGCCTCGCTGGTATGAACATGATATTTACACCGCTGGTGTTGCAGTGTATCTGTGATACAGGCTTCACTGCTTCGCTGGCGTGAACATGATATTTACACCGCTGGTGTTGTAGTGTATCTGGGATACAGGCTTCACTGCCTCGCCGGTGTGAACATGATATTTACACCGCTGGTGTTGCAGTGTATCTGTGATACAGGCTTCACTGCTTCGCTGGTGTGAACATGATATTTACACCGCTGGTGTTGCAGTGTATCTGTGATACAGGCTTCACTGCCTCGCTGGTATGAACATGATATTTACACCGCTGGTGTTGTAGTGTATCTGTGATACAGGCTTCACTGCCTCGCTGGTATGAACATGATATTTACACCGCTGGTGTTGCAGTGTATCTGTGATACAGGCTTCACTGCCTCGCTGGTATGAACATGATATTTACACCGCTGGTGTTGTAGTGTATCTGTGATACAGGCTTCACTGCCTCGCCGGTGTGAACATGATATTTACACCGCTGGTGTTGCAGTGTATCTGTGATACAGGCTTCACTGCCTCGCCGGTGTGAACATGATATTTACACCGCTGGTGTTGTAGTGTATCTGTGATACAGTCTTCACTGCCTCGCAGGTGTGAACATGATATTTACACCGCTGGTGTTGCAGTGTATCTGTGATACAGGCTTCACTGCCTCGCTGGTATGAACATGATATTTACACCGCTGGTGTTGCAGTGTATCTGTGATACAGGCTTCACTGCCTCGCCGGTGTGAACATGATATTTACACCGCTGGTGTTGCAGTGTATCTGTGATACAGGCTTCACTGCTTCGTTGGTGTGAACATGATATTTACACCGCTGGTGTTGCAGTGTATCTGTGATACAGGCTTCACTGCCTCGCTGGTGTGAACATGATATTTACACCGCTGGTGTTGCAGTGTATCTGTGATACAGGCTTCACTGCCTCGCTGGTGTGAACATGATATTTACACCGCTGGTGTTGCAGTGTATCTGTGATACAGGCTTCACTGCCTCGCCGGTGTGAACATGATATTTACACCGCTGGTGTTGCAGTGTATTTGTGATACAGGCTTCACTGCCTCGCCGGTGTGAACATGATATTTACACCGCTGGTGTTGCAGTGTATTTGTGATACAGGCTTCACTGCCTCGCTGGTGTGAACATGATATTTACACCGCTGGTGTTGCAGTGTATCTGTGATACAGGCTTCACTGCCTCGCCGGTGTGAACATGATATTTACACCGCTGGTGTTGCAGTGTATCTGTGATACAGGCTTCACTGCCTCGCTGGTGTGAACATGATATTTACACCGCTGGTGTTGCAGTGTATCTGGGATACAGGCCTCACTGCCTCGTGGAGTAAGGATGGGAAATGTAAATATGTAGAAACGTCAGAAAAACGTGAAGCTAAATACACACGAGTACGGCAGGGGGTGAAGCAACCTTATGGAGGGGGGTGGGGTAGTGTGCCCCCTCCCCTCCTTCTGGAGGTCAGGGCCATTTCTAGGTACTATCGGGGGAGGGGGGGGGGGCACACATTTGCTGGTGGCTTGCAGAATGTGCTCATTGACCAACAGGGAAAGAGGAAATACAACAGTCATGAATTAAGGAGAGTGACATCTTCCCAAGCCCCCCTCCCGAAAAAAATGTGCCCTCTTTTTGACTGCCAGCCCAGAACTCATGTTTCGTGTTAAGTGTTTATTGATGAAGAGACGAATTGAATAATGCGGTGGTAAAACCATGAATATAATATAAGTTCACGGAACAGATGAAATGTCATTCATTTATATCGGTACGTGAATGGGCAGATCACCGTTTGGTACACATGTGGCCCAACACGCGGGGGATATGTTAAAGAATATATAACAATAAATTTCAGAAAATTAAATGTCATCAAAAACTGAGATGCACCGGCAACAAAAACCTGGAGCAGATGAGTTATCCACACTTAATGGATGCGCACACTTGTTGAGGGTATACGCTGTGGGCACGGCAGCGTGAGGGTATATGCTGTGGGCACGGCAGCGTGAGGGTATATGCTGTGGGCACGGCAGCGTGAGGGTATATGCTGTGGGCACAGCAGCGTGAGGGTATATGCTCTGGGCACAGCAGCGTGAGGGTATATGCTGTGGGCACGGCAGCGTGAGGGTATATGCTGTGGACACGGCAGCGTGAGGGTATATGCTGTGGGCACAGCAGCGTGAGGGTATATGCTGTGGGCACAGCAGCGTGAGGGTATATGCTGTGGGCACAGCAGCGTGAGGGTATATGCTGTGGGCACAGCAGCGTGAGGATATATGCTGTGGGCACGGCAGCGTGAGGGTATATGCTGTGGGCACGGCAGCGTGAGGGTATATGCTGTGGGCACGGCAGCGTGAGGGTATATGCTGTGGGCACGGCAGCGTGAGGGTATATGCTGTGGGCACAGCAGCGTGAGGGTATATGCTGTGGGCACAGCAGCGTGAGGGTATATGCTGTGGGCACAGCAGCGTGAGGGTATATGCTGTGGGCACAGCAGCGTGAGGATATATGCAGTGGGCACAGCAGCGTGAGGATATATGCAGTGGGCACAGCAGCGTGAGGGTATATGCTGTGGGCACAGCAGCGTGAGGGTATATGCTGTGGGCACAGCAGCGTGAGGGTATATGCTGTGGGCACAGCAGCGTGAGGATATATGCTGTGGGCACGGCAGCGTGAGGGTATATGCTGTGGGCACGGCAGCGTGAGGGTATATGCTGTGGGCACGGCAGCGTGAGGGTATATGCTGTGGGCACAGCAGCGTGAGGGTATATGCTGTGGGCACAGCAGCGTGAGGGTATATGCTGTGGGCACAGCAGCGTGAGGATATATGCTGTGGGCACGGCAGCGTGAGGGTATATGCTGTGGGCACGGCAGCGTGAGGGTATATGCTGTGGGCACGGCAGCGTGAGGGTATATGCTGTGGCACAGCAGCGTGAGGGTATATGCTGTGGGCACAGCAGCGTGAGGGTATATGCTGTGGGCACAGCAGCGTGAGGGTATATGCTGTGGGCACAGCAGCGTGAGGGCATATGCTGTGGGCACAGCAGCGTGAGGGTATATGCTGTGGGCACAGCAGCGTGAGGGTATATGCTGTGGGCACAGCAGCGTGAGGGTATATGCTGTGGGCACAGCAGCGTGAGGGTATATGCTGTGGGCACAGCAGCGTGAGGGTATATGCTGTGGGCACAGCAGCGTGAGGGTATATGCTGTGGGCACAGCAGCGTGAGGGTATATGCTGTGGGCACAGCAGCGTGAGGATATATGCTGTGGGCACAGCAGCGTGGGTTGCGGTGCTGCAGAGCGGCTCAGGCAGGGCTCGTGTGCACCCAATACTATTTCCATATGAATGGAATACGTTAAGTTACAGTGAGATCTGTAGATCTTTTAAAATAGAATATAATGATTAACAATAAGAGCTGTTACAATAAGATTTGTTACAATAACATCTGTTGTAATGAGATCTGTCATATTAAGATTTGTTACAATAAGATCTGCTTCAGTGAGATTTGTTACAATAAGTTTTTTTACAGTAAGATATGTTACAATGGATATGTTACAATAGGATATGTTACAATGGATATGTTACAATAGGATATGTTACAATGGATATATTACAATAGGATATGTTACAATAGGATATGTTACAATGGATATGTTACAATAGGATATGTTACAATAGGATATGTTACAATGGATATGTTACAATAGGATATTTTACAATAGGATATGTTACAATGGATATGTTACAATAGGATATGTTACAATAGGATATGTTACAATGGATATGTTACAATAGGATATGTTACAATGGATATGTTACAATATGATATGGTACAATAGGATATGTTACAATGGATATGTTACAATAGGATATGTTACAATAGGATATGTTACAATGGATATGTTACAATAGGATATGTTACAATAGGATATGTTACAATGGATATGTTACAATAGGATATGTTACAATAGGATATGTTACAATGGATATGTTACAATAGGATATGTTACAATAGGATATGTTACAATGGATATGTTACAATAGGATATGTTACAATAGGATATGTAACAGTAAGATATGTTACAATAGGATATGTTACAATAAGATCTGTTACAATAGGATATGTCACAATAAGATATGTTACAATAAGATATGTTACAATAGGATATGTTACAATAGGATATGTTACAATAGGATATGTTACAATAGGATATGTTACAATAGGATATGTTACAATAAGATATGTTACAATAAGATATGTTACAATAGAATATGTTACAATAGGATATGTTACGATAGGATATGTTACAATAAGATATGTTACAATAATATATGTTACAATAAGATATGTTACAATAGGATATGTTACAATAAGATATGCTACAATAAGATATGTTACAATAATATATGTTACAATAAGATATGTTACAATAGGATATGTTACAATAAGATATGTTACAATAAGATATGTTACAATAATATATGTTACAATAAGATATGTTACAATAGGATATGTTACAATAGGATATGTTACAATAAGATATGTTACAATAATATATGTTACAATAGGATATGTTACAATAAGATCTGTTACAATAGGATATGTTATAATAAGATATGTTACAATAGGATATGTTACAATAGGATATGTTACAATAAGATATGTTACAATAGGATATGTAACAATAAGATATGTTACAATAGGATATGTTACAATAGGATATGTTACAAAAAGATATGTTACAATAAGATATGTTACAATAGGATATGTTACAATAGGATATGTTACAATTGGATATGTAACAATAAGATATGTTACAATAGGATATGTTACAATAGGATATGTTACAATAGGATATGTTACAATAGGATATGTTACAAAAAGATATGGTACAATAAGATATGTTACAATAGGATATGTTACAATAGGATATGTTACAATAGGATATGTAACAATAAGATATGTTACAATAGGATATGTTACAATAAGATATGTTACAATAGGATATGTTACAATAGGATATGTTACAATAGAATATGTAACAATAAGATATGTTACAATAGGATATGTTACAATAGGATATGTTACAATAGGATATGTTACAATAGGATATGTTACAATAGGATATGTTACAATAGGATATGTTACAATAGGATATGTTACAAAAAGATATGTTACAATAAGATATGTTACAATAGGATATGTTACAATAGGATATGTTACAATAGGATATGTTACAATAAGATATGTTACAATAGGATATGTTACAATAAGATATGTTACAATAGGATATGTTACAATAGGATATGTTACAAAAAGATGTGTTACAATAAGATATGTTACAATAGGATATGTTACAATAGGATATGTTACAATAGGATATGTAACAATAAGATATGTTACAATAGGATATGTTACAATAAGATATGTTACAATAGGATATGTTACAATAGGATATGTTACAAAAAGATGTGTTACAATAAGATATGTTACAATAGGATATGTTACAATAGGATATGTAACAATAAGATATGTTACAATAAGATATGTTACAATAACATATCGTATGAACCGCGAAATTTGCGTCTTTGAATCGAAGTACTTCAGTCTTTTCGGAATGGCGTGAAGTGTTCTCTAGATTTGAATATTCCTCGAAAAAATTTTTGTGATTGAAGAAACACGTCATTGTGTATGTTGTTCAATAAAGTGTAAATAATAAATAAGTACGCGAAAGTGAGCGAGTTCGGCCTTCTAACTTAACCAGCAGGAAACAATGCGTGCAAAATAATTGAAAAAATATTAATTGAAAACCTATTCAAATTAGCAAACATGCAGCAAAATGCGTGGTGGAAGAAATGGCAATGATCGTAAAGTTAATACCACACTTAAGGCAATAGCAATAGTACGACGCCTTCGATAGTGTACGAGATAGAGACTGCACACCACGCGGGGCATAAGTGAAGTCCCGTCAATCAGACGCTCCCTTTGACTAGAAGAAAAGTGTGTGTGTGTGTGTGTGTGTGTGTGTCAAACATTCCGCCATGCAGGGACAAATGTGAGTATTCCAAGTACTGAGGCACACACCATCCGAGCTTGTGTACACACAGGACTACACACAGAGTGCACACACACACACACGATTACACAAAATGTGCACACACGACCACACACAATGTGCACAAAACGTGCACACACACACACACGATTGTACACAGTGTGCACACGTACACACGTGACTACACACCGTCTTCGCACACACATAACTACACACAGTGTACACACACCTGCTAGAGGACTGAACAAACAGTGAGAGGGGCTAGGACCTGTGGTTTGGTGGGGCAGTTGTGGGGTCTCACAGTGTGGCATGAGGGTGTGGTGGCGGTGCCGCAGTGTGGCATGAGATCGAAAAGTACAGTACAATGTCAAAATAATCAGTACAATGTCACAATGAACGCCAGAGCCAATAACAGTGTCTCCCGCAGTATCAACGTGTGTGTGGCCGACCTAGCAGTGTTGAATACACAGTACACACAGTATACTGTACACAACACACACAATACCTAAACTACACAAGACACGCAGTCTACACAACACACACAGTACACACAACACGCACACTACACAGTACACGCAGTACACACAACACTCACAATACACACAACGCGCACACAGTGCACAACATACACAGCACACACAACACACACACACAGTATACAACGCACAACAAACACAAAAACACACCTCGTCCACTGCCCAAATACCGAGGCGCGACTTCTGAGCTGCTCTGTTTGTATAGTACGTGTGAGGTGTGACTGGTGTGACGGAGGTGTGACTGGTGTGACTGGTGTGACGGAGGGGTGACTGGTGTGAATGGCGTGACAAAGGGGTGACTGGTGTGACTGGTGTGACGGAAGGGTGACTGGTGTGACGGAGGTGTGACTGGTGTGATGGGGGTGTGACTGGTGTGATTGGTGTGACGGGGGTGTGACTGGTGTGACGGAGGAGTGACTGGTGTGACTGGTGTGACGGGGGTGTGACTGGTGTGACGGAGGTGTGACTGGGGTGTGACTGGTGTGACGGAGGTGTGACTGGTGTGACGGAGGTGTGACTGGTGTGACGGGTGTGTGACTGGTCTGACGGAGGTGTGACTGGTGTGATGGAGGTGTGACTGGTGTGATGGAGGTGTGACTGGTGTGACGGAGGTGTGACTGGTGTGACGGGTGTGTGACTGGTGTGACGGAGGTGTGACTGGTGTGACGGGTGTGTGACTGGTGTGACGGGTGTGTGACTGGTGTGACGGAGGTGTGACTGGTGTGATGGAGGTGTGACTGGTGTGATGGAGGTGTGACTGGTGTGATGGAGGTGTGACTGGTGTGATGGAGGTGTGACTGGTGTGACGGGTGTGTGACTGGTGTGACGGAGGTGTGACTGGTGTGACGGGTGTGTGACTGGTGTGTGACTGGTGTGACGGGTGTGTGACTGGTGTGACGGAGGTGTGACTGGTGTGATGGAGGTGTGACTGGTGTGATGGAGGTGTGACTGGTGTGATGGAGGTGTGACTGGTGTGATGGAGGTGTGACTGGTGTGACGGGTGTGTGACTGGTGTGACGGGTGTGTGACTGGTGTGACGGAGGTGTGACTGGTGTGATGGAGGTGTGACTGGTGTGATGGAGGTGTGACTGGTGTGATGGAGGTGTGACTGGTGTGATGGAGGTGTGACTGGTGTGACGGTGGCGTGACTGGGGTGTGACTGGTGTGACGGAGGTGTGACTGGTGTGATGGAGGTGTGACTGGTGTGATGGAGGTGTGACTGGTGTGACTGTGGCGTGACTGGGGTGTGACTGGTGTGACGGAGGTGTGACTGGTGTGATGGAGGTGTGACTGGTGTGATGGAGGTGTGACTGGTGTGATGGAGGTGTGACTGGTGTGATGGAGGTGTGACTGGTGTGATGGAGGTGTGACTGGTGTGATGGAGGTGTGACTGGGGTGTGACTGTGGCGTGACTGGGGTGTGACTGGTGTGACGGAGGTGTGACTGGTGTGATGGAGGTGTGACTGGTGTGATGGAGGTGTGACTGGTGTGATGGAGGTGTGACTGGTGTGATGGAGGTGTGACTGGTGTGATGGAGGTGTGACTGGTGTGATGGAGGTGTGACTGGTGTGATGGAGGTGTGACTGGTGTGACTGTGGCGTGACTGGGGTGTGACTGGTGTGACGGAGGTGTGACTGGTGTGATGGAGGTGTTACTGGTGTGATGGAGGTGTGACTGGTGTGATGGAGGTGTGACTGGTGTGATGGAGGTGTGACTGGTGTGATGGAGGTGTGACTGGTGTGATGGAGGTGTGACTGGTGTGACTGTGGCGTGACTGGGGTGTGACTGGTGTGACGGAGGTGTGACTGGTGTGATGGAGGTGTGACTGGTGTGATGGAGGTGTGACTGGTGTGACGGTGGCGTGACTGGGGTGTGACTGGTGTGACGGAGGTGTGACTGGTGTGACGGAGGTGTGACTGGTGTGATGGAGGTGTGACTGGTGTGACGGAGGTGTGACTGGTGTGATGGAGGTGTGACTGGTGTGACTGTGGCGTGACTGGGGTGTGACTGGTGTGACGGAGGTGTGACTGGTGTGATGGAGGTGTGACTGGTGTGATGGAGGTGTGACTGGTGTGATGGAGGTGTGACTGGTGTGATGGAGGTGTGACTGGTGTGACTGTGGCGTGACTGGGGTGTGACTGGTGTGATGGAGGTGTGACTGGTGTGATGGAGGTGTGACTGGTGTGATGGAGGTGTGACTGGTGTGACTGTGGCGTGACTGGGGTGTGACTGGTGTGATGGAGGTGTGACTGGTGTGATGGAGGTGTGACTGGTGTGATGGAGGTGTGACTGGTGTGATGGAGGTGTGACTGGTGTGACTGTGGCGTGACTGGGGTGTGACTGGTGTGACGGAGGTGTGACTGGTGTGACGGAGGTGTGACTGGTGTGATGGAGGTGTGACAGGAACAGTTTCACTACCAAGCGACTCACCACCAAATTAGAAGTTCATAAGTAAGTAAATAAAAAAGAAATCCTGTTTATTTCCAACCAAGTCGGTACAAAAACCAACACAGTTTTTTAAATGCCCCAGCACAAAGATATATAGTTGAAAAACACACAAGGGCATCACAACACATGGCATCACAACACATGGCATCACAACACATGGCACCACCACACACGGCATCACCGCAGACATACTCACGTGGTGGTGAGGCAGGTGATGCTCAGCGTCACCACAGCGAGGCACAAGTTCTTCATTTCCCTCAGTTTCACTACAACAAATTTAGCCACAAAATTGCCTGTAAGGACAAAGTTCGGGAAACATTAAGTTATACGTACGGCTGCTAATTATGCACTCCGCCCCGCACACTTGAGGGCAGGAGCCTCGGAAAATAATTTCTGGGGCTAAAAATTATTTACTAACAATCTGTTATGTCTTTTTCTTTGAATGGCGACTGAAACTGGTCTCCAGCTCATCATTCCAGGGTGGGGGGGGCCATGACCCCGGTGGCCCCCCCCCCCCCCCTCTGGCTGCGCTACTGCCTATGTTGTCAGTATATTGTATTAAGAGCGTCACCGATATCCGTATTTGAACATGTATGTATATATATTCAAATTTCAATATATATATATATGTATATATCCAAATTTATGATTTGAGAATACAGAATTATTGTACTGAGAACATTTCCGATACATGTGTTTGCATATATACTCATTCAAATTTGAGCACATGTATACAGTATATCCAATTCCAAATTTGAACGTACATATATGATGACTCGTCTTTTCATATCAGTGTGCTCGTAAAGTAGATTGTATGTATATATGTATATATATATAATCTAGTGTCTGAGTACACGTAAAATAGATTGTATACTCGTATGTATATATATAAAACTTGATCATCAGCACAAGCGTGCGTCCGCGGACAGCACAGAAGGGAATGACGCGCTGGAATGCGATCGCTCCTGGCATGAATAGGGCTTATGGAATGGGAGAAATAAATAGGGGTTTTGAATAGGGGTCATGAAAAGGGCTTGGGCGGAGGAGATTAGGCCATGCTCTGCTTTTATGTGTGTCTAGACACGTCTACCGCAGGTGTAGGTGTCTGTAATTGACTATCTATCCTTTGAGCTAATAAGATGCTCACCACAGTAAATGTGAGCACACCAGTAACAACATGTGAGCACACTAGTAACTGTGAGCACACTAGTACCGCCACACTGTGTTCCGTTGTAATGTACGTTGCTGGCCCTCACATGTGTTGAGGTGTGCTGTGTGTCTGACGGTCTGCACACCCCGCATGCACATGTAGCCGCTATGTAGAGGGTAACTCCTGCCTCTTATTTAATTAGAGACATTAATACCAGCAGCAAAAAGCATTGATATCAGCAAATTTTGCTGTGTATTGTCATCCTGAGCAAATGTTGAACTGTGACATGAACGAGTGTGATAGTGTGAACTGTGACATAAATGCTGAACTGTGACACTCACAGAGTGGTGTCACCCGTACGCTCTGCAGCAAGGTCTGCTTGCTCAGATCACCACAGCAGCGTCGTGTGGTGATGCATCCATTGTTAAATAGGGTGATTTGTATGTATGGACTCGAAAAAAATCTTTGCTAACTCCCACGATATCGAGCCCATTTTCAAAAACGAAGTTTTTGTGAAATCTTGAGTAGTGCTAATTTTATTTTGGTATTTTTTTTTTTGTTGCAGTGTTTTCGATAATGTTGAATCTCGTGGATATTCTTCGCGCGCATTTTGCGGGAATATTGATCTCAAGATTTGGCGCTGTTGAATGGTCCCCTCGGTCCCCGGACCATATCACCTCCGGACATTTCCCCTCTGATAAGTTAAAAGGAAGAGTTTGCCGCGAATATCCTACAAACAGCCTTCAAATTAACAACGAATCAAGTCATTTACCGAGGTATAAATCCAGAGCCATTGGACCACATCTCACCAGCGCTGCAATGAACAGCCTGCGCAATGGTGCCGATTCGCGTCTGCGCCCAGGGTGAATGAATAATATTTTACACAAAAGATTGATTTTTCAAGACCCGTCAATAAAATTAGTATCTCTCAAGATTGCATCAAACCTTCGTTTCTTAAAAATCCATCCGATGTCGTTGATGTCGTCGAAGATTACTTCACATGGCAAGTTTGAAAAATCCCGCAGTACTTAGGGCGAGTTTGCAGGATTATTCTGCAGGGTTTGAGTGCCGCCAGGTTTTTTCTGTTAGAGAAGGCAACTCTTAGTAAAATGAGTGAATAATTGGGCATTTTTCGAGCACCCAACCACCCGCAGCAAACGGTATCACGGATACAGGGCGTATTTTAAAACACACCTCTCATTCGTGTCACGTGACCGAGAAGCTACAGGTACGTTCTGGTGTTCGCAGGTGCGTAATTGGAGTGTGTGAATATAATAAGATACGACGTGTTGATTTTGTTTACAAATCACAATGTTAGCGACCGCCTAACCCAGCTCCGCTGAGGCCTCGAACAAGTAGCGCTGGATTGCTAACTCAAAATATTGATTTATTTTTTCGTATATTTTGCCGACGATATGCTCTTGTTTTTAAGCCTTCGCCGGTATGATTTATAGGGAACTATATTTGTGAAATAGACTGGTACAGTTACTAATTTTAGACAGCTCGCAATGTATGCATGATTACACTTCGTGTATATCATCATTATATACTATACGCGTATATACCCTCAGTAAACTTCCAATTGATTTTTATTGACTTGACCATCATATCAATAATTTAGTTGAGCGTGACATAACATATTAGAGCCATGTTGAACAAGTACAGCCTACACTTTGAATCTAATCACTACAGTGCCACTCTTTCTATGTACATGCTATATTATTGAAAATAATACAAAGATGAGTTCTCGAATGCAAATATATCCACAAATACCTTTCTCAATTTAAATATGTGCAGCAGATCCCAGCCAAACCTTACGAAATACCAAGCCCATCTCTGACTGGGGACGACCTTTGTGAGGGACGCACTACACACCCTCGCACCGCGACGCCCCAGCGCCGACTGCCGCTGACACGCAGGTAACCGCAGGAGGTTCAGGTGTACAGGTGCCACGAGGGGTGGGGGTCCACTGCTGAGGTTGAGGGGGGAAGAAGATTCTTCTTCCTCATTGCGAGCGCTAGGCTGACGTTTGTATATCCTTGTGTGGGAGCGTGTGTGTGTGGCTGTGTCCTACCCAGCTTACCTCATGCTCCACACAACTTGCGTGCATGATGAGAGGCAACACTGCTGGGCTGTGGGCCATGCGTTCGATTATAGCGTACATTGAAGAATAGATGGCTGTTCACTTGTGGTGATGTGTGCTCGTTAATTATCAGATATTTCAGTAAATGCGTTTTAGTAGTATCACTGATGAACACTTTCATCTTCTCCCGAACATAGCGGTAAGTTGAAACTCGGATGATACCAGAAAGTACGTCGACTAGGCTGCTCTTACACTCAGCAAGGTGGCTTGGTGAGGTTGAGATGCTTCTTTTCTTGAGCATTCTTCTTTCTTCTGAGCATTTACCATATTGCAATGCACGGATACTTAAGTTAATCAAGTGTGATCTGATCCGTCGGTTACGCTCGCCGCAGAAGAAATTCACGCAAAATTTACACCTTGTTTACGATACGACTCATCGATGGGCCGCTTGAAACTTTTTACAATCTTTTAAAATTAATTGTATTTAATAGACCCAGCTAATGTTCGGTATCTATAAAACTGCTAACAACTTTTACCTTTAAAATTTGAGTTGAGTCCAGATTATCCCATCGCCGTCAACGTGTTAAGGTGATAAAACGCTGACGTCGGCCTGCGCAGGCGC
Organism: Morinoia aosen; assembly: GCA_030386875.1. Taxonomy (NCBI): domain Eukaryota; kingdom Metazoa; phylum Arthropoda; class Malacostraca; order Amphipoda; family Talitridae; genus Morinoia; species Morinoia aosen. The sequence goes on along the minus strand of CM059578.1, from coordinate 5,692,586 downwards.
ACTGCGCAGGTCCAACGGCCTGCACATGCTGAGTTGAGAGCAAAATGCACCTCCCTGCCAGTGTATCACGCGGTTTTCGTCAGCGCCGTGGTTGTTGCTGCTTAATGAATAGACAAAAATATTGGTGGAGTAACGCCAGCTGAGGCACTTCCTGGAGTTTAATTTTTATGAATTGACGGACATCATCGCCAGTAACGATGCGGACTGCCCAGTCTCTTGCATTGTCCGCACAGCAGGGGGGGAGGGGGGGGGGGAGTGCAATAGTCACGCTGTATTATTTCCTGTGTGCTTTATTTCTATCTTCTGTGAGCAAAAACCCGCCGTGATTTCCTGCCCGTGACATCGCACTGAATTTTTTCTTGGCATCAACACTTCCCCGTGACGTCTCCAGGGGGGAGAGGGTGACCCTCACTCCTCCCCCCAACTAGGGGGAGGTCACTATGGGGGGGAGGAGGGGGATCGCTATGGTTGGGAGTGGGAGGGAGGTCGCTGGGCTCGTGTTGGAAAGGAATAATGATCACGTTGTCAATGGTAATTTTCGATTTACACTACCAGATATTCCTCTGCCTCGAAATTAGACGAATAAAAAAGAATTTAGATTTATCCATGCGGTGTTGACATAAACACAGACGGCGATTACCAGTGTTAGTTTTTGAGTGTTGGGATCAGTATAAATAGAATGATGCAAGGCCAGCCTCCGATGCCCCTGAGCATTGCCTCAAGCATGTTGTGTGCTGGTGTGCCATAGCTGTGGCATGAACTGTCCCTCAGGTTGTCTTCATTGTTGCAACGTAGGTTGAGGTGGCAGGTGGCAGCGAAGGGAGAGGCGGCAGTTGGCAGCGAAGGTAGAGGTGGCAGTTGGCAACGTAGGTTGAGGTGGCAGGTGGCAGCGAAGGTAGAGGTGGCAGGTGGCAGCGAAGGTAGAGGTGGCAGGTGGCAGCGAAGGTAGAGATGGCAGGTTGCAGCAAAGGTAGAGGTGGGAGATGGCAGCGGCTGCACAAGTAGTGCAGGGCGTTCAAGTGAAGTCAGTGGCACAGGTAGCATCAGTGGCAGAAGTAGCAGCTGTGGTACAGGTGGCAGTAGTGGCCTAAGTGTCTGCGGTACCAACAAGCTCAGCACACAAAAAAATACCAAAGCTGAAGCTTACGTGGCAAAAATACCTAATTATTCTCTTTTTGATACCATCTGCCTTTTTTAATAGAAAAAACTCTCAGCACTCAAACCCTGCAAAACATTCCGGCCAATGTGCTTCAAAGAAATCTCTTCACTTCTGGCTGGCGTGCGCGCAGCAATTCAGCCGCAGCACAGCCCACACCACTTCCCTGCATGCCTGAGATCATTTTTTCCGTCAACTGCAGCGAGAGATCGCAGAACCTGTCATTTAATTTGGCTGCAAGCAGAGCGTGCCCACTTGTAGGCCGGCCAAGGTCACGGGGCCGTGCCGGTTGCCCGCTCCTGCATAGCCCCACCCACTTCATCTCATTCCTATAGGTCCTTATTGGTGCATACTCTGCTGGGCAGTGCAGCTAGTACATAGTCTATTTGTACCTGTTGTGTCATGTTCTGCACATGTGACGTAATGCTGCAAGCGTCTTGCCTGGAGGGAGTGAGCACTTTGTCTGCAGTGAGCACTTTGCCTGGAGTGAGCACTTTGCCTGGAGTGAACGCCTAGCCTGAAGTGAGCGCACATCAAGGCACCAGCGAATACTTACAAAAAAATCTCGCAGAAGACGACGGCGACTGCCGAGAAAGGAGCAATAAAAATGGAGACGTGCTATACCCTGTCATCTTCGCTCAGATGTCAGGAGGGTATAAAATCATAACGTTCAGGAGAGGAGCCCAAGGCTCTATGAACCGGATCCGTGTACTACACTCCCTAACGCATAGCATAGATCACTATGAGATGACGTTAACAATTTTTGCCTTCCATAGAATCATACCTTCGACACTTATGTCTCTCAAACCTCAGTCGTGTTGCTGTGATATTTCTTTCCTGGACTCATTCTAGAATTTTATTCGCTATGCTCTACACTCCCCCAAATGTTGTTCCTGCACAAGTTTACCTGCTTGTGGGAATTTCCAACATTACGAAAGTACTTAGGGAAAACAAAGAAAAGAAAAAATAATCGTATATTTCAAAAAGTAGGCACAAAAATTCAACATTTTTTTTCTCTCAATACAAAGAGCATTACAACTGGTTGAGGTATTCTAATCCATAACAGGTATTCTAATATCTGTAACTGCGATTGATATCTATAACAATATTCCTGCCATAGGTCTCATTTCAATTTAGTAGCCATTAGGGAGTATTCTTAATTCCTTTGAATCGTTAGTTTAAGGGAAGAGTCGGTTCTTGCGAAGTAGTCTAAGAACAAACGGCTAGAAATGCTTTGCTAAGAGTAGGGTGAGGGATTGATCAGTCTCCACTCTCCACCAAGGCCACGGTTCGTCAAACGACCGAAAGGATCCCGTGCGCTCTTGTCAGGCGACTGCTTCCGAGTTCAGCGCAGTTTTCGCCTCTGATGAATATTTAATTGAGTAATAAATATGTCAGGTATCATAAAGCATCATCGAGTTTTTTCAAGCCCCTGTACGAGTAAATAGTTTCTTTAGGTTAGCAGAAGAGAAACAGGCAGAGAGACAACTTATGTGTTAAAACATCGTCGAAATTTAAATTCGTAAAATGTGAGAAAACGTGTTTTAAGATAGAACAAAGAGAAAAAATTGCTTTAATAAGGTACACATTCTATTTTTATTTCAGATGAATGCCTTTTGTTTGAGTGAAACATTTAAAAATACAGTGGATCCTTTAGTTATACGACACTGTCTTATTCGGAGCCCAGCGTACACAGATTAGTAAAAAATCGTCCCAATTATTCAACTAATCTGATGATCGATCCAAGCCACGAATAAATGGGAAAAGATGGTACTAATTTTCAACTCCATAAGTTGTTATCCAAACAAAATGAAATATAACTCAAGAATTGACTGTACTAATATATTTAAACGTAAATATTGTTCATAGAGGAAAAACAATGAATTGTAAAATTTGTGTGAGCTCTGTCGATTCAAAAGTAGGATACTAAAATTTGAACAAAAGGGTCCCAGGTTTAATTTCTCTGCGCTGCACATTGGCTGGCTGGAATATGCAGATTCTCTTGTGGTATAAAAAAGCAAATAATTTATTCAAAAATGAAACATTAACTTTACTAAAACAAGTTGAAGTTTAAATTTGCAAAAATAACGTAGGCCTAGTAAGAAGTAGATAATAGTCATATCGGGAATACGATGTTTAGTATGAGAGGCATGCGTAGTCCCTCACACAGTGAGTCCCTTCGTTTGACGTCAATTGAAAATGAAAACAATTTTGCAATTGTAAACAGGATAGAAATGTAAAATCAAGCAATTGATAAAATCAATTTTCAAGAACACCATGAGGTTCTTTTTTACCTTTTGCATCTACGTTTTAGAAAAATGTTGTTGACACTTGTCCGTAAATTTAAAGGTCGTATTCGTTTTGCGTTTGTCAGAGTTTCAGCTGGCTGATGCGGAAGAATTAATTGTACATTTTCATACATTATGAAGGTTAAGATAAAGCAGTGGACTGGAGTTGGGACTTGGAGTTATACTGTCGATTACGATAACTGCGGTATTTGCAGGCAGCCGTTTCATGGGTGAGAACCATTAGGTTTTAGACTTGTTTATAGGTCATTTTCCAAGTCCTGTTTGAATGCCTTAATTTCATGTAAACGCTTATTATTTAATTTCATTGTTACGGTCTATGATCCTTTCAGAAACAAATCAAACAGAAGTAGCTTTAAGGAAGTTTGAAAGTTTGTATATTGTTTTTTAAAGTAAAATATAACGTTAAGACTGCCCCAATTTTGTGTTAGCCTAACTTAATTAATCTCAGAAAATTATCAGAAAACCAGCCTGCAGGATAAATATTGAATGTCTGTTATTGCTGGATTATAATAACAAAACATACGTTCAAATTATGCTATGAGGTTTTGTTTTTAAATTTTTTTTAATGTATTTGTGGTGACGGATTGTTGCTGAATAATGCTAGTTAAGACTTGTAAAATTGTTAAACTTCACTTATTTTTGATCATTGTAGATCATTTTATGACCTACTAAAATTTTGACTTTCTTTTTATTTATGCACTCTTTAGTCATGTTTTCCTAATTTTAACAGAATTAAACTTGTATATTAAAACAGTATTATTTACATTCAAGTATAAGCTATGATTATATTCTAAATTGCTTTGAACTATGTTGTCCTATTGCTGTAATATATCTAAATAACATGTGAGCAGCAATGATACTGCTGTAGAATATCTTACCTAATGATACCCTTGGAATGTCCATTTATTTATATATTTGGTGTCTTTTTTTTTTGTGTCTCTGTGATGCTTAAGTTATAAGGATGCTTAATGACTGTATCTATGAGAAGAGCTTCACCAATGCACCAGTACAAGAATATTTGGTCAATATTGAGTTTAATGTTGTCAACGATTTTTATAATTTCGTTGCAAAGAATCAATAAAGGAACACATTTAAGAATGTTTTACACCAATGACATTCTGCCCGGCGATGCGTTATTTTCAAATTATTAAACTTTGAAGCTGGCTTGTGCGCGCCATGGAAGCGCGCGCGGCTAGCGTAATTTGATTAATAACGAAAGCTAACCCCCTAATACAAACGTAAAGAGGTTGGGTTGTGCGGGGTAGGCACAGTTCTTTTAGTGAAAATTATAAATAAAGGTTTCTAGAAACATTTGTTTACATCGACGCCAAGGTGGCTGCCGCCATGGCGCCAACCGGTACTGAAGATGGCAGTAGCCATCTTCGAGTCGATGTAAACAAACGTCACTAGAAACCTTTATTTATAATTTTCACTAAAAGAACTATGCCTACCCCTCACGACCCAACCTCTTTACGTTTGTAATAGGGGGTTAGCTTCCGTTTTCATTGCAAAAACAATGACTGTTTTTTCGCGAAAAAGGCCATTCAGGAGCGCCGTTCTTATAACTTCAAACTTAAATAACTCGAAAACTAAGCATTTTCGGCCACATTGCCATTCATGTAAAACATCTTAAAATCGACTATTTTACCTATCTATAGCTACAAAATTATGAAAATCGTTGACAACATTAAACTCAACATTGACCGAATATTTGCTATTTTTTGAGGACTTCATACTAATAAATTTTGAATTTTTATTGCTTGTATAATGGTAATGACATAAAATAAATAACTTTTCTTCTGTGCGCTTATGTTGCAAATGAGTATTTAACCAGTTATAATGCTTGTCATCTTATATTGAAAACAGTTAGGAAGACTGCTAACTAAAATAGCACAAGCATAACCCAATTACGTTAAAGCTGCGTTCATGTCTAACATGACCTAATCCAACCTTAACTAACTTATTCTACTGTAACTTATCTAACCCAACCTAAACTAACCTAACGTAACATAACGTCCATTTGAGTTCTCCAACAAAAACAAACAGACTTTTGTCATTACAAAGAATGGAACTGCTATGGAAGAGGAAAATTAATCCACCACTATACCTTGTTAAATACTCATTTGCAACAGAAAGTGCATTATAGAAAAGTTGTTTATTTTGATGCCATTACTATTACATAAACAAAAATTTAAAAATCCACTAGTGTGAAGTCCTCAACAAATACAAAATATTTTCATTGTAGATACTATAAGGATGGAAATAGTTGTTTGTTATCCATATCTGGAAAGTTTGTTCAAGGAGAACACTAAAGCCTGTAATTTCATGCATAGTATACACTAGTTGAATAATAATAGTTAAGTGTTTTCTCTTCTTTTTCTTTATCCCCTGTCTTTGTGTAGAAGATTCCTGTGCAATTCATGGATAAAATTTGAACACTTAGAGCTTGAAGCTTTTATTTTTCTGTGTTTAAGTTTGAAGACCTATATTACATTATGAAGGGCCCATATTCTAAAAATCTGAGACAACTTTATCAAAAATTGAATTGTTGCTTTTATATTTTTGATAAAATCCTGTTGTGTTACAATTGGCCTGAGCTAAGCTAACATTGATATTATTTCCTTTGTCTGAATAAAAAATTGCTCTGAGTATGATAACTGCTCATTGTATTGTTTATATGAAATCAATTTCTTAGAATAGATTATTTATTCTTTAAAAGTAAATAATTATAATTTAATATTGTGAGTGATTAATATTGAAAACATTTTGGGTTATGAGCACTTATCAGTTATGAAGTATGCATGTAAATTGTATATGAACACTTTGCACTGAGAAACATCAGTGGTCACGGAAGGAATTTTCGGAATGCTCTCCGTTAACCAATAGTTGCATACTCAATTTTCATAAATATTATCAAAACTAATTGAAAACACAATTCAATGTTCATCTTTTTCAAAATTGATCTCTAAAATTAATTTGAATTTGAGTTGAACATTGAACTTCAGTTTAATCTGCTGCAGTTAACATGTTTGGGTATAAATCCAAAAGCTGTTGAGAAGATTTATACTTGTATCAAAGTATTTTATTCTGAAGAGAGATGTCAGTCAAGTACAGTGAAAATGTGCAATTATTGTTCCTTGGTTTGCATGATTCATTGTGTATTGGATGGGTGGAGACATTCATTCTGAGTGTAGACATTTTGTAGGAACTATTTACTACCTTTTTTGTAGGCACTAACCTAGAATTTATTTAAGTCATAAATTACCATGGCTTCATTACTTAAGTTGACTTTTTTACTGTAAGGTATTTTCTTTTGCAATGAGGTTCAGTTTAAAATACTAGATTATTGTGATTAAATTACCAAGTTTTGATTTAATTTTGATGATTTCTTTTAGATCCAGACCACTGTAATTTTTGCAAATTTCCTCCATGAAAATTCATGTACCTAATACTTTGAACTAGCTTATTAATATTCAGACTTCACACAACAAACTGTAACTCAAACTATCATTTCTTTTTATTGAGGAATAGAAATAAACTTATAATTTTCAATTTCTCAAAATTCATGTGACAAAGCTGGTTCTGGTTTACTGTTTCTCACCTTCAGCATTGCTTACTTGCCAACATTTTGAGTGCTCTAATTTATTGTTCAAGGGTTGGTTTGAGTCTTGTATACCCTCAAATTTCCAGTAAACTTATATTTGACCAAAGATAAAGTAGGGGGTGAAAGTTAATCAAGAAAATTCAAACACATGTTGTTTTTTATCTTCATTCCTTATAAATAATAGGCAAAATAAAGGAAAACTTATAAATAAAAGACTTCCAATATTTAGAAATTGCTCTTTTTGCTGGAAAATAAAGTAAGAATTGGAATCTAATTTCCTTTTAATTTTGTATAATCAAATCTGAGTAACATGCTTGACTGATTTCATGTTGAAAACAAAATTATGATATATTGTTTAGCATACTTTCTATATATTTCTGACTTTATCTATCTCCTGGTAAGTCACAATTGCTGCTTTATTTGGCCCACAGTGCTAATGTTGTTGACTGTCAGGACTTGAGCATGTTCTTGTCTAATTCAAGGCAATGTACATTTTTGTGGTAATTACATTTTCCAAACTTTAATAACTTCAAGCAAGATGTCTAGTAGCAATTTAAAGGTTAACCCATTAAAATTTATCATCTAAAAAATTTAATGTTCTGTCTAAATTTTTGGATGCCATACTTCTTTGAAACAAAAGTCAGCTACATCAATTGTCTAGCATATAATTTTAAATTTCTCAGCACATAATGTTTTCAACTTTATGCATCAGTGGGTCAACCCTTTGGACTTTTTAGTCCACTTCTGAACATGCCTGAATACATTGTATTTCTTGTTGAATTGGTTCCCTGGTATGTTCTGTGGAGTTTACTGTTGAGTGGCAGCTCCTTCATTCTAATGCTGGTCACTACCTGATGCCAGAGCAAGTCTGATGATGGTGGTTATAATAATGGTAATATGAGTAGAAAAATGTTGATGTTGAGGGTTAAAACAAAACAGTGCTAGGTAAGCATGTTGAATGTGCAGAGCAGATGAGTCATGAAAAAATTTCCATCAGTTGCTGTCCTGACTGCAAGTGGCCTGGCGAGACGTGTCCTGTGGTGTGGGGGGAGTGCACGCACTGCTTCCACATCCATTGTATGTCCAAGTGGCTGAAGGCACAGGAGCCCAGGGAGCAGTGCCCTCTGTGCAGGCAGAAGTGGAGGTATTTAGCAGGCTTTATTGCCAAATACTGAAAAAATCATCTCATTGTGTTGCAAAATGAAAATTTGATTATTTTTTCAAGTGTTAGTGTGCTCTTTTTTGTTTTGCTTCATTAATTTGCTCATCAGGTTATTTGAGTTTCACTATTTTTGGAACACCAGCAAAATCTTGAGTTACTGAATAGTGCTGCTAATGGCTTCTGGTAAAACCATGCTTCTTGGAACATCTTTCTTTGTAGGTTGGTTTTCCCTACCTTGGCGTTTTCAGGCTCTAAACTGTATGATACTTGTCCCCTTAGGGGGATACAAATATTGTATCTATGGGAATGAGCACTGCTAGGGGGACAATGTGAGGGCCTGAACTGAGAGTTAGCTAGGTCTTATTTTTTTGTTGAAATAAAATTCTTTTGTTATGTTGAGAAACTTTTTTTTTGGTTTACTGCTGTCCTGTTTCATAATAATTAGCTCCAGATTCGGTTCACTGTGGTTCATGTATATTTTTTACTTATACCTGCTGCTGCAAGCATCAGAGTTTGCAATGCAGGTACTGGTTATGGGGTCAAAGAGACTAACCAAACATTCAAGCAACCCACAAACTCTGAATTATTATTACTGAGAAAGAAATGTACAAACTAAATGTTAATTATTAGATTTTAGTAAATAGTTTTTGGTTGGAAATGCTTGTCTCAATGTTTATTGCACTGATAATGCTTATTTTTTCCAGATATGCTTAAGGAAAGAAGAAGTGATGCCTGTGACCCACTGCACAAAGACTGCCTCTAAGACTTGCCAGTGTGCCACATGCTTAACATTTCTTCAGAAAATTGTTCACATCTTCTAGGCATCTAATTCTGTCTATGTGAGAGAAACTTTTGTATTTTTTCTATATCTTTGTAAAATAGTGATTTTTTGGCACCCTTCCTAAATGTAACTTCAAAATGAAGTTTTCTGTTTAGCTTTGTTTTCACGAAATTAGTGTCTAAATGAGTGAAGTGTACGTGCAAGACACAAAAAAAAACTTTTACTTTTAGTGATTAAGTGATAGAGCTGCACCAGCTGTGTGTTAAATATGAACTTAGAAGGACAATTAGTCAGAGTATGAGCCATTTCTGAAAAAAAGTTTTGCATATGAGCTCCTAATAGGAAATTTTTTTTTTTTTGTGGAAATTTATGCCCTATGTAATGACCTGAACATTTAGAGCAATGAGCGAGAGGAGAAGAAAAGAAGAGTGTAGTAGCAGACGTAGAGATGATCAGCCTTCCAGTCATTCCTCATACAGAGATACCAACAAAGGCAAGTTTGGCCGACCTGATTCCAAGAGATCTCGGCATAGCTCCAGTGACTCACCGAGTCCTCACCGTGAACGGCGGCACAGTAAAGAAAAGAGGGAGGAATTCTATGAAGGAGAGGAAATTGATTACAAGATGAGGCGCTACTCCAGTAATTACAAGATGAGGCGCTACTCCAGTAATTACAAGATGAGGCGCTACTCCAGTAATCATTTTGGTGGAGACGCATCGCAAACGAAGCGTAAGAAGAGAAGGTATTTGGATGAGGAGAATTTATGTGAGACTGGACACCATTCCAAGAATTATGGAATTAAGGAAGAGACCATGGAGGATCAGTTAATGAAGGAGCACATTGGGAAGCAATGTCCAAAATACAGCAGAGTGTCAACAGACGCTGCCAGGTATCCTGAGAGAAGGTATTCTGATAGAGAGCTGGAAAATCAGGAATCTGAATCCGAGTGTGACTCTGAGGAGGAGATCATGTTCGAGTGGGAGCAGCACAAGTGGGAGCTCAACCAGATGTTCTTCACTGAGCATGACATCATAAAGCGCGGCTCTGAAGACTACAAAGATTTCTTCAAATTCCTCGGCAAGTACCAGACACTTTGCAAGCAGAAAAAGCTCCAGAAAGTCGTGGAAAAGCAGGCCAAAAAATCTCAGAATTCCTGCAAGACGGAGAGTACACAATCAACTTGTGTCACCACAGGCAAGTTTGGACTACCTGTCAAGTTTGACAACCGACACATGGTTAACTTTACTATCAAGAACGAGACAGAAGAGTCGCTGATGCGGCGGTTGCCTCCGAGAGACTTGGACGACAAGAAGAAGAGGCTTTCCCGCAGGAGAATCAGGGAATTCAGGACCATCATCTTGCTCTACCTCAACTTCAACCAGAAGAAAAATTTTGAAAAGATGCAGAAGCTGCGCAAGAGTCAAAAGGAGCTACCCATCGCGCTGTTCAGGGAGGAGATCCTGAGCACGGTGGCGCAGCACAGCATCGTCCTGGTGGCTGGTGACACCGGCTGTGGCAAGTCCACTCAGGTGAGGGGGAGGGGGGCAAGTCCACTCAGATCAGGGGGGGGCAAGTGGCTATGGCAAGTCCGCTCAAGTACTCAAGTGGAGGGTTAGGGTGAGGAGGGTTTTAGTTTTATGACCAAATTGAAGTTTTTATTTGACTCTTAAAGCTTGTTTGTGGCGTGTATGATCATTGGGAAAATGTAGCTTGAATAAATTTATTGATGAGCCACCTCACAGCCCTCCTTTTTTGTGCTACCATTTAATAAAAGTGTTTTTCTTTCCGCATGGCAGTCTAGTCCTGTTCCTCAGACCGTGCCCCTCAGGGGATACAATTAATGTATCTATGGGAAATAGCGCTCCCAAGAGAAAATGTGTGAGGGCCCAAGCTTTGAGTTAGGTTGGCCTTCTTTTTGTTGAAATAAAAGGTTATGTTTTTTTTTATGCTCAGGGTCACCGTTTTTCGATTCACTGCTCGCCTGTTTTTCTGCATCTACTACTTTCTTGTTAAACTTTTATCTTGTTTTATCAACTTTTTTAAACTTCTTGTTTCCGTACTCATTCTGCATAGATTCCCCGTTCCTTTATCTGCTGCATACTAAATGGTACCTTCCTCTCTTTGGAAAGCTTTTGTTTTTTAGCTAACTCCTAATCTAATCCCCAGATCGTGCTATACATTAGAAATATTGGCCTAAGCTATGACCTGGAACAGTCTCAGTGAGGGCTAAATATAGAGAAGGGTTTTATGTGAGAGTACCGATGAGCAGGAGCACAGTGAGCTAAATTACCGGTTCTTGCCAAGCACAAATGTATTGTACTTGTATGGCACACATGACACTTCCTCCTCTCTGATATGTGAGGGCCCGAGCTAAAGGCTTCCTTTTTGTTGAAATGAATGTTTTTTTTTTTGTTACGGACCATCTTTTTTCGCTTCACTGCTGTCCTGTTTTTCAGCACCTACTACTTTCTTCTTCAACTTTTTCTTGTTTCATGAACTTCTTTCCTAGCTTACTGTTTCTATGCACTTTGTGCATAGATTCCGCATTACCTCAACTCCATACTAAATGGTGCCTTCCTCCCTCTCTTGGAACATCTTTGTCATCGTTAAGGGAGGCTAAAACTTTCTTATATAATAGTAATAACAATTCCTCCCCTCTGAGGGTGGTCTGGGAATGAGATTTGTTTGACAAAGCATTATTTGTAAAGCAATTATTTCTTGAAGAGATGTTGGGAGTAAGATTTATGCGCGGTAGGAAGCTGCTTGATGCGGAGGGAGAAAATTAGCAATAAGTGCAGGTAGTGGAGGGAATATTGTGATATCTGCTTCAAAGTATGTCCTCGAGGGCCAGGAGGTTGGTGTACATGCTCCACAGGCCGTTGTACGGCCGAGACTCATTACTTATTGGCTTGTTACTTGTTTATTTCTTACTTATTGTCTTGTTACTCATGGACTTGTTACTCATAGACTTGTTACTCATGGACTTGTTACTCATGGACTTGTTACTCATGGACTTGTTATAATTATCACCTGCTGGCATTGCAGTATTGACACATTTGTATCGTGGCAATGGTGCAGGTGCCGCAGTACCTGATGGCTGGCGGCTACAACAAGATCGCGTGCACGCAGCCGCGCCGCATCGCGTGCATCTCGCTGTGCAAGCGAGTGGCCCACGAGACGCTCAACGAGCACGGCTCCCACGTGGGCTACCAGATAAGGTTCGAGCGCCGCTCCTCAGACCGCACCAAGATCCTCTTCCTCACCGAAGGCCTTCTGTTGCGCCAAGTGCAGTCGGACTTGTCCCTTGGCTGCTACGACGTCGTCATCCTCGATGAGATACACGAGCGCCACCTCCACACCGACTTCCTGCTGGGGGTCGTCAAGTGTCTCCTTATGCGGCGCACCAACCTCAAGATCATCCTCATGTCGGCCACCATCAACCTCGACCTCTTCAGCAAATATTTCTTGGGTAAAGCGCCTGTCATACAAGTGCCCGGCCGGCTGCACCCCATAAAACTTCAGTACTTCCCGATCCCGTCGCTGGAGCTCACCACCAAGTCGGACAAGCTGAACCCTGCGCCGTACGTGCACGTGCTGCAGCTCATCGACAACAAGTACCCTGAGAACGAGAGGGGAGATGTGCTCATTTTCCTGAGCGGCTTCAGTGAAATCAACACCGTTGTGGAGGCCGCTAAGCTGTACGCCCAGCAGAACAGGCGCTGGATCATCCTTTCCCTACATTCAAACCTGTCGGTGTCTGACCAAGAGAAGGTGTTTGACGTGCCTCCCGAGGGGGTCAGGAAATGCATTGTGTCCACAAACATTGCCGAGACCTCCATCACCATCGACGGCGTCCGCTTCGTGGTGGACTCAGGCAAGGTAAAGGAAATGAGCTACGATGCGGCCTGCAAAATGCAGAAGCTGAAGGAGTTCTGGGTGAGCCAAGCGTCTGCAGAGCAACGCAAGGGCAGAGCAGGCCGCACGGGACCCGGCGTGTGCTTCAGGCTGTACTCTGAAGAGCAGTACAACGCGTTCGACCCCTACAGCACTCCGGAGATCCAGCGGGTGCCCCTGGACTCCCTGGTGCTCCAGATGATAGCCATGGGGCTGCCGGACATCAGGCTATTCCCTTTCATCGAGCCTCCTGCTGCCGAGAGCCTCGAGGTCTCCCTCAAGTCTCTCAAGAGCCTGGCGGCCATCACAGGTCTGAGACCGTAGCTTTCTATTACTCTTTATTCATGCGCTTGGGTGTCAGCCCAACTCCACTATTGTATCTGTGGGAATTACCGCTCCCAGGGAGAATTTGTGCGGTTTCGAGCTAAAGGTTAGGAAGTGCTTCCTCTTGTTAAAATGGAATATTTTTTGTTTTGTTATGGGCCATCTTATTTGCAGTTCTCTGTTCTCTTGATTTTATTTGGCATCTACTACTTTCTTCTTTAACTTTCATCTTGTTTGATGAATATCTTTCTCAACTTACTGGTTCTTTGCACTTTGTGCATAGATTCCACGTTTTCTTAACTTCTCACTGATTGCCGGTTTGTTTTAGTGAAATAATTTGCCGTGGCATTTCATCGAATGACCTATCACAGGGATAGAACTATTTTATCTACGAGAGTACTGGCACAGGGAAGATCTAATGTCCAGAGCTGAAGGTTAAATAGGCCTCCCATTTCTTTGAATTGAATTTGTTGGTTTATTTTTTATAGATCATATTTGTGCGATTAACTTGTTTTGTTTTAGCTCTTATTATTTTCGTTGTCAACTTTGTTCTGGTCATAAATTTCTTTCAATCTTGTTGTTACTATGTGCTGGAGATCTTAGTTGGTTGTGTGGGAACACACCTTGTGCGTTGAATCCCTGATCCCTCAATTCTAAATTGAATGCTACTTAACTCCTTATTTCTTGGGAACACCTTTAGTTTAGGGATTTAAGTTAATCTCTCAAAAGTTAAAACAATGTGATGTTCTTTACTTCACCTTAGGCAGAGGTCACATCATGAGTTAGTTCGTGTGTACCTTGATAAATTTTGAAACTTGTCCACCAGCAAATGAGGCACGTAACTGTGGCCGGTGCAGTACATAATTGTGGCCAGTGCGGTACATCATTGTGTGTGCATACAGGGAGTGAGGAGCTGACGAGCACAGGCCAGCTGCTGGCCCAGCTGCCTGTGGACGTGACCATAGGCAAGATGCTACTCATGGGGACGCTATTCCATCAGGTGGGTGCTGGGCAGCCCTTGCTGCAGCCAGTTACGAAAGGGCTTCTCCTAATTATGAAAAGGCTATTCACAGAAATGAAAAGGGCTCGTTATGCTTAGAAATGCACTTTTTGCAGTCCACAATGAATGACCTTTGTTCTTTGTCCATGGACACGATGCTCCTCATGGGGACGCTCTTCCATCAGGTAGGTGCTGACACAGCCCTCGCTGCTGGAGGTGCTCTTCTTGCACCGAGAAATTTTAATGTCTCAGACGTCTGCATAGTTAGAAATGTAGTTTTTGCTGTTAGCAATGGGCTTGTTTGTAGTTAGAAAAGGACTTCTTCCAGTTACAAACAGGCATCTTGTAATTAGGAATGGGCTCATTAAAGTTAGAAACGAGCTTGTTGCATTTAGGAATGGGCTTCTTCCAGTTTCAAAAGGGCCAGTTTGAAAGGGCTTTTCCCAGTTATAAAAAGGGTATTCACAGTAATAAAAAAAGCCCGTTATGCTTAGAAATGCACTTCTTGCAGTTCACCATGAAAGACCTTTTTTCAGCTGCTCCTTACCAAGTTGAGGAAGCATTGCTGCCCCCATAACTGATAAGCCATGCCCTTGCTGCCATTATGGTGCCCATTTTCATGCCCGCCACCGGCTGATGGTGCCTGTATCACGTTAGACGCTACCTTGTTTTTTGTACCGTGCCTGTACCACGATAGAAGAAACAAAGTAGGGTCAAACCAGTCTTGTTTTCGTGCACCGTGTGGCAATGCTGACGTCATGACATCAGTCCAATAGCAGCGCTCAGATTGCATCTGGCAACACTGCTAGCCCCAAATCTCGCACCACTATTGACCTAACGACATGTTAGTTTGAAATGAAGCCGTTCTATTGGCTAACCGAACAAGAGGATTCGTAATTTTCCGCAATAAAAATAACTTCACCATGTTTTCTCTACCGTGGCCTGCAGGCGGAGATGTTTCCATGATGGTTATTGTGACAAACTTTGAACAACATTTATATAGTGTGCTTTTGTGTAACGATGTGAATCCAGTATTTTAAACTGTGAGATCTACGGCGCGATATAGTACGAATTACTGAAGCGCTAGCAAATCAATGCTAATACTACTACTACTGCAGGCGGAGACGACGCTGTCGCTGGCGGCGGCGCTGAGCGTGCAGTCGGTTTTCACGAGCCGAGCAGAGCGAGACCCCGAGTGTGCTGCCGCCGTGCGCGAGCTGTGCAGCCTTCATGGCGACCCCTTCACGCTCCTCAGCGTCTACAGGTGCGCCAGGTTAACTCTTAGACCACAGCAGGTAAAACTGAATTTTAATATTCTACTCTAATTTGAACTCATTGTAGAAAGTAATGTTGGAAATAGCTAACATGAACTGGATTGTGCCTTCATTTGGTTTTCATTAAGTATTATGAAACTTGAGTTTGTGACTACTGGTCGTTCAGCAGCATTGTTAAAATTCCCTCCGTGTACCCCTGGTGGCTGACGTCGCAGTTCAAAGTGTTAGGTAAGATGTTAGCTTGAGCCTCCCTACACGCAGCAAAGACGTGACAGGCGAGCGAGATCCCTGGGGATAAGAGGAGCCTTGTGTCAGGGATTGCCAAACGACTCTACTTGTGTGTATGCCAAGCTTGGATGTCACTTTTTAACTGGGAACTTTTAGAAAGGTTTATAAAGCACAGACACTCTTTGCTTGTCAATGCGCTTGTTCTGCTTTTTTGTATGCTCACATTTTGTGAGGAATCAGCATTCCTGGAGCTCTGCACAGTTACTTGAGGCAGTGTGAGCTGTGGCAGAACTGTGCTCCGTGCCTGTCGTGTCTGATGGGCACAAACACGTGCCACGTGGTGCCTTCTGGAGGTGAGTGGTGCTGGCGCTGCCTGCCTCCAGTGCTGTGACGTGCCTGTTGTGTTGCAGGGGCTGGCTGGAGGAGAAGTGCGGCGGGGGCGCCTCGTCCTCCTCCCGGAGGTGGTGCAGGACGCGGGGGCTGGAGGAGCAGCGGCTCTACGAGCTCACCAAGCTCAGGCACCAGTTCAGCCACCTGCTGCAGGTGGGGGCTGGGGGAACGTAAGGGGAGGAGTGCTATAGGATGGGGAAGAGTGCTATGGGATGAAGAAGTGTTCCCTGCTGGGGAGACAGGGATCTGTTTCACGTTCATACATCTGTTTCACATTCCTATTCCGGCTTCACTCACGATGCTTAAGACCCAATAATTTCCGTAAAAATTATTCTTTCACCTTTCCTACTTGTCAAAATTTACTCATCTACCTAAGCTGATGTGTTGGTCATTTTTCAAGCGCGTGCAGGCTGTACGCCCGACCTTATCCCCACCAGGAAGTTTAGTTGTATCTTTTGTCTGTAACTTGACTTCAGCGTGTAACTTTACAGTAGGATTTAACCAACAATTGCATGTGTCGCCAGGAGAGCAAGCTGCACCAGACACCGCGACTGGAGGCAGGGTCCTGCACTACAACGGCGGAGCGGGCCCGGCGGCACGGGGAGCTGCAGCAGCTGAAGGCCCTCAAGAGGACCCTGGACCAGCAGACGTCCCGCAAGGTGAAGGTGCTCAGAGCAGACAGGGACGGCGCCCCCCTCTCCGACGAGGAGGCGGAGACCACCGTAGACCGCAAACACCTCGACTTCTCCATGAAGAACGACCCGAAGCAGCTGCGGCAGCTGCTGGAGCACGCGGACGTGCGCAGCTTCAAGGACGTCATCATGCTCAAGATCATCCTGACAAGCGGCCTGTACCCGAACGTGGCGCTCGCTGACGAACACAACACCTACAAACCTAACAGTGAGCAGCTCTTCCACACCCCCAGCAAGCCGTTCGCAGCGCTGCACCCCACGAGCGTGTTTGCCAAGCAGCCGGACGTGCTCCAGGTCTCCGACGCGGACGTCGTCGAGCTGCCGACCTTTACGTGTCGCAGCCCTGCCGCCACGAAACAGCAGGTGCTGGTGTACGTGTCCCTGTTGGAGACCAACAAAGCGTTCCTCATGAACTCGTTCCGTGCCCCCACCGCCCAGACGCTGCTCCTTTTTGCCAACAAGGTCGACTCTAACGCTGACTTCTCTACGCTCGTGTTTGAGAATTTCATCGAGCTTCGCTTCCCTGAGGCCCACGTGGCGCAGGACCTGGTGGTGCAGGCCGTGCAACTCCGGGCCCAGTGGGACCAGCTGCTGGCCCTCAAGCTGAGGCTGGGCGAGGAGGAGGCCTGCGACTTGGAGGTCGTCACCACCTCCAGCGGGCTCGAGAGGGTTTTGTCGCACGGGCTGGTCGAGTTCTACATGCAGGAGCCGCTCCACTCCCAGCGTAGGCTGCTGCCTGCTGATGTGAAGGTAGGCAAGAGCTGCTGATGTGAAGGTAGGCAAGAGCTGCTGATGTGAAGGTAGGCAAGAGCTGCTGATGTGAAGGTAGGCAAGAGCTGCTGATGTGAAGGTAGGCAAGAGCTGCTGATGTGAAGGTAGGCAAGAGCTGCTGATGTGAAGGTAGGCAAGGGCTGCTGATGTGAAGGTAGGCAAAGGCTGCTGCCTGCTGATGTGAAGGTAGGCAAGGGCTGCTGATGTGAAGGTAGGCAAGGGCTGCTGATGTGAAGGTAGGCAAGGGCTGCTGATGTGAAGGTAGGCAAGGGCTGCTGATGTGAAGGTAAGCAAAAACAACTCTGAGGTATGGGAAGGTGATCAGGAAGATGTCCTCCGAGTTCGACTGAAGAACGGGGTTGAGGTAATTTTTTACGTTTGAGCTTAGTTTCTTCAACGTTTAGTAATGTCATAAAATATTAGTAGACTTTCGGATTGAGAGTAGTAGTGTTAATGGTTGAGTAATAGTGATGTGAATTATAGTTAGAAATTTAGTAGTTATATTTAGATAGTTATGGAAATTTGTAACCAGAATGTAATTACGATGCAGATAAGGTAGAGCTGTTGCTGAGGTAATTATAATCATACATATCTTGCATGTGTGGCCAAACTAACGCATTTGTGTTCTATACAACTTTAGGAACGGTAGGATACTTCTGTGGGATTTGTTGGAGCATTTACATCCCTTATTTACAGAAATCGGGTGCCTGGTGAGAACTTGGCTGATGCCAATTAAAGATGTCTAGATGCTATTGAAGCTGCAACATTCACAAGAGAATTCACACGTGTAACTTATCAAATTTTACTTATATTTCTTTTTCAAGCAACGTGGTACCCCTTCTTTTCCGAGTAATGTGGTACCCCTTCTTTTTCGAGCAACGTGGTACCCCTTCTTTTTCGAGCAACGTGGTACCCCTTCTTTTTCGAGCAACGTGGTACCCCTTCTTTTTCGAGCAACGTGGTACCCCTTCTTTTTCGAGCAACGTGGTACCCCTTCTTTTTCGAGCAACGTGGTACCCCTT
This sequence comes from Morinoia aosen, assembly GCA_030386875.1. NCBI lineage: Eukaryota > Metazoa > Arthropoda > Malacostraca > Amphipoda > Talitridae > Morinoia > Morinoia aosen. The sequence continues at coordinate 5,673,978 of CM059578.1, read as the reverse complement.
CTTTTTCGAGCAACGTGGTACCCCTTCTTTTTCGAGCAACGTGGTACCCCTTCTTTTTCGAGCAACGTGGTACCCCTTCTTTTCCGAGTATCGTAGTGCCGTTTTCCAACCTCTGCTACTCCTACAGGTGCTGCACAAAGGGCCGGGGCTGGAGGACGCGGTGCTCGACCCGAACCCCTTCACTGGAGACCCCCTGACGACGAGCAGTTCGGACGGGGGTCTGGTGGTGACCCCGTATCTTAGCTACAACTCGCTGCTGGACCCCCAGTGTGCAGTGACCACCCTCACCGAGACGGAGACCCCCTGTGTGCGGTGTGGGCAGGTGCTGCTGTGCAGGCCCCTGCACCGCCTGCACCACGTGGCGCGCTGCACACCTGACACAAAGGGCACAACCTCACGGGAGGTGCGCACCTCCAACCCCAACGCTAAAGAGTTCCACTGCCAAGTGTGCGGTGAGACCTTGTGGCTCACCATCAAGGAGATTTTCGCCCATAAAAAGACCCATTCTTCCTGATGGTATCAGTAAAATTAATGACTCGTACTAGCTCTTTTCTTGCCATATTTGTGGGGTGTGGAGTTCTTTTAATGGGATGGCAGCTCAAACAACCAGTATCTAGCTGCCTCCTGATGCTGGATGTAACTGGGATTCTGCCATCCTATGTGAGAAAACAGAGTCGAGTTTTTGATTTTTGGTTCTTTTTTGCTCCCGAGTGGAATGAATTCCAGAAAACGTGAAGGTGGCCCGAGCAACGCTAGCCCCTGCCTTGCATCGCGTGCCTGGAAGACGCCGGCTCACCTCAGCGCAGCAACGCCGCTCATTTCTCTCATTCGAAATCCTTAATAAACTTGCCTGAGTGGGTGAGACTGGCGTCAGGTGTAAGGAGCACGCCTGCATTGTGATTGATTAGTGCTACAGTGTTGCTACTACTCTCACGTTTGCGGTCACTCTCACACACTCGTTACATTAACTCGTTTCCGCTTTCGTTTGCAGAACATGAACCGGTTTTTACACATTACATTAACTTGCTTTGGAAAGTTACTCTAACTCATTGTCACTTTCCAAAGGGAAAAGGACACCTGGCGTCTCTATTGTTCAGGTGGGAGACAGAGATAGAACATGTTTAGGACAATTCTGACTCATACCTCGAACGTGAACGAAACTCATTCCGCGCTGGCGTCTAACACGATCGATACAAACGTTTGACGGGAACTACAGCATCGAGTGAAAGAAAGAAAGCAAATTAGTTTATTTCAAATTAATTAGAGACATGAAATGTCACAGGGTACAGCAATCCAAAGGTTCGAGTTAAGCCGAGTATGGGTGTGTATGCAATAAAGGTTGATGCAGTAGGAGTTGCTCTAGTTACACCAGAACTCAATATCTTGCGATGAGGGCAAGAACCTCGTATCGCTGGTCCACAGTTCTGATGGAGGTGTGCATGCCCCAGGGGAGACGTCAATGGCGTCTTGGGGAAGACCTGCTCTCCCCGGGGTCCCCAGCAGGAGAGAGGCGTCGTTAGACTAAAGGCTTCAAGTTGGAGTCTACATAGGCACTTTAGGTTAGATCAGTATGCTGCTAAACTGATACCAATGGCCCGTTTATTTCATCGGTTCAATGTTGGCTCATCGCGTAGTAAATTATCTTGTCTAATATTCGGTGCACTTTGTAGAAATGAAGTTTAGTCATAATTGATGAACATTTCAGATTGCGCAGTAACGGACCGCGAGCTCTGGCATCACAAATCACTTACATAAATATTAGGCGACGTTGATGGTCCGGTAATTTTGCTCATAGGTGCCAGTGAATTATTTGTCTGAATTTAAGTGATTCATTTATCTGTAAGTATTGATGTAAATTTCATCTGGACATCTATTCATAATTCATATATATAATATAAAGATGTTTTTGAATTCAACCTGAAACTCTATGCGTAATTCACGTAAACTCTGAAAGTATTGATGCTTCATTTGAAATATGAAGGTATTGATGCTGTCTGACACTGAGGCATGTTGCAGTACTGCATGCAGGTGTCTAGCTGCAGGGTATGTTGAGTGTTGTGTGCTATGTTGAGTGCATGTTGAGTGTTATGTAGGGCAGCCCACATACCGAGGGAGACGACGCAACATTACTAACGAGAAGCGCTCCTCAGAAGACAAAGATACGCAAAGATGAAGAGTGATGCAATAGGTGAGTTATTGCATTTTGATTTATTCCATTTTGTGTGAGAATTACATGCTGCACAGCTTGTGTGGTACATGCCTATCTTGTCATTTGTCCGAATAGTTGTGGAGTTCTGAGAGTTCGAATAAAGAACTTGTGCCTTGAAATACTATAGGTTAAATTGACAATTATAATAATCAGTGTAGGGAATATTCTCTAAACTCTAGACGTACATCTTTTTACGTGTGTGTAAACGTTCATGGTTGTATGTGGGTGTATGCAGGTGGCGTGGGTGTGGAGCAGCTGATGCTGCTGCTGGTGCTGTCAGTGATGCTGCCAGCCGTGCTGCTACTGGCGCTCCTCAACTCCGTGCTGCCCTTCTCCAGTAGGTGTCACGTACCGCTCTCACGATAGTGTATTGTACACATATGAGCATTTTCACATATTGTGGATATTTTTTTTTTACATTAAGGACAATCTCCAAACCAGAAGCAACAGAAAGACAAATTTTTAAGACAGCTCAGTTCTTACATTTTAACCCATTCAAAACAGTCAGAACCTGATACCAGCTCCCAGAAAATGTTGCCTGTTGGCGCGGTGAATGCGTTCATAAATCGTCCGGACCATCACTGTGTCGGCAGTCCACAGTGTTCTGAAGTACGAGGGTGTGACTGGAATGCCAGGTTTATGCAAGACAGGAAAATTGTATCTGTACTTGGGCTGCATTTAATGTTTTATGATAGAGTATTGACGATTTCATTGGTAATGCCTCATGAGAGAGAAGCGTCTTGGCGTGATGAAAAGTGATTTTAGGTCTCGTATTTCCAATATTGCCAAGAAAACTGCCAAATCATGGAAGAAAACGGTCAAATGACCTGGCCACACTTAGCGTAACAGCCGCGTTTGGGGATATTGTGTCAACATGAATGTGCTGAATATCTGCTGAATATTGTGTCAACATGAATGCGTCAACATGTTGATTTTAAATGTGTTGCGTTGTAGCCTGTTCGACCATGTGAGGGCCCGAGCTAAAGGTTAGGTAGGCTTCCTTTTTGTTGTAATAAAATAGGTTATTGTTTCGTTAAGGACCATTTTTTTTCGGTTCACTGCTGTCTTGTTTTTCAGCACCTACTACTTTCTTCTTCAACTTTTTTCTTGTTTCATGAACTTCTTTCCTAGCTTACTGTTTCTGTGCACCTTGTGCATAGATTCCGCGTTCCCTCAACTCCATACTAAATGGTGCCTTCCTCTTTTCTCTCATGGAACATCTTTGTCGTGGTTAAGGGAGGCTAAAACTTTCTTATATAATAATAATAATAATAATTCTTTTTGTTAAAATAACATAGGCCTTTGTTTTGTTACGGACCATCTTTTTTCGGTTCACTGCTGTCCTGTTTTTTCAGCACCTACTACTTTCTTCTTCAACTTTGATCTTGTTTCATGAACTTCTTTCTCATCTTACTGTTTCTATGCCCTTTCTGCATAGATTCTGCGTTCCCTTAACTCCATACTAAATGGTGCCTTCTTCTTTCCTCTCTTTGGATCTCATTCATTGAGGATAAGGAGGCTTAAACTAACTAATAATCTAATCTAATTTCCCCATTATCACACCCAATAACCCCCCTGCTCCTCATTACCCCCCAAATAACCTCCGTGTCCCTCATCCCCCTCCCCCTCCTGTCCCTCACCACCCCCAAATAATCCCCCTACTCCACCTCACCACCCCCAAATAACCCCGCCCCCACGCCCCCAGTCGGTCAGGTGACGACGGTGCGGTGGCTGCTGGTGGCGGTGCTGCCTGTGGTGGTCGCGGCGTACGGGCTGCGTAAGAAGAGCTTGGTGCTGAGTGGCGCCCTTACTGGTGAGTGGTGGCGCCCTTAGTGGTGCTGAGTGGCGCCCTTAGTGGTGCTGAGTGGCGCCCTTACTGTTGCTGAGTGGCGCCCTTACTGTTGCTGAGTGGCGCCCTTACTGTTGCTGAGTGGCGCCCTTACTGTTGCTGAGTGGCGCCCTTACTGTTGCTGAGTGGCGCCCTTACTGTTGCTGAGTGGTGCCCTTACTGTTGCTGAGTGGCGCCCTTACTGTTGCTGAGTGGCGCCCTTACTGTTGCTGAGTGGCGCCCTTACTGTTGCTGAGTGGCGCCCTTACTGTTGCTGAGTGGCGCCCCTACTGGTGAGTGGTGGCGCCCCTACTGGTGCTGAGTGGTGCCCTTATTGGTGCTGAGTGGCGCTCTTACTGTTGCTGAGTGGCGCCCTTACTGATGCTGAGTGGCGCCCTTACTGATGCTGAGTGGTGCCCTTACTGGTGCTGAGTGGTGCCCTTACTGGTGCTGAGTGGTGCCCTTACTGGTGCTGAGTGGTGCCCTTACTGGTGCTGAGTGGTGCCCTTACTGGTGCTGAGTGGTGCCCTTACTGGTGCTGAGTGGTGCCCTTACTGGTGCTGAGTGGTGCCCTTACTGGTGCTGAGTGACGCCATCACTGGTGCTGAGTGGCGCCCTTACTGTTGCTGAGTGGCGCCCTTACTGTTGCTGAGTGGCGCCCTTACTGGTGAGTGGTGGCGCCCCTACTGGTGCTGAGTGGTGCCCTTACTGTTGCTGAGTGGCGTCCTTACTGATGCTGAGTGGTGCCCTTACTGGTGCTGAGTGACGACATCACTGGTGCTGAGTGGCGCCCTTACTGGTGCTGAGTGGCGCCCTTACTGGTGCTGAGTGGCGCCCTTACTGGTGCTGAGTGGCGCCCTTACTGGTGCTGAGTGGCGCCCTTACTGGTGCTGAGTGGCGCCCTTACTGGTGCTGAGTGGCGCCCTTACTGGTGCTGAGTTGTGCCCTTACTGGTGCTGAGTGGCGCCCTTAGTGGTGCTGAGTGGCGCCCTTAGTGGTGCTGTGAGTGGTGGCGCCCTTAGTGGTGCTGTGAGTGGTGGCGCCCTTAGTGGTGCTGTGAGTGGTGGTGCCATTGGTGGTGCTGTGAGGGGTGGCGCCCTTGGTTGTGCTGTGAGGGTTGGCGCCCATGGTGGTGCTGTGAGGGGTGACGCCCTTGGTGGTGATGTGAGGGGTGACGCCCTTGGTGGTGCTGTGAGGGGTGACGCCCTTGGTGGGGCTGTGAGGGGTGACGCCCTTGGTGGTGCTGTGAGGGGTGACGCCCTTGGTGGTGCTGTGAGGGGTGACGCCCTTGGTGGTGCTGTGAGGGGTGACGCCCTTGGTGGTGCTGTGAGGGGTGACGCCCTTGGTGGTGCTGTGAGGGGTGACGCCCTTGGTGGTGCTGTGAGGGGTGACGCCCTTGGTGGTGCTGTGAGGGGTGACGCCCTTGGTGGTGCTGTGAGGGGTGACGCCCTTGGTGGTGCTGTGAGGAGTGCCGCGAGTGGTGGTGCCACGAGTGTTGTTGCCGCGAGTGGTGGTGTCACGAGGGGTTGTGCCGTGAGTGGTGGTGCCGTGAGTGGTGGTGCCGTGAGTGGTGGTGCCGTGAGTGGTGGTGCCGTGAGTGGTGGTGCCGTGAGTGGTGGTGCCGTGAGTGGTGGTGCCGTGAGTGGTGGTGCCGTGAGTGGTGGTGCCGTGGGTGGTGGTGCCGTGGGTGGTGGTGCCGTGAGTGGTGGTGCCGTGAGTGGTGGTGCCGTGAGTGGCAGCACCCCACTCCCCGGTAGCGTCAGGAGGGCTGGCTGCAGCAGAGCCTGACGCAGCTGACGGCGTTGCAGGGATCGTGCTGACGCAGGCGCTGATGCTGGCGCACTACGGCTTCCTGGCGCAGCTGTTCGTGTTCTTCGTGGCGGGCAGCCGCGTGACGCGGTACCCGCGCCCACCGCAAGCGCCTCCTGGAGGAGGGCTACCGGGAAGGTGGGGGGGGGGGGGGGGGGTTCAGGAAGGAGTGTGATGCTTGAAGGGGAGTTGAGGGGAGGTATGAGGTCTCCGGGGAGGTGGGGAATGGAGGGCTCAGGGGAGGTGTGGAGGTTAAGGAAAGGGGGGCTGCGGGGATTGAAGGAGTGCTCTGTGTAGGGGAAGGAGTGCTCAGTGGAGGTGTGGAGGGGGAGGGAAGGAGTGCTCTGTGGAGGTGTGGAGGGGGAGGGAAGGAGTGCTCTGTGGAGGTGTGGAGGAGGAGGAGGAGGAGGAGGGAAGGAGTGCTCTGTGGAGGTGTGGAGGAGGAGGAGGAGGAGGAGGGAAGGAGTGCTCTGTGGAGGTGGGGAGGAGGAGGAGGGAAGGAGTGCTCTGTGGAGGTGTGGAGGAGGAGGAGGGAAGGAGTGCTCTGTGGAGGTGTGGAGGAGGAGGGAAGGAGTGCTCAGTGGAGGGGGGGGGGAGAGGGTAGAGAAGGCTCATGAGGAGATGTGGGAGCCACGGGATCAGGGGATTTGGACGCTCAATTGGGAGGAGGAAAGGAGAGGTTTAAGGAAAAGGAAGGGAGGTGGGGGAAGTAAGAAAGGGAGGGCTGAGGATAGGTAGGGTAGGGTGGGAAGGAGAAGAAAGGGCTGATGTGGAAGATGGAGATGGGAGAAAGGTTGCGAGCGAAAAAAAGCTCACGGAGAAGGTGGGGAGCTACGTCCTGTAGGCTCTTCCCTTCTATCACGTGTCGTTCGCTGCCATCAAAAGCTGCGTCTCGCCGTGTCTCCGTGTTGCGCTCAGTAGGGGAAGAGGGTGTAGACATGAGGAGGGGAAGCGTTGAGCGGCCCATAGACGATCAATCTCATTGTCAATATCATCGACTCAATATATATGAAATTTTTTTTCGCCCACGAAGTCGATTAATTGACGGTCGTCAACGAAGCCCACAGACGATGAATTAAATTTTCAATATTCATTATTTTCAATTATATTGACAATAAAATTGATCGTCTATGGTCCGCGTAAGAGTGGGGATGAACGAGAAGATATCAAGGCAGCCTGAGAGCTGAGGAGAGTGGGAGAGCCCCTGCGGATGCAGCCAGTGAGAAGAAGCCAGAAGCAGACGGGAACGTCGGCATCACTAGAGTTGTGGTGACACGTGTTCATGAAACCTTTCTATTGATTGCTTCGTTGTTGTTGTAGGAATAGGTTTCTACTTCTAAATCCAAAAGTAGAAGTGAGTGAGGGAAGTGTGAGTGAGCAGTGAAGAGCAGCGCAAGCTCCGCCCACTTGTTTTTGCTTCAGGACCATTTACTTGCTCAAAGACAGCGTGGCTCTAATGATACTAACAAACTCTGGCCACCGCCATGAAAACGAGCATCGTCCCCATTGTCATTGAGCAGTAAATGAGCCTGAAGCGAGAGCAAGTGGGCGGGGCTTGCGCCTCTCTTCACTGCTCACGCGCGCACTCAATGATCGTGTAAACAGGCTTCAAGATTGACGAGTGAGAGTTCATCTTCTAACTCTTTTACCGGTTTCCTTCGTGATTTTAAAAATCAACAAAAGAGCTGCACATACTCGCGTGAAAAAACGAGAGGCCGGTTTGGGAGCGAACCATGGTCTTTTTTTTCTAATTGGGATGTCCAACCCATCGCCACTGAGGTGGGAGTCACCGAACCGTTTTTTCCATGCATGTGCAGTTAGTTACCTGTGTGGACAGTTAGGGAGCTGCGACTGTACAGTTGAGCGGCTACTCGGCGATAGTCCTACACCTGTACAGTTAGTTAACTGTGTAACTGCACAGCTGAGGGGCCACCCGCCGACGGTGCCACACCTGTACAGCAAGGCAGGCATAAGCGCACAGCTGACGCGGTGGTGTGCACAGGCGGTGGGCGCAACGGGCTGCAGGTGCTGTGCACGGCGGGCGCAGCGGCTGTGCTGAGCGTGCTGTACCTGCTGGAGTGCGGGTCGGGGGAGCACTGGCTGGACCTCCACAACCACCGCCTCGCCTCCTTCCTCTGCCTCGCCGTGCTCGGTGCGTCATTCCTTGTTCCCTGCGTGTTATCTTACCCTTAGTGTGTTTGTTTGTTTGTTTGTTTATTTGTTTGGTTTTTTATTTATTTTTTTGTTTGTTTATTGCTATATTTATCTATTTGTTTCGTGTCCGCCGCGGTAGACGAAACAAGGTAGAGTAATTTCTATGGGGGAAATTACACCTCCTCTTCCTTGGCTAGCCAATAGAACTGCTTCATTTCGAGCAAACTCTATGACGTCATTATTGCGATATGTCGTTAGGCCAATATTGGTGCCTGATTTGGGACTGAAAGTGTTGCCAGATGCGATAAGAGCGCTGCTATTGGTTCGTTGCTATGACGTCAGCATTGCCACACGGTCGATGGAAAAGAATGGTTTGACCCTACCTTGTTTCTTTTACCGTGGTGTGCTTCGTCTTGCCCAATGATCCCTTTGGTGTGTGTATTTATTTCTTATAAAGATGCTCAATGACGTATCTGTGATACGAGTTTCACCAGTGCACAAGTACAAGAATATTTTAATGGCGGGTACTGTTGGGATGGATATATTAGGTTGGCATCCACATCTGCGAGTTATTTTGGGCAAAAATTCAATCTCTTCATTTTTGACGGGCTGTGTATGTATTCTATTTTTGTGCATTCGATGTGGCACCACGGAAGACGCTACAGAGATTTCCTGTGTGCATTATGTAGGTGAACGCATATACTGATGAGTGTTAATCTGTACTGATGTGTGCTGATGTGTGCCCACACACCAGGCAGCTTCTCATGCGCAGCTGGCGACACGTTCTCGTCGGAGGTGGGCAGCGTGGTGGGCACCGTCGACCCACTCCTCATCACCTCCTTCAGGAGGGTACCTAGAGGTGGGTCGTGTGGCGCACCGGACAATTGCATACAGGACATACATCACACCCGACACGCGGCACGCCCCATACGCGGCACGCCCCATACGCGGCACGCCCCATACGCGGCACGCCCCATACGCGGCACGCCCGATACGCGGCACGCCCGATACGCGGCACGCCCGACACGCAGCACGCCCGACACGCAGCACACCCGACACTCAGCACGCCCGACACTCAGCACGCCCAACACGCAGCACGCCCGACACGCGGCACGCGCCCGACACGCGGCACGCGCCCGACACGCGGCACGCGCCCGACACGCGGCACGCGCCCGACACGCGGCACGCGCCCGACACGCGGCACGCGCCCGACACGCGGCACGCGCCCGACACGCGGCACGCGCCCGACACGCGGCACGCGCCCGACACGCGGCACGCGCCCGACACGCGGCACGCGCCCGACACGCGGCACGCGCCCGACACGCGGCACGCGCCCGACACGCGGCACGCGCCCGACACGCGGCACGCGCCCGACACGCGGCACGCGCCCGACACGCGGCACGCGCCCGACACGCGGCACGCGCCCGACACGCGGCACGCGCCCGACACGCGGCACGCGCCCGACACGCGGCACGCGCCCGACACGCGGCACGCGCCCGACACGCGGCACGCGCCCGACACGCGGCACGCGGCCGACACGCGGCACGCGGCCGACACGCGGCACGCGCCCGACACGCGGCACACCCACTTCCCGATCATGACGCTACCGCCGCTGGTTTGCAGGCACAAACGGCGGCGTGAGTGCGGTGGGCACTGCAGCGAGCGCGTTGGGTGGCACGCTGGTGGGTCTGGCCCACTACCTCACCCTCGCCACCCTCCTGCCCACCCTGCCGCCCACCTCGCCTCCCCAGCACTGCCTCGTGTGGCTGGGAACGCTGGGCGGCGTGCTGGGCAGTCTGCTCGACTCCCTGCTGGGCGCCACACTGCAGTACTCGGGTACTTGTGGTGTGGTACTGGTGTGCTGGTGTGGTGTGGTGTGGTTGTGGTGTGGTTGTGGTGTGATATGTGTGGTGTGATACTGGTGTGCTGGTGTGGTGTGATACTGGTGTGCTGGTGTGGTGTGATATGTGTGGTGTGGTGTGGTGTGATATGTGTGGTGTGGTGCTGGTGTGGTGTGGTACTGGTGTGCTGGTGTGGTATGACATGTGTGGTGTGATATGTGTTGTGTGGTACTGGTGTGCTGGTGTGGTGTGCTGGTGTGGTGTGTTATGTGTGGTGTGGTACTGGTGTGCTGGTGTAGTGTGATATGTGTGGTGTGGTACTGGTGTGATGGTGGGGTGTGATATGTGTGGTGTGGTGGGGTACTGGTGTGATATGTGTGGTGTGGTGTGGTACTGGTGTGATATGTGTGGTGTTGTGTGGTACGGTGTGTTACTGGTTTGATATATGTGGTACTGGTGTGGTGGTGTGGTACTGGTTTGATATATGTGGTACTGGTGTGGTGGTGTGGTACTGGTGGTGCGGTGCGGTGTGGTGTGTGTGTGTGTGTGTGTGTGTGTGTGTGTATGTGTGGTACTGGTGTAATATGTGGTATTGGTGTGATATGTGTGGTATTGGTGTGAAATATGTTGTACTGATGTGGTGCGGTGTGTGTGGTACAGGTGTGGTGGTGTAGAGGTGTGTGGGGTGTGCGTGCTGTGTGCGGTGGTGGGTGTGTGCTGTGCTCATGTGGTACTGGTACATGTACTGGTACATGTCACCAACAACGCACGAGGCCACCACCGAGTGGTGACACATCACCTCACCACACGCAGGTCTCCACCCGAGCGGCATGGTCGTGAGCCGCCCCGGCCGCGGTGTGGTGCACATCACAGGCAAGGGGGTGATGAGCAACACCACCGTGAACCTGGTGAGTGGTGTCATCACCGCCGTCACCATCCCCGCCCTCGTCATGCTCGTCTACTGAGCGGCGGCGCAGCGGCGGCGCAGCGGCGGCGCAGTGGTGTCGTGCAGTGATACTCCGAGGGCCTTCGTTAAATTTTGAAGCTTTGTTCCATTCAAATATAAGTTTTACCTTCCTTCCTTACCTGCAGTATTCGGGGTGTCGCCGGGAGTTGTTTTTTAGTGTGTGTTTATACCATGGCGTGTGTATGTGCGTGTGTGTTGCATACTATTGTGTGCGTGTGTATTTATACCATGGCGTGTGTATATGCGTGTGTGTTGCAAACCATTGTGTGCGTGTGTATATATACCATGGCGTGTGTATATGCGTGTGTGGTGCATACTATTGTGTGCGTGTGTATTTATACCATGGCGTGTGTATGTGCGTGTTTGTTGTATACTATTATGTGCGTGCGTGCGTACCAAGGACCTTTTTAAATTTGCCCTACTGCGGTGGTGTTGCGTTCATTCCATTAGCACATACTCGCACTTGTTCCCTCGTCCGCATTTTGCCTGCGATTTTTAGATCCGCTCACAATTTGAGTTTAGGTTTTTATTTGAAGAGCCTCTTTCTGTGGAACTTTTTCTCCCAATACCTCGCTTTCTTTTCCAACTTTTGCCTCGTTTTATTATCTTGTTCTCCTCAACTTACTGTTTCTATGCGCCAGGGACCTTGTGTGACAATACACCTTGTGCATAAATTCCACGTTCATTGAACTCCTTTCTCAAACGTGCCTTCCTTTTCCTCTCTTTAGAACACCTTAGTTGAGGTTAGGGAAGCTGGTAATGATTGTGTGTGTGTGTGGTTTTGCTGGCAGGGAGGTGAATCTCACGTGTGTGTGCGTGCGCGCGTGTGTGTAATGATGGTCATTTAATGTGTATAATTTGATACAATCTCATATGCCGGAACATCTGATATTATTAACGTTATTGTGCGTGTCTAGTCACATCTAGGCAGCCACACATCTAGGCTGCCACACATCTAGGCTGCCACACATCTAGGCTGCCACACATCTAGGCTGCCACACATCTAGGCAGCCACACATCTAGGCAGCCACACATCTAGGCTGCCACACATCAAGGCTGCCACACATCTAGGCAGCCACACATCTAGGCAGCCACACATCTAGGCAGCCACACATCTAGGCAGCCACACTTCTAGGCAGCCACACTTCTAGGCAGCCACACATCTAGGCAGCCATACATCTAGGCAGCCACACATCTAGGCAGCCACACATCTAGGCAGCCACACATCTAGGCAGCCACACAGCTAGGCAGCCACACATCTAGGCAGCCACACATCTAGGCAGCCACACATCTAGGCAGCCACACATCTAGGCAGCCACACATCTAGGCAGTCACACATCTAGGCAGTCACACATCTAGGCAGTCACACATCTAGGCAGTCACACATCTAGGCAACCACATCAAATATCCGAGCAAAGATCATGGCAAGAAGAGTTGAAGATTCATGTTCTCCAGATATGCAATTATTAAAGATGTCCTATAATCTATTTTAATAAAGCCTTTTAAGAAACCATCTTTTACTCTCCCGCTATTGATTGAAGGTATGAGGTCTCCTGCTAAAGATTATTAAGTTACCACGTTCGTCGCGCGTTGTGCCAAATGTGTCCCAATCGGTCAAATCTCTAATTCACGTTCGGGTATAAACGAATAAAACCTCACATGTTTCGCGACCTTTTCAACTGTGTAACGAGGGGAAATGTTAGCGTGCATTTCTATTTTCATGCTTCTCAGGAAGGGATAAAACGTAGTCGAGCAGAAAGTCGATATCCCTCTTCTGTTCCTCAGAACTTAACCAACCATTGACAGCGTCGGATACGCGATGAATGTGTCGAGCCTTCCAGTTGCTGAAATAGAGCAGTTGTTTTGTTTTTTTCACGATCATTTTTTCCTGTTTCTTAGCACCTTTGACTTTCCCCATGAAATTTTATTTTATTTTTTATATTTTTCTCAATTCACTGTTCCGGTCGAGCAGGCCGTGTGCCGCGCCAGCGCGCGTTGTGTTGGACGAGCAGGCCGTGTGCCGCGCCAGCGCGCGTTGTGTTGGACGAGCAGGCCGTGCGCCGCGCCAGCGCGCGTTGTGTTGGACGAGCAGGCCGTGTGCCGCGCCAGCGCGCGTTGTGTTGGACGAGCAGGCCGTGTGCCGCGCCAGCGCGCGTTGTGTTGGACGAGCAGGCCGTGTGCCGCGCCAGCGCGCGTTGTGTTGGACGAGCAGGCCGTGTGCCGCGCCAGCGCGCGTTGTGTTGGACGAGCAGGCCGTGTGCCGCGCCAGCGCGCGTTGTGTTGGACGAGCAGGCCGTGTGCCGCGCCAGCGCGCGTTGTGTTGGACGAGCAGGCCGTGTGCCGCGCCAGCGCGCGTTGTGTTGGACGAGCAGGCCGTGTGCCGCGCCAGCGCGCGTTGTGTTGGACGAGCAGGCCGTGTGCCGCGCCAGCGCGCGTTGTGTTGGACGAGCAGGCCGTGTGCCGCGCCAGCGCGCGTTGTGTTGGACGAGCAGGCCGTGTGCCGCGCCAGCGCGCGTTGTGTTGGACGAGCAGGCCGTGTGCCGCGCCAGCGCGCGTTGTGTTGGACGAGCAGGCCGTGTGCCGCGCCAGCGCGCGTTGTGTTGGACGAGCAGGCCGTGTGCCGCGCCAGCGCGCGTTGTGTTGGACGAGCAGGCCGTGTGCCGCGCCAGCGCGCGTTGTGTTGGACGAGCAGGCCGTGTGCCGCGCCAGCGCGCGTTGTGTTGGACGAGCAGGCCGTGTGCCGCGCCAGCGCGCGTTGTGTTGGACGAGCAGGCCGTGTGCCGCGCCAGCGCGCGTTGTGTTGGACGAGCAGGCCGTGTGCCGCGCCAGCGCGCGTTGTGTTGGACGAGCAGGCCGTGTGCCGCGCCAGCGCGCGTTGTGTTGGACGAGCAGGCCGTGCGCCGCGCCAGCGCGCGTTGTGTTGGACGAGCAGGCCGTGTGCCGCGCCAGCGCGCGTTGTGTTGGACGAGCAGGCCGTGTGCCGCGCCAGCGCGCGTTGTGTTGGACGAGCAGGCCGTGTGCCGCGCCAGCGCGCGTTGTGTTGGACGAGCAGGCCGTGTGCCGCGCCAGCGCGCGTTGTGTTGGACGAGCAGGCCGTGTGCCGCGCCAGCGCGCGTTGTGTTGGACGAGCAGGCCGTGTGCCGCGCCAGCGCGCGTTGTGTTGGACGAGCGTTCGCTTCACGAAGAAAGAAAAAGAAAACCCGTTTATTTCCAATAAAGATGATACAAAAAGCTCGTCATTGGTTTTTAATGTATCTCAAAGTAAGGATCCTTATTTGATACACACACACACACACACACACAAGTATCGCAATACCCAGGTCACCTGTCGAAAGAAATGATTGAGGGTAATGTATTCCTGTTGTTGCATAATTTGGGTCTATTAATATAAGGAGCTACAATTATAAAAGAAAATATAATTTCAGTGACGGTGCAATAAATAAAATACTTTAATAAAATTCTCTTTTTAGTGCACACCTACATTGAAATACGAGCTCAGGGACTCGCGGTGCTGAACAATCATCGATCGGAACAATTATGCTAAAAAAACAACCGATCGCAAAAACTGCGGAGGAGCGGAAGTTATAATTGTAGCCTCGAAGTCTGAAATTCTCAGGTCAGAGAATTCCAGCGCAATTTGAGTTTAAATTTTTTTTAACAAAAAATGAACTGCATTGCTATAGAGCGAACTGCGGTCGGTCGGTAAAAACTACTCCGTACATCATCGATCTAATATCGCTGATACTAGATCGATGCGGAGTGAATATTCCAGCAATACTCAGAAGGTATTGCATGAGTATCACACAAGTTAGAACTTGAAGCGAAGACAAGCGTCCCGTGGTGTCGGGACGGAATGTTACTAAGGCGACGACCTTGTAATTGTCTTTTTTTTACGGGAGCACTGTTCACAAATGGAGAGTAGGCCCGTATTGGGGCTAATGCTGACCTTATCTTCTTACCTATAATAATACCATTAGTGTGATTATTTATTTTTATATTTGTTTGGTGTCCGCTGCTTGCGTGTGTCTGTGACGCTCGCAAGGACGCTCAATGACCGTATCTGTGATACGAGTTTCACCAGTGCACAAGTACAAGAATATTTTGATGGCGGGTACTGTTGGGATGGATATATTTGCTTGGCATCCACATCTGCAAGATTTATGGAAGGAAAATACCGAATACCTTCAAGTTTTGAAGGGCCGTGTCCGCTATAGTTTGATGTCATTTTTTGATGCGCGGCGATGCAGTCAAAGCTTGAATTATTCCAGGCGTTCGTTGCACACACTCGAAATTCGGCGGAACCGCTCAACCTTCAATAAAAACAAGACACGCAAAGCCGCCTCTCGGTGCGCGCGACGGAGGGTCGCATGAAACGCATGCAAGGTTTCTTTGCATTTCTGGGCAAGTATTTCACTAGCAAAAATGTAATAGATTTGTTGGCAACGGAGCAGAATTTCTGAGAACTGAACTCGTTAATTTACATTAATTCCGGCGTGATGTTGTATCTATGTTTACTAAATGCTACGCTTTTGTAAAAGACCATATTGAATGAAGCCGCATTGAACCTTTCACGAAGGTTCTTCGTTTCTGCGTTATTCCTGTCACTAAATGTACGAATCATTCATACATTTAAAACTATAACATAAGAGGTATTATGTATACATGGTATAAGGCCGCCGTCACACGGAGACCAAATGGTAACGTTCCGTCATAACCGTCTACATAGCGGCACCATTTGGTCTGTCCAGCGCAGTGGTTCTTAACCAGGGTTTGGCGTTTGTGCAGTAATACAGTATATAGTTGTATACATACAGTATGTTTTGAATTCGAAGGAAAAAAAACATTTTATTTTTCCAACTGTGCAGGGTTCGATGAATGCACATATGGAACTAGTGAGGTTCAGTGCCTCTAACATCGTTCAGAACCACTGTTCTAGCGCTACGAAACCGCCAGATTTCAGCTATGAGCTACGGCGCATTTTTGGTAAGGGTATCGCTACCATTTGGTAACCAAAATGGCGGAGAAGTGGGTTGGTGCGTACTTATTTACTTGTTTTTAGGGATTATTTCTTTTTCCTGACGCGGCAAACAGCTATCAAGTGCTTAATTTATGTTATTACTGCAGCATCTTTAGTTCAGCGTATTTTTCAACATTGCTCTCGTCCGTGGTCGCTGAACATTAGCCCAGTGTTTTGATAACAGAGAAGAGTTTGCTTGCTGAATTGCGACTGCAGCGAAAGTAGATAAACCAAATGGTACGGGTCGCTACAAATTCTAGAAGCGTGTGAAAATCCCGATCAATTTGGTACCGTTGCACTACGAATTGGTATCGTGTGACGCCGCCTTGAAAATTGCTAATTTTCGGTTGGAACAGGAAAGAATGGAGAATTATTGAAACAAATACAAGAAATACGCACTTAATTGACTTTTCCATGACCACGTACCGAAACGCTCAGCGTCACGCAACATCACTGATGAGCTTTCGTACGACTGTCATGTGAGCCGCGCGTACGTGTGACAATTATTCCCGTCGTTGAAGTGAGACCCACAACAGACTCACAACCTGCGCGCTGACGCAGCACGCAAAGCTTGCAGATATCTTTGGGCCGCTTAACCCGACCCCTCCCCCACCCATGGCTGCTAGCTTTGACAGAAAAGAATTTTCCCCTTCTGGGCAGGAAACAATGTTTGAAAATTCTTCATAAGGGGGAAGAATTTTTTAGATTTTCTTTCAAAATTTTCATGTGCGTTTGCTCCCATTCACCCTTTACCCAGTCTAACTTTTTCGCCGGAGCATGCATGTTTTTCGCTGCCCAAGCAAGTTAATCGCTCGGGCGGCGAAAAACATGCATGCAGGCGGCGAAACAGTTAGACTGGGTAGTGAAAGGAGTGAGGGTGTCCACTAGGCCTCAAACTACACCCGCCACAGAGCAGAAAAACAGTTCCCCCAGTAACCACCCCGCACACACGCGGGCACCCACAAATGTTCTGTCCCCGCACGGGCGAACCAGTTGAATTTTTTCTTGCCGTGGTCCAATCCATTTTTTGCTCCACGCTTCAATGCTGCACGCACAACCACAAAATCACGCCCTAACGCAGGGCGGATTTTATTTCACTCTTTTTAGAATAACGGCGTGATTTGACCGCCTGATTTCGCGTAGCACATTTGACCAGCGTACGACCTGCAGTTTTTGTTTCGGTAAAATAGAGTTGAGCTCACGCATGAGGTCGGGATTCCACCAGCTCGGCACGATTATAAAGAAATCTTCAAAACACATGATTTAACGTCCCTAGCCAGTCACTACTGAAACGTTGACGAGACTAGTTGCTTCTTTATAACTTGCAGATATTTTTTGCAATTTAGGTCATTATATTTCGTGTGTGCCTTGATGATCATAGCATTGTAATCTCCATAGCCTTCACTGTATGCTCAGATAGAAATACGTACATCTTTCTGAATGTAAAGAAATGTATTGGAAGTCATCGAAGTTCAAATATTTGTAAAACGAACGGTGCTGAGCTGGAAATACGTACAGAATTCATTGATAAACGCACACAACAACATAAATAAAAAACGTTCGTTCAAAATAGACGTAAAATGTATTGCAAGCTATCTAATTATCCATATTTGTGAAGCTAACGGTCCTAATTGATCAACACACAGTGAGTGTTGCACAATGCAGCATGGATGAGTCGCTGACCGTTGGCGTGAATTATTATGAGAAATGATTCATTTTCTTGGACATTTTACTCCAGCTTTCAAAAGGTTAACAAATGCTGACCGCAATGGAAACCTGTGAAATCTTGACGAAAAGGGCATTCCAGAACATAGTCTTCTTTCACACTGACGCATGAGCTGAGGAAGTTTGTGATGGTAATCGGTGTTAATTGTGGTAAAACAAAAACTACTGCACGTGTGAATTAAATTACTGATTTAAAACGCTAAGCAAATATCGATTTTACATGTAAAAAAAATACCGATTGCCCATGTAAAGTAAAAAGTAAAAAACATGAAGTTGACAGCTCAAAATTGCCTTCCCATTCATACATTGGATGAAAAGCAAAACAGGATCCTCCCAAAAAGTTTATTAAAAAATTATTACTTTGGGTTTATTTATAACTGTGACTTTAAAGATCCTCAAATCAAACGAGTGGAAATGTCACGCAGAGTATTCCAGTGTTCAGGGAAATAATTAAATTCCCTGAGAGCAACAAATAATCATGTACTCCTTTACATGGTTACATCAGCAAAAGTAACAAGAAATATGAAATATACTGGAAATATTCACTGCAAAAAAAAATATATACTGGAGGTAAATGAATGTATGGGAGTAAACCCCGTAGAGTTTAGGTAAAATAATGCCCACCCCGCAGACAAACACAAATATCAAGTCCTGCGGTAGCCGCGTACAATTTAGATGTCATGAAGGGCAAGCCAAAGCATAGCGACGAGTAGGAAGTTGATTTAATCCTCTCATAAAACCCCCGAAATCCGTTAATTTTAATCTCTCTCTAAGATCTCACAATTCATAAATTGTGCATGGCGCCGAACAGCTCCTGCAAACGATAATAATTTTTTATTATCTTTTTATAGTTATTCGAATCTACAGGCAGTTTGCTTGCTCTGACATGAGGCACAGCTTGTCCACGTGCACCATATCTACGCTGGCGTGTGTGGTGGTGGTGATGTTCTGCCCCCTGGCGGCGGTGGGGGCGGGGTCAGGCAGCCTGGCGGGTGCCTACCACACCTACATCAGCGTCGCCATGGAGACGAACCCGCCCCCTGAAGAGGTGTCCGGCCAGTCGCTCTGTGAGTTGGCTACGTGGCCTATATATAGGTTAGCGTAAAAAGAACGCATGGATTTGACTTGCGTTGTACCGGTGGTCGGAATAGAATGGTTAATTAAACTAGTTATAATTATAAAGAGGATAATAATATAACTACAACTAGTATAATCACGTAAAGCTAATTAAACTAATTTGAAATCCATGCGTTATTTTTGTACCACTGTATTTAGCGTCTACCCTTGTGAATTAAACAATTACTTTACAAAAGCAGAGCAGCGTTGAAATCATTACCTGAAGCTACTGCAACTCGCATGTTGAGGTATGATTACTTGAAATAGAACAAGTGTTATCAAAGGTAGTTTCAGTTCAACACAGCTGTTTTGCATGTACAAATTCCATGTGTGAACACGCACACACTCACAGGGAAAAACTTCCCGGTTTTTTGACACCAAAGTTTTGGTGTGTAATTCAAGTATTCGTTAGACCAGCTCGCTTGCACAACTTTCAGCTCATGGATCAATTGGAGGTCAAATATGCAGAGTGTCCTAACTCACAATTCAGAGGTCAAAACCGGTAATTTCGCCTCATAGCGGCGTAGATGTCTGTCAGGCAGAGTGGCCTAGTTCCTAGTTCAGTTTCTAGTTAGTAACTTGGCTAGGAGAAGCCAGTTTGGCAACCTTGCGATGAACATCACGCCTCTAACTTGAGTGTCTTAAAATTCTGTGTTTTGTGGGTTAGTCCACTGCATATTTGCCCTCCAATTGCTCGCTTACCGTGAGGGATGGAGCCTGCGCTCCAATTAGATCACTCACAAATTGTAATTTCCTCCGCTATGCGTCGACACGCGAGCTGTGATGTGACTGGGGTTATCCCGCAGGCATGTGCCGGTATCAGTGCTACGTGGACCCCGGCTGTAAAGGCTTCAGCTTTACGAGAGGAAAAACTGAGGCAGAGAATGTGTGTTTCGTGCCCGCCCCTTACGCGGAAGTCAAGGGGTACAAGAGGACGGATGGGTACTTCACCTTCCTGAAGGGTGAGTGAAAAAGCTAACAAAACACAACATACCTTCTGCGAGGGTAGCACGACACACGCTGTGTGTGTGTCTCTCGAGCTATACGTTATAGTACATTATAGTTTGATACATTCTTACTGGAGATATTTTTCTGTTAAACTGATTTGTGCACTTATTATAATTCAAAAAATTTTCATTTCAATTTTCAATGGAAATTTTTTATTCAGAAAAACGTTATACACAATAATTTCACACACTTGCAGTGAAAATATATATTTTAAATGATGTTTCATGTATTATCATAATTCAACATATTTTAAATGAAAAGGATTTCATTTCAAAACGACGTTTTACACAATAATTTAACACCCTTTCGGTGAAGCTATTTTTCTTTTTAAATGATCCTTCAGGTCAAATTACGAGAAAGAAATCAATGATGAAACTCGATGCGACATGCAGGTAACAGAGCGGCCTCTTCTAAGCCTACGCAAACTCGCAGAATTAAGCGAGAATTTCATCCTGCAGGCTGCTAAAGATTTCCATATCATCAAATAAATTCAGTTACGAAAAATTTTACTGCAAATTAAAAACGCGCTCCGAATGAATGTTTTATTCTCAATCTAAAAAAATGTTTTTTCCCTGAAACTTATTTTTCCAAAATCCAAGATTTACCCCAAATTCGATATCCTGTATCACTCGAGCGGGCCCCAACCACCATTTTCCTGACGACAAGATTTACCCCAAAACGGATCATGTTTATGATTCGTGGTAACCCCAACACCCGATATTGGCCCCAGAGTCCCTGACCAACACCCTCATAATTACCCCAACAACCCGATATTTACCCCAGAGTCGATGACGGAGTTGGTGTTCACTGTGGGCGCCGTGACGTACCACTTCATCAAGAACACCACGCCCTTCTACGACGCGCCCTTCTTCTGCCCCCTGGGGACACGGCTGGCCTGCCCCTCCGACCCTGAGCAGTACAGGAGGCTGATGGAGTACATCCAGGGCAACAGTGGGTGTTGTGCAGTGGGTGCTGTGCAGTGGGTGCTGTGCTGGGCAGTGCGTACAGGGCAACAGTGTGTGCTGTGCAGTGGGTGCTGTGCTGGGCAGTGCGTACAGGGCAACAGTGGGTGCTGTACAGTGGGTGCTGTGCTGGGCAGTGCGTGCAACACCAAGGATGGTGTTGATGTTCGCGACAATGAACTGCACACACAATGTCACTGCACAAACAATGACACTTCACAATTCTATGATGTTATTACCGGCTCATTCCTTATATTTAATCTTAACTGCTTACGTGTAGTTATGCTGCAATACTGACGTTCACCTTGTATTCATTGCACGACTTCTTCTCTGCCTATACGTTCACTCGATATCCATTGCTAGTACAAAGCTTCCAAATACCAAGTCCAAATTTTGATACCCCTTTGCGAATATCAACGAAGGATCTTCATGTAAAGACATTTTAAAAATCAATGTTTGTATGTTTCATGCATCAATTTTATTTTAAAGCAAGCTGTTTTTCTTTCTTTCTCTTCGCGGGCAGGTTGGTGCGCTAGGCACGTCACTGTCGAGACCATGTGTTGAAAGAAAAGAAGAAGAAAACTGTTTATTTTCAAAAAAAGTTTATATCGAATTGTCCCACAACTCAATGAGTTTTAAAAATTTCTTAATTCAAAGGCCTTAATTGATAAACAATCTATACGAGGTGTACAGGGTGGGGCGTTTTGAAAGGCTGTTACGAAAAGTAAAACAATACTTAACAGAACTATTTGTTGTTTTGTTCGAATCGGTATACAATGCCGTTTGTGTGCTCACTTTTTTGTAGATATAATCAGGAAGATGGTAGCCGTCTGTAGCGATGCACTGTCGACGGCGGTGTCTCACGTTTTTGGTTGCTCTATCGCTGGCATTTGATTTGCCTTAACCTGTACAATAATAGCCTACATTGCATCGTCCCGCAGAGGCGACGCAGTCCTTCGACTACTGGATGGACGTGAGCTACACCGGCAGGGGCTGGGTGTGGGGGGACGGGACCGCGCTCCCCAAGGGGAGTTTTCCCTGGCAGTTCCCCAACCCCACCACCGACGACCCCAAACATCACGGGGTGATGGCCATTACCGTGGGGCACCAACTCATGACCTACCCCGAGGATACGGAACCCTACCTCCTGTGCGAGGAGAAGGCCTAACTCCTGTGCGAGGAGAAGGCCTAACTCCTGTGCGAGGAGAAGGCCTAACTCCTGTGCGAGGAGAAGGCCTAACTCCTGTGCGAGGAGAAGGCCTAACTCCTGTGCGAGGAGAAGGCCTAACTCCTGTGCGAGGAGAAGGCCTAACTCCTGTGCGAGGAGGCCTAACTCTTGTGCGAGGAGGCCTAACTCTTGTGCGAGGAGGCCTAACTCTTGTGCGAGGAGGCCTAACTCTTGTGCGAGGAGGCCTTACACTTGTGCGAGGAGAAGGCCTAACTCCTGTGCGAGGAGAAGGCCTAACTCCTGTGCGAGGAGAAGGCCTAACTCCTGTGCGAGGAAAAGGCCTCTTTTGTATGATGAGGCCTACCACTTATTGGATGGCATGTGCTCTCCTGTAGTAGTAAACAAAAGTATCCTTAAAATCATAATAAATTACCTAATTTCATTAACTAAAGCTACAACTCATATGTTTAAACTATTTTTGCTTTGCTCCGTGAATTCGTGCTCTGTATTCCATCGATGGATTACTAAGCAGTTGATATATGGGTATTGTTCATTAATCAACTTGAGCTAATTAGCAACTAGCTTTATTCTATTTTGTTTACAACTTAGCTGGTATCTATGGTTGCAATATCCTCCTGTATTATGCACTCATGGTATTTGATATTTTGATTATTGCATTTTAAATGGGCTTGTCCATCGTGAACTCATTGTTTAATTGCACTGATACCAGAACCTGTTCTGAGAGCACTCAGTCACCATGACCATTATTCATGGTTCTCATACGTGCATCCATGGTAATTTATCGACTTCCCGTCGTCCCTATGCGAAGACTTTTAGTTATGCTTCTAAGCTCATATATATTTCTTTTTCTGTGCGTTCAGTGAAATATAGTTCTCTCAATATCACAGATCGTTATTTTTACCCTTCCAACAATAGCTACAGTAATAACGGACACTGGAATCGCTAATTCCACATTAAATAAATGATATTTTCAACTTTGATTGAAAGATTGGGTGCTGTACTACCAATACCGCATCTTATGTTCTAAACCCTGAATAAATAGTTGAATTAAGGCATCCCTCCTTGTTATCATTGTCCTGCCAAGTAATAATTTCGCAAGCTTTAAACTTGAACTTGAAACTGGAGGCCGACAATGTCGGGGCTTTTTTAACGACCTACAATTCCCGCAACAATATTTGCAATATTCGCAAATGAGACCCCAGCGCCTCTGTACCAAACTTGCCCAATAAACTACCTAGGATCCGTCGATCCTTGTCATGAGCTGCCATTGGACGGCATCACTTGGATAACCAGTACGTTAAAACACCATCCCCAGGCATGGTGGGTCCCTACAACCTGCTCTACATGACTGGCTTATTCCAGTCACTGTCTTTTACTCCAGGCACGTGCAAGAAATACTTTCATAGCTTCAATGAGACTCAAGTTACACTTCTGATCCGATTCAACAATACAACTCGTACCACTATCATCTCCAGCACGTCTGGTATACCACTGATTCTCTCCATGCTGCTAAAACACTACATTTTCCACTCCATATTCATATCGTGAATGAAGAAGTAAAAGTACTCGGTAGATCGAGTGAAGAACGGTCGGCTGTGTGGACTTTCGTGCGAGGTAAGTTGATTAAAATTATCGTAGATATTACATATTACGGTAAATTATATTTGATTATTTCCTTGTTTATTTATATTAACAATTGCAGAATAAGTAGAAGACACCAGGTTACCCTGTTTCGAAAAAAAGGAACTTTACCAGTAGGCAGACCGCTGCCAAAAATGGCCGGTCTGCCACAGGGGTCGGGAGAAGACTTCGATACCTTCGAAGAGGAAACAAATATCTCTTTTGTTGACTCAATGGACTCCAGTGTGATTTCGGACACCGCTATGGCCACTGCTAATGAATCAATTATGGAATCTGTAACTACCCCCCATGACGGTAGTGCAGTTCCTTCCCATTTGCAATCTGTGAATACTCTGAACCCAAGTTTACCGGAACTATCTCTGAGCCCTGAAGAAAATCAACTTGTAGGAAGTATTCCTGGAACTGATAGCGAACTCCTAAAAGCTTTGAATGCTGATAATCTGGACACAACCCAACTGGAAATGAGCCGTTGGAAAGGAAAAAAACGTAATTACTCTGAAGAACCTGAAAACTTCCAAGCTAATGCATCCACAGCAGGAGGAATAAATAGCCCTGCTCAGGCTGATAACCCACCTGTCAAAAAAAAAGCACTCCTACCAAACACTAGAAACCAGTCATCTGTCATGTCTTGCAACCTGCTGGTATTTCCTGAGGACAGCCAGTCTGAGGTTGCCACCGTCCTGATTGAGCCCGGAAGTTCCTCTCAAGACGTAATGAAATTCTTCTCAAACGAACTTAAGTTAATGAGAGATCTACAGTCATCTGAATTTGGAAAATACAACATAATCGATACAAAGAAAAATATAAGCCGAAAACTTTTGGTAGTCAAGATAAAAAAAATTAACAGCTATCAACTAAACACTCTATTGAAAACAAATCGTATTGGAGACTGGTCCATAACTTGCAGATTGCCAGAAGCAATGCAAAAATCTTTTGGAGTTATAGGACCAATTGGACTTGACTCAGACCTCAATGAAATTAAAGAATACCTGTCAATTAAGAACCCAAATCTCCTTAACGTCCTGCGTCTGACTAAAGGAAAAGACCACCAATCAACACTTTGTGTGAAGCTGACATTTTCTGGACCTGTACTGCCTGAATGTGTATACCTAGGATACCAAAAATTTAAAGTTCGCCTATTTGTAGACAGGCCTTGGCAGTGCTACAACTGCCAAAGGTTTGGGCACAATGCAAGAGACTGCCGTTCAAAGCCTCGATGTGTGATCTGTGCTGGACCTCATCAATCAAAAGAGTGCATCTCAAAGGAAATAAAAAAACCAATGAAGTGCACAAATTGTAAAGGAGACCACACAGCAAGCTATGGGGGATGTGCAGGAATGAAAAATGCCAAGCTTGTTGAGAAAATTCGTGCTGAAAACAAAATGTCATATAGAGATGCAGTTGTAATGGCCAAACAGCAAGACAAAACTGCCAACACATCAAGGAAATTTGATGACACAACTTATCAAGTCTCCTCTACGCAGAAAAACATCATGAAAAGTCAGCTACCAGAGCAGATGTTTACAGAGAAAACAAAAAATGCTGCCACTCAAACTGAACATGAAGATGTTGCTCAGAATACACTGCAACAGCCCAGTAAGCATCTCCATGTTCAGATAGCCCTTACTATGGCAAGGATTTTCAAGCTAATGTTAAATAGCAACAAAACTATTCCAGACTGCTCCATTTTGGATATAATTAATGAAGAAATGCATACAAACCTTACCAATGGTGAACTGGAATTGGAAAAAGATCAAATGAGCAAAAACGCCTCTTCTGTGGACATACCTAGTGGATCAGCCGTGCATGCAACATGGGAGGAACCGCATTTGAGGATGAATGAGTCCCAAATAATTAAGACACGCTCCCACCCAACTGATAATGCAAGAAAACAAGTAAGGGCCATCAACCTCAAAAATCCTGAGCAGCCGGTGGTTGAGCAGCGCGCTTCTCAAGACAGCCTTGGACCCACATTCAACTCCCACCAAACCAGAGGTCAAAATGGATGTCAGGAAGGTGCCCAGAAAACACTAAATAGGACACAGAACAGAGGTAAGAGTGGGATGAGAAAAAAAAAATAGAAACAGGTAACAATTTAAATATTCTTGTATGGAACTGCCATAGCCTTTACAGCAAACTATCAGAATTCAAAATAAGAGTGTATACCACAAAGCCACATATAATTTGCTTATCCGAAACATGGTTGAAGGCCAGCAGAGAACCAACTTTTATAAATTATCGTACCTTCTACAAGCATAGACTTGTGAGGCCCGGCGGAGGCATAGCAATGCTGGTTCGAAATGATGTGCACTGCTCTGAAAAATCACTGAATGAGTACCCAAATGGTAGCCTTGAAATACAGGCAATAAAAATATTCAATAAATCCAAAACTGTTGAAATCTTGAATTTATATAACCCAAGTTCAGTTGTCAGTGCAGACGAATTTAATCACTATTTTTCTCAACTTGGCTCATGTAAACTTGTCACTGGTGACTTCAATGCTCACCACCCAATGTGGGACACAAGAGCCCCAAGTAATAGTACCGGAAATAACCTTGTGGATGTACTTTTACTACATGACCTGGTTCTACTCACACCACTTAATTTACCAACATATTACCATATGCCTACAAAGACAAAGTCCACTTTGGATTTGTGTTTTAGCTCTGCTGACCTTCAACCAATGTCCCAGGTTACTTTGGGGGAGGAGTTGGGAAGTGATCATGAGCCAGTGCTGCTATCGGTGGGCTTCTCCCCTGACGTGGCTACTTTTAGATCTAGAGGTCACTGGCGCTTTAGTGGGGCTTCCTGGGGCCAATGGAGAGCCTCCCTTCCCCAAATAAATAGAGGGGAAAATTTTGAGGAATCTGTTCTGAATTTCACAGAGGCACTTACCCAGACATCAGGAAGAGTTTTTGCTAGAACTCAAGAAAGGATCACCCCTAAATACTCTAAGCCCTGGTGGAATAGTGAGTGCAGTGCATGGGTCAGTAGGCGTCATGCAGCAAAGAATAACTTTAGGAAGCACCCAACTCCTGATAATTTGGTCACTTTAAGGAAAGCAGAGGCAATGGTTAAGCGAGTCGCTAAAGCTGCTAAAATCAAAGCCTTTCAGGACTTTTGTTCTGAAATAAACCAATTTACCCCAGTGAGTGCTATATGGAAAAAAATAGGTGCTTTGTCTGGAAAACGACGGGTTATTAGATCGGACCCCTTGATTTTAAGTGATAAAGTGATTACTGAGGCTCAAAGTAAATCTGAAGCCATAGCAGATGTATACTCAAAGGTACTAAATTCAAAATGTTCCACCCCAGATAGCACCTACCTGTTGCAGCTAGCTATAGCACTAAGTAATGATGATCTAGTAGACTATAATGAACCTTTTACCCTGTCAGAGCTTCAGCAAGTGATAAAGCATAGTAAAAATACTTCACCCGGTGATGATATGATCCACAATCAAATGCTCAAAAACCTTACAGTGGAATATAATGATTGGTTCTTGTCCATAATTAATCATAGTTTTAAAAATAGTATAATCCCATGTTCATGGAAGCTAGCTACTATAATACCTATATTAAAACCTGATAAAGTATCATCTGACCCAATTGCTTATAGACCTATATCACTATTATCATGTATGTCAAAAATAGTAGAGGGCTTGATCTGTAACCGACTGTATTATGTGTTAGAAAAATGTGTGACTCTCAGTGATACTCAAAGTGGCTTTCGGAAGAGGATGTGCACACTGGATCAGGTGGCTAGGCTAGAAATGAATGTTAGATGTACCCTGGTAGACCGAGGTATATGCGTGGTGATTTTCTGTGATTTGAGTAAGGCTTATGACCGTGTTTGGCATACTGGCCTTCTCTTTAAACTCTCTAAAGTCGGAATAGTTGGTAGGACACTTGGCTGGATAAGGGAGTACTTGCGGAGCAGAGAATTCAAGGTATTTTTCGACGGTAGTTATTCCTCTGTTCGGCAAATAAGCTCAGGAGTCCCACAAGGCTCTTCTTCTTCTTCTTCTTTCTTCTTGCACGCTTTTTAATGTTATGTTGTCTGACATCCCTAGAGTTAATGGAGTCACTCTTTTAGAGTATGCAGATGATATAACTATCTTATGTAGGGGTATAGACATCCAGCAGGTAACTAAGAAGGTTCAGGAGCAAGTTGACCAGATCAATAGCTGGGCAAAGTATTGGGGCTTAGAACTGAACCAGACAAAAACAAAGGGAATGATGTTTACGAAAAAGGATACTGTACAACCTAACATAACTGTTGAAGGCAAAACTATAGATTTTGTTCCCACCTATAAATATTTGGGAGTTACACTGGATGCTCCAAACCTTTCTTGGAAAGCCCACGTACAGAGTGTGAGAGATAGCTGCATTCCCAGAGTAAATATTATGAAAGCAATATCTCATCACTACTGGGGAGCAGACAGATCAAGCCTGCTCAACTATTACAAAATGGTGGTCCGTGCCAAGTTAGATTATGGCTCAATGTTTTATGGAGTGGCTCCTGAGTCCTACCTGAATAAATTAGACATTATACAAAATACCTGTTTAAGGATTGCTACCGGGGTGCGGAGCACCACTCCAATATTATCACTCGAAGTTGAAAGTAACATCCCTCCTCTGAAATTCCGTAGGATGTTGACACTAATGAAGTTTTATTGCAGACTTAAAGAACTCCCATATAACTTAGCTACAACTAGAGAAATATTTCCCCAATTTGGATGTTTGCAGAACAAGCCTTGGACTGGGCACGTCATGCTGCCACCTCTAGTAGTTAGAGCTGAAAGGCTCTTTAATATAATGAAAATTCCCAAACCTAATACCTGTTGTACCCCTATTGTTTCCCCTGTTCCTCCTTGGAAGGATACCAGTAAGATGTTCCTCACTGAGTTCTTAGATGTCCCTGTAAGACATTTGTCCAGTGAAAGAGTTTACTCAACTCATCAATATCTTCAAGATATGGTATACCCCCATTATTTGTCTGTGTACACTGATGGGTCTGTACTTGTTGACCCTATTTGTTCCGCTGCAGCAGCAGTAATAGTTCAAGATGTACAGAGCACCAAGATGATGAATTGGAGATTACCTCCAGAGACTTCCATCTTTGCTTGTGAAATGTTTGCCTTGGTGCAGGCCACTAAATATGTGTATGCTAATTATGACTCTCTTCCAGGAGCAGTTATTTATACAGATTCCCTCTCAAGTATATATTCTCTGCAATGTAGATCAAATGTGAACTACATTCATTTAGTGTATGAAGTGCAGAAGTATACTGAACTTATAAGTATGAAGTTCCCAATCTGTATTCAGTATATTCCAGGACATAAGGGCCTTGAGGGAAACGAGTTGGCAGACCTGGCAGCCAAGGCCGCTCATCAGCAGGAGGTAACACCCAACATACACATTGCAACAACTGATAAGGTGAGAGAAATTAAACTAGCTATTAAGAAAGAGTGGAAGAAAAAGTGGCTGCATGATGTGAATACCATAAAAAAAGGAAAGTTTCTACTCAAAATTAGGGATGACATTGGTTTTTGGCCCTGGTCTCACCACCGGTCTAGAGTGGTAGAAACCACAATGGCTCGTTTGAGAACTGGCCATGTAGGATTAAACCAACATCTGTACAGGTTTGAACTTGCAACAACAGATAAATGCACTTGCGGAAGTATAGATAGTGTAGAACACTTTTTACTCCAATGCCCACTGTACTCACTGGCCAGAGATAATATGTATTCAGAACTAAGTGGTGCCAAAATCCCCTGCACGGTTAAAAATCTGTTAGGGGGAGGCAAACATGATGCCAAAATGCAACAATTTATTCTTACTGTTGTAGCAACCTTTCTGGTATCAACAGGTAGACTGGGAATTCTATAAATAGTGACTAACTACTAACATTAGATAGTACATTAAAAGCTACGTCCTGAAAGGGGAAAGAACACTTTGTTGAATAGAGCGTCTTTGTTTGCATAAGGTCTGTAAATGCAACTACTGTACAAGGGGCTCTATGAACAAAGAGTGAACATGCCTTCAATAAGCAGCAGAGAACGTCACTAATTTTGCCTCTTGTAGACATGCACTCCAGTAGGGGTAGTGTAACGTAGAGAGTAGGGAGTAAGCATGTCTAAACCCTTAAGCTATAAAGCGCCCCAAATGCCTACCGCTTGATGCTCCAGGCTGTGCTGCCCAGGCTGGACCATTGTTCTCCCTTGAAATTAATTCTATGCTGCTCAAGTGTCTTAATGCCTAGGTTGAAAATGCTAATCTTGCATGAAATTGCTAACGCCTATGTATGGGAAGAATAAAAATATAATAAAAATGAAATAATGAACCATAAAAAGCTGAATAAAGTGTACAATATGTTAAGGCTCTGTTCATCTGTTACAGAGCTACCTATACGGCAACGCCAAGGACAACCCTAGAGACCTGAGGCGCATGGACCTATAAATTCCGGAGACCTCACTAAACTGAAGAAGAGAGAGAGAGAGAAGTAAAAGTACTCGGGGGATAATTTCATTATCCGCGATTGCGTACAATCATTCGACCTTCAAATTTTAAAGTCTGTTTGGTTCAAGCAAGTACTCTGTGTTGAGAGTTGTTTGAAAATGTGGAAAAGGCGTCGCTAAGTACGTACAAATTTTATTTGAAAGTATGAAAGCTTTAATACAGATAATTTTTCCTCTAGCCCTATTGGAAGAACTCACTGAGCCCAGTGTTATTCATCGTTGTGTGACTAGTTACTTCACATTTGGGAACGACTAAGGTTCGGTCGGAGCACGTGTGCGGAAGAAAATCAAGCAAGTTCTTAGCTACTCTCATTGATGCAGAAAATATCGGTCAATTTTTGCTTTAATGTTGTCAACGATTTTCATAATTTCGTTGCCAATAATCAATAAAGGAACACATTTAAGGGGATCATCCGGGTTTGAGACTTTTTTTCGTCCGATTCGTTTGAAAATTGGCCAGTATATGTCTTTTGTGAAAGTAAACCTTTTTTACTCCTGTCATTTTTTCGATTTAGGCCTTAGTTTTCTTTTTTTTTGACGAAAAATGTGTTTTTTGTATATTTTTATTGATATTTCAGATTGGAACTCCTCCTTCAGTTTTGATGCTAGAACAAAAACAAAGACAGTTTTAGAACCCTTGGAACATTTCTAACAAACGCTCATTCAGATTTTTCAAATTCAAATTTTTTCTATTTTTTCAAAATTTTTGGAAATTTCAAAAATCAGCAACAATTTTTTGGGTTTAGAGCTATATATTTCTTCAAAGAATTCAAATTTGAAAAAAAGCAGAATGAACGTTTGTTAGAAATGTTTCAAGGATTCTAAAACTGTCTTCGGATTTGTTCTAGCATCAAAACTCAAGAACTAGTCCCAGGATGAATGTTGAAAATTCAAAGTGTTGGGTTGGGTATAAGCAAAAAATGAAATTTTGTGTTGAAGTGTAATATAATGAACAATTGATGTAATTGAATGCAGTTTTAATTTTTATTTCGATACTTTGGTAAATGTAAAGGACTTGACCATAATCGATTTCCCACTTTTTGATGAACAAAGACTGTTAATTAAACCAAAATAAACAAGTTTTCTTCAATGCACTTTCCGTCGGAAATGAGTATTTTAAAAGTTATGGCATTAAATGAGTTACCGTAACTCCAGTCTTTGAGTCGGGGAAAAATACACCGCGCGGTCCGACGTGAAAGTAAACAGGCGTTCCCGCGCGCCAACCAAGCCGACGAAGAGCAAACCCCCTATTACAAACGTAAAGAGGTTGGGTCGTGAGGGGTAGCAACAGTTCTTTTAGTGAAAATTATAAAACGAAAAGAACTGTGGCTACCCCTCACGACCCAACCTCTTTACGTTTGTAATAGGGTGATGCACAATGGAGTTCCGGTAACTCATTTAATGCCATAACTTTTAAAATACTCATTTCCGACGGAAAGTGCATTGAAGAAAACTTGTTTATTTTGGTCTCATCAACAATATTTGTTGGTCAAAAAGTGGGAAATCGATTATGGTCAAGTCCTTTACATTTACCGATACTTTCCAGACATAACTTCATATTCAAACTGTGAATTGTGATTTCAAAACAAATAAAAAATTATAAAAATTTTTCCTTTTTTATCAAAAAAATAATTTTTTCTTTTTTCAGTCTGATTCTTATGAAATTTGACTATGATATGTAACCTTTGAAAAGAAACACAATTGATTCCATTCATTTTTTTGATTAAGGCCTTAGATTTTGCAATAATTTAACATATTGATTTTTAGGTATTGATATTTCACTAATATTGATATTTCAAAATTGGACCCCTCCTTCAGGTTTGATGCTAGAACAAAAACAAATGCAGATTTAGAATCCATGAAACATTTCTAACACACTCACTTTCGGCTTTTTCTCCATTTCCCATTTGTTCTCTTTTTATATGGGGTCAAAATTGGCAAAATTGAAAGATTTTGAATGCTTTTCATTGATATTGATATTTCAAAATGGGACTCCTCTGTCAGTTTTGATGCTATAACAATAACAAATGCAGTTTTAGAATCCTTTGAACATTTTTAACACACTCACATTCGGCTTTTTTTCCATCTCCCATTTGTTCTCTTTATATATGGGGTCAAAATCAGGAAAAAGTTGAAAAAATTTTGGGTGCTTTTCATTGATATCGATATTTCAAAATGGGACTCCTCCTTCAGTTTTGATGCTAGAACAAAAACAAATGCAGTTTTAGAATCCTTGAAACATTTCTAACACACTCACGTTTGGCTTTTTTTCCATCTCCCATTTGTTCTCTTTTTATATGGGGTCAAAATCGGGAAAATTGAAATATTTTGGTCCCTTTACCCCCCCCCTCCCCCGGGAGGGGGGAAATTATTGTCGTAGTGCCATAAAATTTTAGGAACGAATATTCCACCAACTAAGGGTCCTTCTACAACAAAAACATGCAAAATGACCATGACATCGACAGGATCTGGCAAGGGCCCCGGATGATCCCCTTAAAAACGTTTTACAAGAATGACATTCTGCTTGCTGATAAGTTATTTTGAATTATTCAACTTTGAAGTTGGCTTGTGCGCGCCAGGGAAGTGAGCGTGCCAAGCGTAATTTAATTAATAACAGAACTTACGTAAGCCTAATCCCCTATTACAAACGTAAAAAGGTTGAGTCGTGAGAGGTAGCCACAGTTCTTTTAGTGAAAATTATAAATAAAGGTTTCTAGTGACGTCCATTTACATCATCTCCAATGACGGCCTCATCTTTGAGCCGATGTAAATGGACGTCACTACTCACTAGAAACCTTTATTTACAATTTTCACTAGAAGAACTATGGCTCCCCCTCACAACCCAACCTCTTTACGTTCTTAATAGGGGGTTAGCTTCCCTTTCAACTCTGAAATTGCCCAAAAAAGGTCATTCATGAGCGCCGCTTACATAACTTCAAGCTTAAATAATTTGAAAACTAAGCATTTGCAAGCACAATGTCATTCATGTAAAACGTCTTAAAATTGACTATATTACCTATATATGGCAACAAAATTATGATAAATGTTGATAATATTAAAGTAAAAATTTACCAAAATTTTGAGAATATTCTTGTCTACTACCAAAGAATTACGGAGATTTTTCTTTTGTTTTTAATGTAAAGAGGCCAGAAGGACTACAATCATCAAGTTTTATCAACACAAAGTGATAAAAATGAACTGCTGGATATTAAATATATTGCTTGGGTCAATTTCTTCTGGAATTGTCTACATCTTGGTGAAATTTTGAACAGTGAATAGTGAAATTAATGAGACTGTGGTATAGAGTAGAACAGTACAAACTAAAAATGTTTGCTACTTATTCTTTCATTTTAGTCTTCCATACATCTTGAAACAGTGTATTTTACGGTAAATGTTACAAAAAGTGACTAATGGATTTTTAATTTTTATTGCTAGTAGCATGGTAAATGGATCAAAATAAATAACTATTATTCCATCATTCCATGTACTTTTCATGGTAAATGAGAATTTAATGAGTTATAGCAGTGACATAACACAGTGCAACCATATTAAACTAATTTAACATAACATGACCTAAAGTAACATAACGTAACAATTTGAGCAGGACAAAACTTAGATTCTGTTGGGGTCTCCTCTCAAAACACTTTTTCCCGCTTGAAACTTGAAAGACTAGAATTACGGTAAGCAATCTACTGCTTTAACTCTTTAAATACTCATTTATCCTAGAAAATGTATAGAAGATAAGTAGATTTTGATCTAATTACTATGATACAAGCATCAAAAATTAAAAAATTGATTAGTCAGTTCTCCTGAAAATTTACCCATTTAACACTTTGACTGCAATGTGCACTACTAGTGGTCTTGGAAAGGATTTTTATAATGCTGCTGACTGAACATTAGTCACAAACTTACTTTATATAAATACTTGAAGAAAACTTAACAAAAGCAGGATCCAGTTCATGTTTGCTATTTTTATAATTTTTATATTATAATTAATTATAATTATAATAATTATAATATAATAATTATAATATAATAAATAATAATTTATAATTATTATTTATTTATTCATTATAATTTTTATAATTGTAGTTAAAGATTGAAATTTAGTTCGACTAATTTTTGCTAAAATGATGAGTAAGGTATGCAGCAGATACTATAATCATATTTGTGATTGGTCAATGTGAAGTTTAATGCAACCACGGAAATTAATAATTATATTCCAAACAATCACTAAAGGAACCCATTTAAGAACATTTTACAAGAATGACATTCTGCTAGCTGATGCTTTATTTTCAAATTATTGAACTTTGAAGTTGGCCTTCCCGCGCCAAAGGAAGCGAGCGTAATTCAATTATAAGCGGAAGCAAACCCCCTATTACAAACGTAAAGAGGTTGGGTCGTGAGGGGGAGGCACAGTTCTTCTAGTGAAAATTATAAATAAAGCTTCTAACCCACCCATTTGGGTGACGACCGCAATCTTGTTTACATCGGGTCAAAGATGGCGACCACCATGGGCGCCGCCATCTTCAGAAGTCAAACACAATCCATTCTTGAAAAATGTGTTGACTTCTGAATGTTCCCCCATAAGAAATAATGAAAACACAATTATTGTATTCCAAGCCTCATTGGACAGGTGCAGTAAATCGTTATATATTTTTAGCGCCTTTTCACAGATGAATGCTCCACTGATACTATTACAGCATAAGTGTTTCTAAATTTCAAAGATCAGCAATAATTTCTCCACTTCTTCTAATATCTGAGGTCTTTTCTGCATCAATGAGGTCATTCCTTTTGCAACAGTTGTTCCTTTGAGCTCTTCTTTCTTCTTCATAAATATTGGTATTGTCAACTTAGCCATGCCCTACTGTGTAGCTAGATCCAAAACACGCACTCCACTCTCGAATTTTGTAATGATTTCCTTCTTCAGTTTGATTGTTGTAACAACATTCTTCCTTTTCAGCTGCCCACTATCACTATCATTCTTTTATAACCCATTTTTTGTCAGTTTGTGATGTAAATTAACCAAATACTTAAAAGAGCAAAATAGTGTACAATGCTGCGTAAGTTTATGTGTGACCAGAACAACGAATGGTGAATGACTTTTGACGTTCAACTCTGGGCGCTTTTCACTCGGTTTGGTTTGAGTTCCAAACGCATCATCAGCTTTCTGGCCAAAATTCACCCAAATTTTTTGGTCAACCTCCGATTTGTTTAACTTATGAGGCATTCAACATCAGAGGTACTACTATATTCCTAAAGATTTGAAATTAATTTATTCAAAAAATATATTGATTTTTTTTGTTTGAAAATTTGTTGAGAAATTGTAGTACTTGGAAATAAAAATTCAATTAATTATTTGCGTAATTTTAAAAGCTAACTGCTGTGTATTTTTATTAAATTCAACAGATTTGCCCTTTTCTCCTACCCTGTGGTCTTTCTGCCTAACCATTCATATGAATTAAAATTTTTCAAACCCCTACTGTAAGTATAAGTTAGAATCTAGTGTAATTGTGTGAATTGGAATCTCAAGTAGTCACAGTTTTATTGTGTTGTTCATGGACTGATTGTCATTATCGAATAATTTATTGAGTTCAAGAAGACATTTGTTTGCAATGTCTCTACGGTTAGCACCTTTGAGCAACACAGAGCGAGATGCTGTCATAGCCTCTCTAGCCTCTGGCATCAGACTGGATGGCCGAGGGCTGCTGGAGAACAGGAACGTGGCAATCCAGTTTGGCAAAGATTATGGCACATGCACAGTCTCTCTGGGTGAAACCAGAGTTTTGGCTAAGGTAAGTGGTATATTGTTTTTACTGTTTAGTATTTACTATGCTTGTATTATTTAGTGTCCTTCTATCCAAGACATTAATTTTATTTCCAATAAGTATGGGTTTAGATTTAAAATTTGTTTCATTTATTTGCTGTTCACAATTTCTATATTACATTGAAGTAGCCTAACAGATAAAAAATCAATGTCCACCCATCAATCAATTATAAACAATCGTTGAACTAAGTAATACTGAAAAAATGTAAAAAACTCTTTGTAAAGACAGCATGATTTTTGAAAAACTTGTTTCCTTTGCAAACACAGTAGCTGATCGTACTTAATTTTCCAGTTCATTTATGCAGCTGCTATTTTCCGTAATACTATTTTTAATAGCATCATGGGTTTGTGGTTCAGAATGTGCATGGGCTTATGAAACACAAGGTTTTTAAATATCTCAATCCACCTGTGTGTGAATTAGTTTCTTGTGTTCCCCCGGATCTTGCCGCAGGAGGATATAGTCTGGTGCCACATCATGTTCATTTGAGAGTGCTGCTGTTCTCCATGCCTCATTTGGGTGATCTCACAACGGGTCACAAGGGCTCAGTATGGGGTAAAGTTATCAGTGCCAAAAATAAAGCTTCGATTTTGTGTGTTGCATCATTTGAAAAGACTAAAACAGTTCATTTCAAATGAAGTAGATATATGAATACAATTTATGAAAATGGTATTTCAATTTTAAAGAAAAGCTTACTGTAAAAGATCCAAGTTGGTAAACAAGCACCTCTCAGAGGAATACAGCTATTGTATCTATGGGAATTAGCACTCCCAGGGGGACAATGTGAGGGCCCAAGCTAAATGTTAAGTAGGCTTTTTTTATTAAAATAGAATAGGTTTTGGTTTTGTTCTGGACCAACTTTTTCGGTTCACTGCTGTCCTGTTCTATTTTTAGTACCTAATACTTTCTTTTTCAACTTTGATCTTGTTTCATGAACTTCTTTCTCTTCTTAATGTTTCTATGCCCTTTCTGCATAGATTCTGCATTCCCTTTTCTCCATGCTAAATGATGCCTTCTTCCTTTCTCTCTTTGGATCGCATTTGTTGCTGCGGATAGGAAGGCTAGAACTAACAACTAATCTAATGTGGTAAACAAACATTGATATGTTAACATAGTTGGTTACCACAAGCCTATTCTGTTTACTTACTCTAAATACGGAATGGGTAAATAGGAAAAATTATACAAGACTTTCATATTTTATTACATCCAACTTCTGTGGTTTATTTGGAGTATAATTGTTTTGTGCTGATAATTAGCTAAAAACCATTATTATAAGTGTGAGCGTGAAGATGAGACTGTGGTGTTGCAGGTGACATGCGAGGTGGTCGAGCCGAGGCCATCTCGTCCCAGTGAAGGCAAGATTGTGACCAGCGTCCACATTACCCCCATGGCAGGGGCCGAGTACGAGACCGGCCGCACCAATGATGCTCAGGTCTGTGAGTTTACTTGGCATTCACTCAAAAACATAGAATTTCACCCACTTCCATAGGAATGGAAAGCTTTGACTGATGAATGTGGAATTTGACATTTATTGGAGAACTGTGTCTCCAAGACATGTGTTGATTGATGAGGAATTGCTTTTGAAAAAATCAACTAGTTGGAAAATTTCTCAATGGTATGTGTTTTTTTAATTCTTAATGAACAAGTACATCAATTTTATTAAACAATACAGGTGTAAGATAATTGCATTGAGTCACTCTTCAGTGTAAAACACGAGGCCTCAGATCCTTCACTTTTCATTTTACAAAGTTAAATGGTTTCAATTTGTCCTATTTGATTCATTTATACAAAGCAGAAAGTGAAGAACTGTGCGTAATATACAGTATTGTCTGTTGTTGTCTCTTTTGAGATTTTTGTTTGTTTGTTTGTTTTTTTGTTAATTTTGGCTATTGGCTGTGCTATCAGTTACTGAATGCATTATGAATTACCCACTGCAATATCAATAAATAACTATATTTATGAATTACGGATTGTAAGTGACAATTATTCACTCTATTAATGATTAATAGTATTCTGAATTACTTTTTAGTGTTAGACTCACCAGACACTGACACTACCATTGCTGTGTCACCACATAGGCTTTAAGACTGTGTGCATGTGATGCTCCTCACTTTAGAGAGGATTGTTGCTTAGTTTGTTAAGCTGTTGAAGAAAAATGGCCATGACGCTTTAGTTTTGAGTGATGGGCTTCTCTTGTGAATCTTGTCAATGTGTGTGCGTGCAGTTCTATATCAATAGAGTATTTTGTATCGGAACGTGAATGCGGAATGGTTATGTGAATACATATTAATAAATCGATTGTGAGGCTCACTATTAAACTGGACTGAACTGTATTTGTTTTATCTTGAGTTGCTTCAGAGTTATTTAATTACATTATCAGACCTTTTCTTGAGTGATCTTTCGAATGCTTCAGAAGTGTCTGTTCTTTGGTCTCTTTGACCTCCTGCTCATGTTCCTTTAGGCTCCTAGATTTTCTTGTTTTCTACCAGGAAGAGATGCTAATTCACAAAAAAATCATCTGTTGCTGCACTATCAGCATTCAAGACGTTTCTTCCCATATTTGAAGTGATGATGTGGTTATGGGATACCAAATGTTTGGCTGTCTTTTGTCCCAATTATAGACTCAGTGTGGTCTAGTCCATCATCTCCCTTGCGTTTTCATCCTCATTTTTCTGGCATCAGTTCATTCTTAATAGAGTTAACAAAGTTTTGTAGTGATTACATTTGTTTGCATATTTTCTTGAAGATCAATATTTAAAAAAACTTATTTGAGCAAGAAATACTGAATATGTATCTGGTCTTTGAGTTACAGTGCCCCACATACCACTATTGTGCAACTGAATATCATTGTTTAGTTGTGTGCACTCAAGTGATCAATCCATTTTGCTATGTCAACAATAAACAACTTAACTATATTTCTTATTTTCCAAATGCTTCATACTTCAACAGATACATGACAATGTATTGGGGGTCCATGAGTGCATCAAGCTGCATGAGTACTGAACACCTTCAATATATTGCAAACATTGTTTCCTAATATTGTTATTTAGTTGTGTATAGTATTATTTAGTTTAGCTGTATACATAGTTCTTTCAATTAACAAAAGCAATGTAACACCCGTGCTGCATGGCGTGCAGGACGAGCTACAGCAGCTGCTGGACAGCAACATCAAGGAGAGCAGATGTCTCGACCTCGAGGCGCTCTGCATCATGGCAGAGGAGAGCGTCTGGCAGCTCAGGGTAGACGTCACTGTGAGTTGTGCTGGGGTCCGCTGTGTGGGGGTGCTGGTGGTAATGGTGCAGGGGTCCGCTGTGTGGGGGTACTGGTGGTAATGGTGCAGGGGTCCGCTGTGTGTGGGGGTGCTGGTGGTAATGGTGCAGGGGTCCGCTGTGTGGGGGTGCTGGTGGTAATGGTGCAGGGGTCCGCTGTGTGGGGGTGCTGGTGGTAATGGTGCAGGGGTCCACTGTGTGGGGGTGCTGGTGGTAATGGTGCAGGGGTCCGCTGTGTGGGGGTGCTGGTGGTAATGGTACAGGGGTCTGCTGTGTGGGGGTGCTGGTGGTAATGGTGCAGGGGTCCACTGTGTGGGGGTGCTGGTGGTAATGGTGCAGGGGTCTGCTGTGTGGGGGTGCTGGTGGTAATGGTGCAGGGGTCCGCTGTGTGGGGGTGCTGGTGGTAATGGTGCAGGGGTTCGCTGTGTGGGGGTGCTGGTGGTAATGGTGCAGGGGTCCGCTGTGTGGGGGTGCTGGTGGTAATGGTGCAGGGGTTCGCTGTGTGGGGATGGGGTTGGTGGTAATGATGCGATGTGTGCTGTGGGGTGGTGCTGGGTGTGGAGCCAAATAGCACAAAATGTTGTTTTATGTACCATCTTTTACGGTTCACTGGTGTACTTTTTCCAGCATTTTTTACTTCCTTCTTCGTCAAATTTTATGTGTTTTTTTCAATCTCGTTCTTATACATGGAATGAATCCTGCATTGGAACACACATATGGATGAGTTCTCCATTCCTTTAATTCTACATCAATTTAGGCGTTTTTCTCCCTCCTCCCCTTGGGACCACATTTGAAGCAACCAGAAAATTAACTTCAAATTGGTTAATGGCTAATGCCTTGGATCTTCAATCTGTTTTCAAGTCGTTTCCAGGGGCTCACATAGACTAACAAACGACCTACTCCAACACTATTGCAGCTGTGTCACAATGAGCTCACAATGAGCTCACAAAGGTCCGCTAACAGCGCCATAATGTGCAGGTGCTGAACGCACGTGGCAACCTGGGGGACGCGTGCAACATGGCGGCTGTGGTGGCACTCAAACACTTCCACAGACCTGACGTCAGCGTCGAGGTGAGCAGCTGTGTATGTCTTTGTGTGGTGCCTTACTTCAGTTCTCATGAAGCTTTACTTCACTTATTATTGTGTCTAGTTCTGTTGAGGCCGTTGTGTCCTCACTGCATGGGATGAGTTGCTAGTTGGTTATTACCGCCTGTGTACTGGAGCCTGATGGTCAATTGTTGCTGCTAGGAAGTTTTGAAAGAATATAATAACTACTACAACTCTAGGTCTTTGTTGTATGCGTGGGCCTTTACGAGCTAGTATCTGAAATACCATGCTAAATTTCCCTTGAGGGACTTGAAATTGTGTG
This sequence comes from Morinoia aosen, assembly GCA_030386875.1. NCBI lineage: Eukaryota > Metazoa > Arthropoda > Malacostraca > Amphipoda > Talitridae > Morinoia > Morinoia aosen. The sequence goes on along the minus strand of CM059578.1, from coordinate 5,633,532 downwards.
GACTTGTATCCTAGATACTTCAACAAGTCTATTATTAGTGGCACCAAACTACATAGCGTGCTTCATAGCCTCGTATCCTAAATACAGGGTGCGTACAGGCATGGAGAAGCATGGAAAGTAGTTGAATTTCGAAAATAAAATTCAAGGCCTCGAAAGTAGTGGAATTTTAAAAATGGACATTGAAAGTCATGAAATTTTAGGATTTTCGTGAAAAGAAAATTTTACTGTTGAAAATTTTCGTTCCGTTTGGTCCGCGTTGAGCGAGGCGTTGTCAGTAACCTTCGAGTGTTACTTGGGCTCTGATTGGTTGATACAGCTACGTCTTTAGTGTCCGCGATTTTGATTGGTTCTCAGGCGTCACGTGAAACCAAACGCGCTCAGTGTGACTGAAGACACGCGCTCGCTCGGACCATTGTTGACCTGTCGCCACTGTTGAACATTTTCGAGCTGAGTTTTTATCATCGGTCTTGACCATCCCGTGTGTGTGTGACTAGAGTTACGGTGCCGAGACTGAGCTGAGGAATTATCGTCATGCCAGCAAGCAGCTCATGGAAGTCAACATGGGTGAGAACACCATCGTGGCGCAGAGAGTGGTCATGGACCACATCAAACATGTAGGAGGTATCTCCAAGGTTGACATTTCCAAGAAACTCCTCTTTTCAGCTTCACAGGGCAGACAGCGCTATCAACACTACCTGGATCAAAAGAAGGAAGAGGCAGAGAAGCAGAAGAAGGGAGAGAAGAGGAAGAGAGAACTGGATGAAGTGGAGAACCTGAAGACAAAACGGAAGAGGATGGAGGAGAGTCTGCAAGCGCTGGTGGAGGATGCTGACAGCTTTGCACGGAAGGCAGAGGACAAGAATGATTTGCGCCTACTGGCAAAGTCAAATGCATTGAGGAAATCAGCCAAAGACAAGCAAGAACAACTCAAGGGGCTGAATGCGGAAATTAATGACAAACTTAATGCACTGGCAAATGCATAGCAGATGCTATTGAACTGTCCAGCATGACTGTTTGGTGTTGTGATGATCATTTACACATTTATGAAAACAAGACCTGCAAGTAATGATGAATGTTCTGTGAAGTTTATGACTGAAATACATTTATTGTGCTGCAATTTAACTTTGTGTGACATTATTTTGGGCAGAGAGAGGTAGTGAAAATGTAATTTGGTTGGCATAAAAAGTCATGAAAAAGTAGTGGAATTTTGAACCTCAGAGCCTGTACACACCCTGTAAATACTGTAGTTTGCACGTAGGCCCAATAATTTGCTAATGCAGCAGCAGCAGCAGATACCAGCTGTGTCGTGCAGCTGGCCAGCTAGTGCCTGAGCAGCTGCACCACAATGCTCACCTGCATCTTGGTGCACACCACGGCAGAAGAAACGAAGCAGGGTCAAACCAGTCTTTTTTTCGTCGACCGTTTGGCAATGCTGAGGCCATGGCAACGAACCAATATTAGCGCTCGTGTTGCATCTGGAAACATTGCTAGCCTCAAATCTGGCACCACTATTGGCCTCACGACATGTTGCAGTGGTGACGTCATCAAGTTTGTTTGAAATTAAGCCTTTCTATTGGCTGGCCGAACAAGAGTAGTTGTATTTTCCCCCATAGAAATGACTTTACCTTGTTTCCTCTACCGTGGTGCACACCGCGTATAGGCCGTCACTGAAGCACGATCTCTGCCCTCAGGAGGACGGGCGCGTGACCGTGCACAGCTTCACAGAACGGGAGCCCATCCCCACCTTCCTGAAGAAGGTCCCCCTGTGCCTCACCTACGCCTTCTGTGCCCAGGAGGACGCAGAGCTCATAGTCTTCTCGGACCCTACCGACCTCGAGGAGCGGGTGCGTCTCGACCTTTTCGGGTGCCTGCATACCCTGTCTCTTCTTTGTTGTAGTTTAGTCGTGTGCTCGGAGTTGTTGACTGTTGGAGTTTTTGTTATTTTCGAGTTTTGTATGAATGGGGCAAAATTGTGACTAATTTGACAATGCAGTTGTGTATGAATGGGTCAAACTAGTATGCATAATTTAATGCTCCAGTTTTATAGTTGTTACAATTAACGTTCGCATGCGAATGTGATAGTGATGTGAATTACTGCGCCAGCCTTGTTCTGTGATCATTGGAGAGGAGTAGTGGGGCATTGCACGTCCAGGCTAAGCTGAAACATCCTCAACCTTTGGGGGATGTTTCAGAAATGGAGTCACATTGAATAGTGCGGGCTTGTTTTTTTTATTGAGAGGCTACTTCACAGTAAAAAATAGAATATATTTTATTATATTTTAGACATAATGTTTTATCTTCCATTTTGCCTCTTCCACTCTTTTTGGATCATTCATATGAGTTTTACTGTCGTTTACGTTAATGTTGGTATCCTTCATGTAGGTGTTGGTATCCTTCATGTAAGTGTCAGTATCCTTCATCTAAATCTAAATGTCAGTATCCTTCATCTAAATCTAAATGTCAGTATCCTTCATATAGATGTCAGTATCCTTTATATAGGTGTTAGTATAAGTTATTTAGGTATTCTTAGCTGCCCGCGTGTGATGGGGTTGACCTGTCATGTGCGGGGGGAGGGGCTGCACTCAATGAAGCGGTCGGGGTAAACCAGCTGTGGCTGTCGGGCCTGACTGTGGAATGTGGTTGTGCTGGGCTGCTGCTGATCTTGGCAGTTCAGGTGCGGCCAGTGCTGCCTCTCTCGCCTCCTAGTGACTAAGTGTGGTGATTGTGGCCTGCTGTCGGCTACCTTCCCATAGGGAGGATAAGCCCGGTATATGTATGTATGTATGTAGGTGTTCTTATATGATTTACTCTCATGTGTGTGGCTAACACGCGTGGGTGCGGTGGGCAGGTGGTGCGGGGGCGGCTGGTGGTGGGCCTGAACCCCCACGGCGAGATCACCTCGATGAACTTCCCCGGCCTGGTGCCCCTCGAGAAGAAGCACGTCCGCTTCTGCATCTCTAACGCCTTCCAGCGTGCCATGCAGGTGGCGCGGCAGGTGGAGCAGCTGGTGGAGCAGGACCTCACCGCCAGAAAAGCTGGAGCAAAGACCAGGGGGTTCGTGGGGCAGCTGGTGTCCGACGAGCAAATCCAGAGAGATCTCGTCGAGTCCAAACTGTCCGCCATGACGGCCATGTCCGCCAAGATCCGCCATGTCAGGGACCTCATGGACGCCATGGACGTGAAGCCGCCGTCTGACGTGGCTTCTGACATGAGCAGCGACGAGGGGGAAGAAGAGGGGTCCACCAGCGACTCGAGCTCCAGCGAATTCAGCGACACTGACAAAAAGCTGACGATTCGGCCGGCGGCAGCGGGGAGCGGGGGTGCGCCCCCTCGGGACGGGGGTGGAGGGGGCAGCGACAGCGAGGAAGACGTCAAGGAGACAGTCGACTTTGGTATCTTGTAGGAAATGGAAATTTTTAAGTAAATGTTGATCTCAGGAGACCTTTGTTTTTATTTACCTGACTTGAGTTCTGTTTCTCAAGTGGACCCTCTACTTCTGTTGCTCGTCTCTGGAAACTGGGGAGCGAGGGAGGCTTTAAATCTACGTCAGGGCAGCTTGAGAGTAATGCTAGGGTTGTGTGAGGGTAACGCCAAGGTTGTGTGAGGGTAACGCCAGGGCTGTGTGAGGGTAACGCCAGGGCTATGTGAAGGTAACGCCAGGGCTGTGTGAGTGTAACACCAGGGCTATGTGAGGGTAACGCCAGGGCTGTGTGAGTGTTACACCAGGGCTGTGTGAGGGCAACACCATGGCTGTGTGAGGGCAACACCAGGGCTGTGTTAAGGCAACACCAGGGCTGTGTAAGGGCAACACCAGGGCTGTGTGAGGGAAACACCAGGGCTGTGTGAGGGAAACACCAGGGCTGTGTGAGGGAAACACCAGGGCTGTGTGAAGGAAACACCAGGGCTGTGTGAGGGCGACACCAGGGCTGTGTGAGGGCAACGCCAGGGCTGTGTGAGGGCCACACCAGGCTGTGTGGGCAACACCAGGGCTGTGTGAGGGCAACACCAGGGCTGTGTGAGGGCAACACCAGGGTTGTGTGAGGGCAATACCAGGGTTGTTTGAGGGCAACACCAGGGCTGTGAGGGCAACGCCAGGGCTCTGTGAGGGCAACGCCAGGGCTGTGTGAGGGCAACACCAGGGCTGTGTGAGGGCAACACCAGGGCTGTGTGAGGGCAACACCAGGGCTGTGTGAGGGCAACACCAGGGCTGTGTGAGGGCAACACCAGGGCTGTGTGAGGGCAACACCAGGGTTGTGTGAGGGCAACGCCAGAGCTGTGTGAGGGCAACATCAGGGCTGTGTGAGGGCAACATCAGGGCTGTGTGAGGGCAACACCAGGGCTGTATGAGGGCAACACCAGGGTTGTTTGAGGGCAACGCCAGGGCTGTGTGAGGGCAACGCCAGAGCTGTGTGAGGGCAACACCAGGGCTGTGTGAGGGCAACACCAGGGCTATGTGAGGGCAACACCAGGGCTGTGTGAGGGCAACACCAGGGCTGTGTGAGGGCAACACCAGGGCTGTGTGAGGGCAACACCAGGGCTGTGTGAGGGCAACGCCAGAGCTGTGTGAGGGCAACATCAGGGCTGTGTGAGGGCAACATCAGGGCTGTGTGAGGGCAACACCAGGGCTGTGTGAGGGCAACACCAGGGTTGTTTGAGGGCAACACCAGGGCTGTGTGAGGGCAACGCCAGGGCTCTGTGAGGGCAACGCCAGGGCTGTGTGAGGGCAACACCAGGGCTGTGTGAGGACAACACCAGGGCTGTGTGAGGGCAACACCAGGGCTGTGTGAGGGCAACACCAGGGCTGTGTGAGGGCAACACCAGGGCTGTGTGAGGGCAACACCAGGGCTGTGTGAGGGCGACACCAGGGCTGTGTGAGGGCAACGCCAGGGCTGTGTGAGGGCCACACCAGGCTGTGTGGGCAACACCAGGGCTGTGTGAGGGCAACACCAGGGCTGTGTGAGGGCAATACCAGGGCTCTGTGAGGGCAACGCCAGGGCTGTGTGAGGGCAACACCAGGGCTGTGTGAGGGCAACACCAGGGCTGTGTGAGGGCAACACCAGGGCTGTGTGAGGGCAACACCAGGGCTGTGTGAGGGCAACACCAGGGCTGTGTGAGGGCAACACCAGGGCTGTGTGAGGGCAACGCCAGAGCTGTGTGAGGGCAACATCAGGGCTGTGTGAGGGCAACATCAGGGCTGTGTGAGGGCAACACCAGGGCTGTGTGAGGGCAACACCAGGGTTGTTTGAGGGCAACACCAGGGCTGTGTGAGGGCAACGCCAGGGCTCTGTGAGGGCAACGCCAGGGCTGTGTGAGGGCAACACCAGGGCTGTGTGAGGGCAACACCAGGGCTGTGTGAGGGCAACACCAGGGCTGTGTGAGGGCAACACCAGGGCTGTGTGAGGGCAACACCAGGGCTGTGTGAGGGCAACACCAGGGCTGTGTGAGGGCAACACCAGGGCTGTGTGAGGGCAACGCCAGAGCTGTGTGAGGGCAACATCAGGGCTGTGTGAGGGCAACATCAGGGCTGTGTGAGGGCAACACCAGGGCTGTGTGAGGGCAACACCAGGGTTGTTTGAGGGCAACGCCAGGGCTGTGTGAGGGCAACGCCAGAGCTGTGTGAGGGCAACACCAGGGCTGTGTGAGGGCAACGCCAGGGCTGTGTGAGGGCAACACCAGGGCTGTGTGAGGGCAACTCCAGGGCTGTGTGAGGGCAACACCAGGGCTGTGTGAGGGCAACGCCAGAGCTGTGTGAGGGCAACACCAGGGCTGTGTGAGGGAAACACCAGGGCTGAGGGCTATGTACTCTTTTAATCTACATATGACGATATACGATAATAATTATAAGAGACAACACAATTTCATGGACGATGCATTTTCATTGTGTGTTGAGAACACTTTTGACAATTTACGTATACATGATATATAACTTCGCAGTTCTTGAAGCCAGGAAATAATATCAGAATTGTTTGTTTCGGAAGATGTTCTAAAATGTCATTTTAAGGAAGCACGAAGAAATAAATATACATATCTATGAGCATGAGGACCACGAAAATGACAAGATTTGTATTTCTAAATGAGCAATTTTAACATAACGGTCACCATAACGGTAAGGGAAATTCTTTAAATTTTGAACTATGTAGTAGGTCCCAGGCTCAATGCCTCGCGCCTGGGCACTGCAGTTGCCGGAGCAAGCGGCTCCTCTGGTGATGCAGATAACGGAGAAAACTAACTGAAAAAAGCTTAGATTCCTGCACTATGAGGTAGCATGTCATTCCCTGCTTCTTAAGTTGAGGGCTCAAAACCTTACTCAAGTATGAACGCATGAAATTAATAATACAATCTATGAAGTTTTGTGTAGGATGTTCCACCTCAGTTTCTTGTATCTAGCGTTCCACATTCTTAATATGAGTTGCCGAACACGCTCGCTCCACTGAAGCTAAATCGAGCGGTGGGCGTGAAGCCCGTAGCCTGGATACAGGAGTGTGCTCTGGGCTCCACCTCAGCTAAAACCGGGGGGGGGGGGTTATTAATCATTTAGTGGAAGTAATAGAGGGGGATGTTTGGGGGTATAAAACAAGTTAGGGAAGAGAGGCTGGAGACGGAAGACGTTGTTATAAAACTCCGACACGTAAACTGCCGAGTCGGCTCAAATTTTCATTGCTAAAATCCCTTTCATTTAATATAAAATTTGTACTTGATTCATGAAGATAATATGAAGTTTTTAGATTCTTTCATCGCTCTGTAATTTTTTCATATTCATTTATACGTTTAAGTTATCGTTACTTTGGGCATGAACCGTATACCAGGAGTGTTACTTTTTCCTTTTTAAAATAGTGCACCTTCAACAGCAAGTTTTCTTTAAAAGAGAATAAATGAAATTTAAAAGTATTTGATCGTAAACTCAAAAAAAGTAGACCTTATATAGTGGTAAATATAAGGAACCTGGTTGCTGCTGTTGTACTTTGACGATAAAATAAATGGGTAAGTAATTATAGTAGTGGTCTATTTCGATAACTTTCAACATAATTGAAGCTTAGGCTGATAATTTTTGACCCAATTTAGCTAACACCCGTGAGGGCTAAAATTTGGGTGATGTTTATTTGTGTCGGTGATTTTCCGTCCCTATCAAGCCCTTTATTGTCAATAGTTATTTTTGGAGATGATATGATAGTAGAATTCTTACTTTTTGTTTTTTCAGCCCGTAGCCATTAATATTTGTGCTCTTATAGGATGATTTAATTTCCTTCTCCTACTTACACCAATCCGTCAGATGATATATTTAATTGTTTTTAAACTCAAATAGGTCTATTTTCTTTTACCTCTACACTTATATTTCCTTCTTCTTTTAATATTTTCTTAATTTTTTTCACCTTAATTTTCTATTTGGCTCCTGACATTTTACTGTAATTCCATAATATTCAGTTAACTCTATGTTTCTCCTTCACATCCGTACCTGCTCTCCCTTATTTTTTATTCAGTAAGGCTTTCAACCTTACAATCTTCATTCAAGCTATGCTATTCTTTTAAAAGATATCGTTAATTTAACTCTCATTTCATTTTTTTGTGTATATAATCTTTACTCATTTTCTCATGATCTTCACTCCACCACGCTTTTCCCTCTCTACGAGCCTATTTATCCTCTCATTAATATTCGGCCCTCTTTTCCTTCGGGCTTTACCTCTGAAATAATTTCGCGTGAGTCTTCTTTAATATTGCGTTTTTATTCATACGATGACCTTGTTATCCTTCAACCCTCACTTTCGAGCCCTCCCCTTCCTTCTTTTTCTCTCCCCTCCCCCCTCCTCCAGTCACGGGTATTCCAGCTCACGTTTGCTGTTCCAATTAATTCACTCGTTGGCAACTCCCGGCCTCCTGCCAGTCACCTTCTGGCGAGCGTGGAGGGAGGCGTCCGTAGACTTTTACGCTGTGGCCAATACTGGTTTCCCATTCATCCTGTGTACATCAATATTTCTTATCATAAATCTACACTTTCTCACCTTTAAAAGTGTATTACACGTAAGGTATTTTGTAGGTAAAAACAAGTTTTGTTGTTCGTAATTTTTGAGGAGCGACGTGAGGGAGAAGGATGAGACTCCACAGCGGCGGCCAGCAGACGTCGACGCTTCCTGTATTTTTGGAATTTTTTCTTATTGAGAATCTCTGTGCTTTATTTAATGCTTATCCCCATTTGTTTCATTTTCTTTTCTTGTGCATTTGTTTTTATTCGATTTTCATACCCTAAGCGCGCGCTGGTTGGTTAGTGATGTAACGTGGGCAGGAGCTTCTGTGTGTGTGGAGGGGAGGGGGGGGAGGGAGTAGGCCTGTCTGAAACACTCGTATTATGAACGTTTCTGGTATAATTTATTTATCGTTGATTGTGATAACTGAGTTTAATATAAGGTTCTCATCAATGCTTGATTGGCATTAATAATTGGCGTGCGTCTGATAATATTAATATTCAGTAAATCGCCGGCCACAGTATGGCTATCCGCTGGGGGAAGTAAAGTCTTTAAAATGATCTGGAAACTCAGTAGCTTTGTTATCATGACGGTAGGGAGTTTGCCAAATTTTCAGCTTTTCGGGCTACTTGCCGGCATTTTGTATTGTAATTTTTTAAATATTTCCTGTACCTAGTTGAGTTGTAGGGTTTGATGAATGGTTTACTGTGGCGTAATTTGCTCAAATGACCACAACTGAACAAGCTACTTCACACAAACTCCTAACTGATACTGAAGCCCTCGCGTCTATGTTGGTGCGCACGCAAGTTCACTCGCGCATGTTGTATGTATCTTGTATATATTGTGTATATGTATCGTCTACATGTTGTGTATATATCTTGTATGTTGTACGTATACATAAATTTTGTATATGGTGTACTTATATCGTGTATATATCGTATATATATATGTATGTATATCGTATATATATATATATATATACATCTTGTAAAGGTTATATATTATATTGGGGACGGGCGCTCCCTGAGGGCATGTAGGATTCCTGAGCTCCTCATGGGAGCGACGGTGTCTGTCCTCGTCCTTGTACCTTCTGGGGACTTAGCTCTCCTCCAATGGCAGCGACACTTTGTAGGAAGTAGTCTGTTGTGGACACAGATGTGTTATTAGACAGGCCCTATCTTTAATAGTTTAGTTACGTGTCGTTGTGTTAGTTATAAACTATTCATTTATTACGCATTCTACTATAAGTTGCCGAGTGTTAGGTGCGTTTCGAGTTCTTTACTAATTATATTATCTTATAATATTCACCTATTGTTATAGTATTAGTGACGTATTAGAGAAATTCTGAATTATCAGTTATTTATATAAATTGAAACATATACGCATTTGTAATGCAATATTTTAATTTTTATGGAAGTTAATGTTTCTGTACAAAATACACACGCACTCAGACTCCTAACTTACTCGCATACACTTCAGACCGCCGCACGATCGCGTGACAACACCTCCGCCTGTCATGCACCACACACCGCAATAATCGGATGAACATATTTCTCTCCCTATAGTTAGCGCTAATCACTTCACTCTCGATTGTCGAGCAATAGTCACCTGCGCCAGGCGAGGTGATTCGCTTATCCGAAATTTCTCATCAGTCATCGATTTCCGGTCCGTCATTCCAGTCAGTGACATACATTCCCGGCAGGTGTACGGGAGAATGGAGAGGGGATGGGGGAATTCCTATTCCAGATACAGCCAGTTCCCATTCCAGATACAGCTTATTTTCATTATAGATACGGCCAGTTCCCATTCCAGGTACGGCCAGTTCCCATTCCAGGCATGGCCAGTTCCCATTGCAGGTACGGCCAGTTCCCATTGCAGGTACGGCCAGTTCCCATTCCAGGCACGGCCAGTTCCCATTGCAGGTACGGCCAGTTTCCATTCCAGGAACGACCAGTTCCCATTCCAAGTACGGCCAGTTCTCATACCAGATACGGCCAGTTCCCATTGCAGGCACGGCCAGTTCCCATTCCAGGTACGACCAGTTCATTCCAGGTACGACCAGTTCCCATTCCAGGTACGGCCAGTTCCCATTCCAGGTACGGCCAGTTCCCATTGCAGGTACGGCCAGTTCCCATTGCAGGCCCGGCCGTTACCCACACCAAGAAAGACGGCACGTCAGCCGTCTAGAGCTACCGTCAGCGATAGCGTGACAGGCGCCCGTCAGCCGCCAGGCTTATCTTTCCTCTTCAATAAAGGCTAACTTATTGTTTCGTGGGCCCGTAATGCCTGTCCTGACTTGTTATTGCTCTGTTTGCGTTACTGTGAGCTCTCTCATTTGTGATAATGATCCTCTGTTCATGCAGAGCATGTATGTACATGCATGGTACCTATATCGGTTTTGCGAATTTACGTTTCACAGCATGGGGTTTTAAAATTTCAAAATTTTTAACATTAAAATGCTCATTTATGTATTGGTGTTCTTTTTTCTTATCGGTAAATGGTTCGTTGGTATGAGGGAACATCGATGCGAATTATCTCGTGTGTGAAGTCAGTTAGTTTGTGGACGGCAGCGAGGGGACTTGTTTACAGCCTCATTCCCTCGGAAAAATATCGTTCTTTGTGTCCGCTTCAAACTGTTCATGTGTCGTTATATTCCCCTACCTAAACACGTCTCTCATTTTATTGTTTTTGTGACTTGTGTCCTCATGGTGAGGCTTGGTGGTAGTCATGGTTGTGGTGAAGGTGGTGATGTAGGTGATGTTGATGGTGTTGGTGATGTAGGTGGTGGTGGTGTAGGTGCTAGGTGATGCTCGTGATGATGCTGGTGGTGATGTAGGAGGTGGAGGATGTGTGAGAGGAGGTAGCCGTAAACAAGCATCTCCCTCAAAAGAACAATGGTAAGCAGACGCTGCTTGTTTTGACCGGTTCTGGGCTGCATGTGTCTTGAATCGATGGCCATAATGGCCTATTTTTGCTGTAAATAACAACCTAAAAATCGGCCGCTCGAAACAGATTACATTCGCTCAATACTTGGTGCGCTCACTGTGTTGGGAAATATGATGCTCTCTGGGTGAAAAGTTAGTGAAGATACACTACTAAGGTAGTGAAGTTAGTGAAGTTAGTGTTAGTAAAGTAGGTGAAGATACACTACTAAAGTAGGTGTAGAAATTGAAAATTCGTTTTAAATACACCCGGTGAGACACCGCCTCGGTAGATGGACTATGTTGAGTGGCGGAGAGAATGTTGGTGGCACTACCGAGACGAGGCTTCAACTTGCATTTCAAGACAACTATGCGTGTCAGCGCATAGTTTCTCAGAGGATATTGAACAAACTTCACTTAGTTCAGTGTGTTCTACTTGCCAGATCACGCCTTCCCTGTCACGCTGCTCTCTTCAGATTGCGGGTGCTGTGCGACCCTCCCGTGTTCCCTCGTGCCACACGCGCCTCACCTGCGCGTTGTAGAGGGTTGCGTGCTCTGCACGACGGTGTCCTAGGCATTTCATTCTCTTTTTTTGAACGAACGAACTCTGCTTAAAGAAAAGACCGAAAGAGAGTTTGTCGGGGAGAGATGTGAAACAGAAAAGGATAGATAGTGTACTGATAAAGATGCGCTTTGCGCATGTGATGCTAGTGTTGAAGGGTTTTTTGTAAGTAGTTTGAGGGTGGTGAAAGTTAACTACCCGTCAGGGCTTTGTATGGGTCTCTTGTTTGTCCGCCTATTTTTTTCACATCACACATACGACCTGTTGCATGTTTATAATAATACGAAATTATTGGGACATTAGAGAGCCTGTGTACTTATAACTGCATTTTCAGCCTAGTTTTCCTGATTGTGTTTATAATTCAATCATAATTATGGGAACGTTGAAGAGTTAGTTTATTTATAAATGTTTTTCATCTTCCCAGAATTAGTCGTGAAAATAATGTGAAACAAGTGAGTGTGGTTACAGCATATGTTTTATGAACATTGAGAAGTCAAAGTCAATAAAAATAAAATTTATTGACTAAGAGAAACAAGCCAATGAACGGATTTTATGGTTGAAGTTTATTTACGTGTTCATTTTGCGTCTGTTTTAAGCATCCTGACTGGTATGAACTTGAAGTCCGTCGGTCTGTGAGAACGCCTGCAGTATTATGCCATTGATCAGTTCCACAAGTAACCACTCCAAGACCTCCCACACCAAATGAAGAATCCCAGCAAACAAAAACCTCTCACGCCGAACTCGCCTGAAAATGCAGATGATTCCAACGAGCCCGTCTGTTCTTCAGACTCGAGCCCTGACTCGGTATCTTTCGGCTTCAGTGACAAGAATTTAAAAACTATGGAATCAGAACCTAACAGACATGGCGATGATGCTTGCAGATACGTTGCAGCTTCCGCAAATGGCATCAAAAACGGCGAAATTGAGAAACACAGCGAGAAGGAAGCTGGCACGGAGTCGAGCTCCCTCGCGTCTGTTGGGTCAGAACAAGCAGAAGTCGAATCCAAGACCCGAAAGAAGGGGGTTGCAAATATCTCATCGCCTCCATTCCATAACTCCCCTGAAGGGAATCCCCCTAACACATTCCCAACGAACAGCGTCAACGGAGATGACGATCAGGACCTCACAGGCAAGGAAAAACTCAAGGCGTCGAAGGAAAAACGTGAATCCTCCTCGTCTCTACTGGAAAACCTCGATTTGGACGCCATCAAGAAGTCCGGGAACGAAGTTTTGTCGAACGTGGTTGAGGGGATCATGAGTGCATGCGACACTTCCGATGACCAAAACGGGGACCAGCTGTCGGGGACCTTAATGGGCGGGGGAACCTCGGCAGCGCTAGCGCAAATTAACTTAGAGACGATCAAGGAAGGCGAAGTGCTGGACATACTCGAGGAGTCTTCCGTCGCCCAGAGCTCCTCTCCGCCCGCTACGGTGTCGCCCGCACAGCCCTCTGCCTCCTTCTACTTCGCTGACAATATTGTGAGTACTCGTTAGTACATGGGACAGTTGACTTCCTGGGTAGCATTTTGTATTCTGCTGACGTCCTCCTTGTGTCAATTTACATCCTAGACAGCATTTCATATCCTATTGACGTCCTCCTTGTTTCAATTTACATCCTAGACACCATTTCACATCACACCATTTCACATCCTATTGACGTCCTCCTTGTACAATAAAAAATTCGGTTGCGAGGCGCCGTATATAATAATAATCAAAATAGTAATAATCATCCATCTTTCTATTTACATCCTAGGCAGCATTTCACACCCTATCAACATACGTCATGTGTCTATTTACATCTTAGAGGTAAACATCCTAGTTACGTCAATTTCATCCATGTGTTACTTTACATTCTAATATAAATTCAATGGACATCCTGTGTGTGTGTGTGTGAGAGAGCTTAGAATATTATCATTTTGGCTTAGAGATAAACCTAGCGAAGCACTGGTTGATGTTATGGTACAATACAGGCAACTTCCCTTCGGAATCAAGGTGAGTTTAAAAAGGTTAAATGGCCATTGATTTATTGCAAGAAGCCTTTACTGACTGCAGCAAGTACGGACAAATTCATTCATATAATTCTTAATGCACGTGCATTGAAGGTAAGTTTGATTTATTTTTTACTGTTTCTACGTCATGTAGGCGCGTGATGGCCTTGTATTTGGCGCATAACTTACACACGTGTGTTGGCGGTGCGATATGTGCGATGCGACCATCCAAGACCCGACGATCCAGACGATGTCTTCCCATTTATGCTTGGCTGAATCGTTCAATCGTATTTATTTGATACTCGATACGCTTCGTGTGGCGCGCTTGTGATGTCTCCGTGTTGCCTCCGGATTGTTATGATTTCAAATCTATATTGTTCATCTTAAAATGTTAGGGAGGCTAAAACTTTCTTATATAATAATAATAATTATAATACCCATCTCAATAATGTAATGCGTCTCTTTACAGGAATTTTGACTGCGCAGTTTAGTGTGAGTGTAGTTCATTGTGTTATTCAGGATGCTATATTCAGTACTAGCTCATATAATGCGCAACATAGGCGACAAAACTGAAATAATTATTACGAAGCAATATGAAACTACAGCTTCTATGAAACATACAACTTCTATGAAATTCTACTGCGCAATGCCACGACAGATGAAGAACATGGCATTTCTGTAAACGAATCGTAAAAATACACTAAAAATTTTGCGTTGAAAGATCTCATTTGGAAACATAGGAAAGTGGTAAAACAATGAATGTTTGCTATTAAGTCGACAAGTAAAATTTCTGGATTAATTAAGCTCTAAAAAATGTATCGAAGACATTGGGTGACTGACATACTTTGACAGGCAATGTACATAATAGCGCAATAGAACGCGGGAGTTAAAATCAGCCTATTGTGAGGGCCAAGTAAGCACGCTTCACATTACGCTTGTGTGCTTCACACAAACACACGCAAGCCAACTCGTCCACCGGCCGTTAACGCACGTCCGTCGAGTAGTGTTTTGTTCCATCGATTGAAATACAAAGCGTAGCTCGGGCCATGGAGAACGGGTGTGGGCGCAGGAGCAGGATGGGAGCTGAATTGGAGACCGGGTGGGACTTGGAATTGGGGGAACATGAAGAGCTTGAGTGGGAAGCTATAGAAAGATACATTGAAAAGCACAAAAATCCCTAAAACGAAGATGCGGATCGTAGTAAACAAGAGCGGGTGAAACACTCGACGTCAGGTTTCTTACGACATAAAATACATCATAAGTTCTCTGAAGAAGTGGTCTTTCTGGATCAACTTTCTCGTGAAAAGTTGAGCTCCACGCGAGTTTAGTTTGAGTTGAATGTGTTCTCTGAGTTGAAGGAAGCTAATACGTCAACTTCTGCAAACAATAGTATAGGATTATTCATTGACCTCTGCTTTTATCAAACAACAACAGCCCTCACGTCTTTGTTTGTTGCTTTGTGTTTGATTTTTTCATGTTGATCGGGTCACGTTTGAATGAATGGAGCAGGAAACATGAAAGTATTCACTAGAAGCCATGCGTTGCTGTGAGCACTTCCAGAGATGTTACTGCCAGTGATTGAGAAATTAGCACTTCTCATGGTCGACAATTTTCTCAAGAAGTAAAATGATTGTTCCTCAGAACTTTGAATGAATTCTTCCCATGTTCTCACATGACGGCTGCAGGTCTCACAGCAAGAGTACATGTACAGGGTGCGAAAGATGCCTGTGGACATTTATATTTTTGTAATTTAAACTGACTTTTTATTTCAGAAGATACCATGGCAGATACTACTGTAACTAATGAAATGATAATACACGCTGTAAAAGTGCCTATAAAAACAAAACACAGCAATTTGGAATTTGCAAGATTTCGAAAAGTCGCCAGATCTTTCGTTTTCAAAGTTAAAGAGGAGCTGAATGAAAACAATGGAGATGAATTAGCCACGAGCAAGAGAAATCAGCATTGTTAACGCTCTTCCACACGGCCTTAGAGTCGATGCAGATGCCTATGTCGAGACTCTTCAAACCGTTGTTAAGTCTTGGATAGACAGTGTAGCCAATGGAAGGGCCTGTGTCTTCCAACAAGATTCTGCTCCATCCCATAAAGCTCTCAAAACCCAGGATTGGACGGGCAAAAATTTCCATGATCATGTCACACCAAAATTATGGCCTAACTCACCAGACCTAAATTCTTTGGATTATTACGTGTTAGGCGTCGTTGAAAAGGAAGTTAATAAGCATCCCCATCAGCACCAAATCCTCTCTGATGGAAGCAATAGCCCGAGCAATGGAGGACACAAATAAAGACCACCTGATCAAAGCTTGCAGTCACTTTCGGACTCGCGTTGAGTCGGTGGTAGAAGCCGAAGGAGGATACATAGAATAAAACGTTGGTTAATATTATGTTTATTTGTTTTGTTATAAGAAATTGTGAGTTTCAACGATTAACAGATTAATTTTCTGCTTTTCTAAAAGTACGTAAGGCGTCCTCGGATACCTTACGCACCCTGTACATAAGCTAATTTTGATGTCACACCAGTCAGCAACTTCATTATACGATTTCCTTGACTTACGAAACATTAACGAATGCCGACGGTTCGTGTACTCTACCGTTGCAATATAATCAATCACCCGGGCGCTGAGATGTGCGTGTCACCTGTTGTGTCCCCCGTGTCACTCACCTGGCGGGGGAGGGGGAGTGTGGCGGAGTGGGTCTATCGAGCGGGTATTTCTGAGAGCTGAGCTCCCTGGCGACGGCCGTGCTGAGAGAGACGTGTGAGGGCTGGGGTCATCCAGTCTGTTGAGTCGCTACAGAGTATGTAAAGTCATCCAGGGTCTGCAGGGTCGCTACTGACTCAGCAGAGTCAATACATTACTGAGTCTGATTATAGAGTCGCTACTGACTCAGAGTCTGAGTCGCTACAGAGTCTGAGAGTCTTCAGAGTCTGAGTCGCTACAGAGTCTGAGTCGCTACAGAGTCTGAGTCGCTACAGAGTCTGAGTCGCTACAGAGTCTGAGAGTCTACAGAGTATGAGTCGCTACTGACTCAGAAGAGTCAATACAGAGTCTGCAGAGTCGCTACTGACTCAGCAGAGTCAATACTGAGTCTGCAGAGTCGCTACTGACTCAGCAGAGTCGCTAAAAAGTATGTAAAGTCATCCAGGGTCGTTACAGAGACCCTGCAGAGTCAATACAGAGTCTGCAGATTCATTAAAGAGTCTGCAGAGTCATTAGAGTCAGCAGAATCACGGTTGCAGCGGAGGTGTGCGGCATTCCTGCAGAGCTGAGCTGCAGCCCTGTAGGGGTCGCGCTAAATTCTAGACTTTGATCATGAGATTCTGCCACCTGCGACTCCCCCCCCCCCGTGTTGGGGAGGGCTGTACTGGCAGTGGCAGTATACGTACGGTATACGGTAGATGTGTTGACAGTGTGTACGGTAGATGTGTTGGCAGTGTGTATACGGTAGATGTGTTGACATTGTGTATACGGTAGATGTGTTGGCAGTGTGTATACGGTAGATGTGTTGACAGTGTGTATACGGTAGATGTGTTGGCAGTGTGTGTATACGGTAGATGTGTTGGCAGTGTGTATACGGTAGATGTGTTGACAGTGTGTATACGGTAGATGTGTTGGCAGTATGTATACGGTAGATGTGTTGACAGTGTGTATACGGTAGATGTGTTGACAGTGTGTATGCGGTAGATGTGTTGACGGTGTGTATACGGTAGATGTGTTGACAGTGTGTATACGGTAGATGTGTTGACAGTGTGTATACGGTAGATGTGTTGACGGTGTGTATACGGTAAATGTGTTGGCAGTGTGTATACGGTAGATGTATTGGCAGTGTGTATTCGGTAGATGTGTTGACAGTGTGTATACGGTAGATGTGTTGACAGTGTGTATACGGTAGATGTGTTGGCAGTGTGTATACGGTAGATGTGTTGACAGTGTGTATACGGTAGATGTGTTGGGAGTGTGTATACAGTAGATGTATTCGCAGTGTGTATACGGTAGATGTGTTGGCAGTGTGTATACGGTAGATGTGTTGACAGTGTGTATACGGTAGATGTGTTGACAGTGTGTATACGGTAGATGTGTTGACAGTGTGTATACGGTAGATGTGTTGGCAGTGTGTATACGGTAGATGCGTTGGCAGTGTGTATACGGTAGATGTGTTGACAGTGTGTATACGGTAGATGTGTTGACAGTGTGTATACGGTAGATGTGTTGGGAGTGTGTATACAGTAGATGTATTCACAGTGTGTATACGGTAGATGTGTTGACAGTGTGTATACGGTAGATGTGTTGACAGTGTGTATACGGTAGATGTGTTGACAGTGTGTATACGGTAGATGTGTTGGCAGTGTGTATACGGTAGATGTGTTGGCAGTGTGTATACGGTAGATGTGTTGACAGTGTGTATACGGTAGATGTGTTGACAGTGTTTATACGGTAGATGTGTTGACAGTGTGTATACGGTAGATGTGTTGACAGTGTGTATACGGTAGATGTGTTGACAGTGTGTATACGGTAGATGTGTTGACAGTGTGTATACGGTAGATGTGTTGACAGTGTGTATACGGTAGATGTGTTGACAGTGTGTATACGGTAGATGTGTTGACAGTGTGTATACGGTAGATGTGTTGCGTTGCAATTGTTCGATATCCCTCTTTACATTCTGTCTTCACTTGGAGTTCTTGTGTTCGGTGCAATGCGGTGCGTGCTGCACCTCACGCAGCTGGTGCGTGTCACACCAACACGCTACCCACCACCTGACGTGACGCACATGCACGCACACGCACGCGTGTCAATAAGCACCACCAAACACTGCTCTGCTAGCAGATCAAAGTAGAAAAATGAAAGTAAAAACAGTTTATTTCCAATAAAGATGATGCAAAAAGCACATCATTGGTTTTTAAAATATCTTAAAGTAAGGATCCGTAGTTGATATACACACACATATACAAACATCCTTCGATGCTCGGCGGAAGTCAAACGTATAGCAATGTATCCATGGAAATACCTTTAACTCTGATTGATAATTGAATTCTGCTCTATGACGTGAAATAATTTTTATATGGTCAAACTCCCAAAGGCATAGATGTACGTGTAATGTTCGAAAGCGTGACGGGTCGATGACGTGGCCTATAAAGGCACTTCATATCACCAAGTATAGTCTCGGAACGAAGCTGTCGTCAACTGAATTTATTATTATAATATTATTATTGTTATGATTATTATCGACGAGTAAAAGACGCGTGTAGAGCGAGGGTGGAGAGGAGGATGGCATCCTTTACGAACGCAAGCTTCACGAGTTCGAATGTTGGTGATAACATCGAGAACATTTCCGATGCGGAGTCTCACAAGCTTTACAGACTAGATTGTTCGAATGCTTTGATGTTTGAGACGAAACCTCGTCTCGTCTTTTATGCGATGAATATAATTTTCATCAAGCTACCGATTGACGAAAAGCATCTTTGACATTTACATAAGGCAGTTGCAGCGTCGAAAGATGCGTTGAAAGACTGTGAACCAGACTAAGCGAATTACTTCTGTTTTAAGGAGAAGCGCTCATATGAACTGCATTGTGTTGATATCGACCTCGACGTGTTGAGGCAACGCGATATTCCCCTCTCAGTTGACTTCAGCCCTGCACCTCCTCACCGTCTTGTAAATTACCGCCCACTATCCTTGAACTTGACGACCTCTGCGAGTAGATATTCCTAAATACTGTAATAAGCCAACACAATCAGGGCTGAAAGGAACTTCAGTCGGCTCTCTCACTCGCGCGTTGCACAAAAAATATCCGAGTCTAGGAACGTTTTTGAAGAAGTGGGCAATTATCTTTTGTTTAGGCAGGACTGGCATTTTTTACATCGTATCGGAGAGTGCAGAACGATGCCGTTTTTGCTGGTGAACTCATCGTAGACCTCGACGTGTGTTCTCGCTGTCATTTCCTCTCTTAATTCCAATGATCAATATGTGTACGTGTGAGTCAGACGTGGCTGTCGTGGCATTGAGTTACGCCACACGTACCGTAGTGCGGCTGGCAAGGTTGCAAGTGTGTTAATAAATTCAAGCATTTCAGAACAATGATACGTTTGGTCTTAAGGGGACCGTCGCACCTCAAAATCTGGAAATTATCAATTTTCGAATAAAATACAAAAATCTTTCGAAGCAATGAAGGATTGTCTCATGATTTCACAACTATGGTGAAAATTTCAGAAAAATCCGTCGGAAAATGACGGACTTTAGTTGGAGGTGAGACGGTTCCCTTAGCGGCTATACGTACACTCAACTGTCGAGTTCTCTATCTGCTGAGACGAGTCAGGGGTAAACCAGTGCCACATTGGCGAGCGCGCTGTGTTTCAAAGCAAATTATTTGCTCTGGGAGTGACCCAGTC
Source organism: Morinoia aosen (assembly GCA_030386875.1). Taxonomy (NCBI): domain Eukaryota; kingdom Metazoa; phylum Arthropoda; class Malacostraca; order Amphipoda; family Talitridae; genus Morinoia; species Morinoia aosen. The sequence continues at coordinate 5,613,697 of CM059578.1, read as the reverse complement.
TAACGTTTTCGCCGCCTGCATGCATGCAGGCAAAACATGCATACAGGCGGCGAAAAAGTTAGACTGGGTAGGCACAGCCTTGGTCGAGTCCGTGTATGTTCTAGGCGTTGTGGGTGTTACCAGCGAGTGGTGTGGAGTGGGTGGTGGAGCTGGTGGTGAGTGATGAGAGGGTGATGCGAGACAGGTTCCCTCGTAGTGATGATGGGCTCGCGTCTCTGCTTCTCAGATGTTAAATTTGTGTATTAATAATTTAGGATCTGAAAAAAAATTAAAAAAACATATTTTGTTGTAAAATACAATCATTTTTCTGAAGAGCAAAGTATACATATGATGCGTGAAATAGTGTAAAGGGATAGTTATTTTAACTCTCCGTGTCAATCAAAAGAAGTAGAGAATAATATTTTGCGAATACATTTTTTGAATTGAAATAGCGCAATGATTCGTTGAATAAAATTTTTATATAATTTTTCTTTTCCAGAATTTATTTCTGCTATTGTTTAATGGTCAATCCGTCCGCAATTCTCGTTTCATTTATTTTACTCTGAGGCAGTTTAGGAGGTGTTGCCATGTTGTTGCCATGGTGTTACATTGTTGTCATGGTGTTGCCATGTTGTTGCCATGGTGTTACATTGTTGTCATGGTGTTGCCATGTTGTTGCCATGGTGTTACATTGTTGTCATGGTGTTGCCATGTTGTTGCCATGGTGTTACATTGTTGTCATGGTGTTGCCATGTTGTTGCCATGGTGTTACATTGTTGTCATGGTGTTGCCATGTTGTTGCCATGATGTTACATTGTTGTCATGGTGTTGCCATGCTGTTGCCATGCTGTTACATTGTTGTCATGGTGTTGCCACGTTCTTGCCATGATATTGCCATGGTGTTATTATGTCATTGTGTTGCCATGATGTGTGCTTCTCATGTAACGCAAAAAAGCCTCGTTCGAGTGAGGCCTGCGTTTTGTGTGTGTCCATATGGAGCATATCTGAGCGGCGCTGGGGCAGTGGAATTTCAACTAAGTGTATGAGAATGCAGTGTTATTGCATAATTTTCTCGCCTCATACTGCCAGGCTTAGTCTGTAACAGCGTATTGGTTCGTGCACACCGTCGATGATGTCTGTGCTCGTTTTCAGCCATGCTTTGCTGAACCTGCCATCGCGTTAATTGTTAACCTAACCTCAGCACCCCTGGGTTTTTACTTGAAATAGTTACCTCTGCGTGCACCTGCACCACCTCACGCTACAGCGCCTACCTACGCAGCGTCCGTGGCGGTGCAGAACATTCAGTTACTTTACGTAGACTATGCCGTGGTAGAATAAATCTAAACTTAAGTAATTACGAGCTGTATCTGTCCGTTACACTGTGAAAACATGATATTGCGTTCGTATCACAGATACGACTTCTTTGTACCCGTGCACCGCGGTAGAGGAAAAAAGGTAGGGTCATTTCTATGGGAGAAAATACACCTACACTTCTTCGGCTAGCCAATAGAAAGGCTTTGTTTCAAACAAACGTTATGGTGTCACCAAAACGCCGTGTCGTTAGGCCAATAGTGGAGCCAGATTTAGGGGTAGCAGTGCTACCAGATGCAATCTGAGTGCTGCTATTGGTTCGTTGCCGTGACGTCAGCAAAACCATGCCGTCAACGAAAAAATGACTGGTTTGAACCTATCTTGTTTCCTCTACCGTGCTGTACACGGAGCATCAGTATACGTGGTCTGAAGTGCGCGTTCTACGTTCGTTTGAAGTCATTTTTCTCTTTGATTTGTAGTTCTGACTTGCGGATGATACAGCTGTCATTTCTGAGAGCGTGGCTATAATATATATATTTATGGTTACGTAACCATATAGAGTGGGCATTTCTCGGACAGAGGAGAAGGACGCAGCCATCTGGCAGACCGCCTGTAGCGGCCCCAAATTCCAGGACTATAAAAAGAGCCTAAAAATTAGAGGCCGGTAACCTGCCCTTGTATGGACACACACGAGCCGTCGTTCTTGCGCTGGAATGTGGCGCAGAAATGGGTTCAAAATTTTTGTGGGGTTATTTGAGTCAACACAGCCTGTGTTCTGGGCTCAATGGGTTCACACACAACCTGGGAACTGGGGGTTGTGGACCCAATGGGTTCACACAGCCTGGGTAGGGGGGGGGGGGGGGGTTGTGGGCTCATACAGAGCAGGGTTGTAGTGCCTTCTTCAAATGCTGTAGATATCACCGAACTGTGTAATTAGCGTATAAAATTCTATTATAATGATTAGATAAACACGGTGCAATTCTAGTTCAAAAAATTAATACATTTGTATTACGATGAGTTCTGTTACAATAAATTAAATTCAGGCAATTAAGGCTAGTTAATTTCTGAGATGAGTCAGGGGTAAACCAGCTGCAGGTCGTGGAGTGCGCTGGATTTCAAAGCAAACGTCGGCGTTAGACTATCGTTGGTCTGCATTCTCTTAACTTTTCTCGAGCTCTTCAGTGTTATTTCCGCTGCGCCTGAAAGTTTGCTTACTGCACGGTGTCTGTTCAGTGAGGACCAGAGGGCAACCACGGCTGCGTGGCGTCTTGCGAGCGCGGGCTGATTTTTGGGATTTGCTTCCCTGTCTAACTTTATCGCCGAAGCGTGCATGTTTTTCGCCGCCCAAGCTGTTTAATTAATTGGGCCGCGAAAAAACATGCATGCAGGCGGCGAAAACGTTAGACTGGGTTGTGGATGTAGTACGATAAGTGGAGTTTGTGCTGCAGTGCTGGAGATTTGGTGGAGCGGCCCCACCTGCTCTTATTGTCTACCTTTACCACACCTGCTTTCTTTATTTAGCGCCACAACTTATGCGCCATTGTGTGCGCTATGCGTCACGTGACCACGTTTCCTTATCTCGTTTACGACGCATTGTTTTGTGTCTTGTGTTGGGTGCTGCTTAATATAATATTGATATTATGTGTTGTAATAACTCTATTGAATATCCATGACGTCAACTCCTGTGTGATGTACAGTCCTTATACACACAAACACTCAAACATACAGACACATACGCACACACCTACACACTCACACAAACACATGCGCATGTGTTCTGTTTCCTTAACTACGGTGTTGCATGTGCGCGTGTATGGTGCGGTGTGTTGTGTAGATATACGATGCAACATGTCCTGGCATACGTACATATTTCTGGTGTTATATGTACTTCTTTATATATTTTCATGCGGGAACTTACACCATGGCACTACGTGCATGGTATGATGTCCCCCTCAGTGGGATACAACTATCGTATCAATGGGAATTAGCGCTCCCAGGGGAAATATGTGAGGGCCCGAGCTAAAGGTTAGGTAGGCCTTCTTTTTGTTGAAATAAAATAGTTTTTTTTTGTTTTTTATGGACCACATATTTTTGGTTTACTCATGTCCTGTTTTTCAGTACGTACTACTTTTTTCAACTTTTATCTTGTTTCATGAACTTCTTTCTCATCTTACAGCTTTTATGCTCCTTGTGGATAGATTCCACGTTTCCTTAACTCCATACTATATGGTGCCTTCGTCCTTCCTCTCTTAGAACATCTTTGTTGTAATGAGGGAGGCTAAAACCTTCTAATAATCAATCAATCGTGGCATGATGCCCGTGTGCAGCAGCATGAAGCACAACACAACATGAATACAAATAGTGATGTACCGATGTATCGGTATCGGCAGTATCGTCCATTTTTACTGGTATTAGTATCGGTATCGGCAGTATCAGTCATTTTACTAGTATCGGTACATCACTAAATACAAATACCCGCTCCTAGGCGCGCACTCGGGCCACGTGCCGTCAACTGCCACCAGTCACGCACATGCATATAGGGCCGCCCGCCCACTGATGCGATTCCATGCGATGCGATTCGCCTCAACCGGCTGTGAGTTAGGTAACACAATGCTATTCCTACGGTGCTACAAATAAGCCGTGCGATTTCGCTAGGCGTCCCACCAGTCGCATCGCATCAGTGGGTGGGCGGCCTAAGTGGGAGTGACGGAGAAATGACTGCCACGTTCCCAGCCCTCAGTCGTCACGCACAGGCATCCCGCTGTTAGCTTCAGACAATAAAGCTAACGTTTAAAAAATATAGAGTCCCAAGATTTGACCGTTTTGTCTTAGTGTCAGTAACGTTCAAGCCGTTACTTTACAGCCCTTACATTACAGCCCTTACATTACAGCCCTTACATTACAGCCCTTACATTACAGCCCTTATATTACAGCCGCTGCATTTTAGCCATTAGATTACAGCCCTTACATTACAGCCGTTAGATTTCAGCCGTTAGATTACAGCCGTTACATTACAGCCGCTGCATTTCAGCCGTTAGATTACAGCCGTTACACGCTTACTTCTATGCTTGGCGTCTGCAACACAGCCTTAACTGCTGCAGTGCAACACGTGCGCATCGTGTGGACGTGGCAGCGCAGCATGTTGCTGCTGAGTAATACATGTCCACATCATACAGCACCAATGTAAAAATGCACAATCGTGTAACATTATGACCGGCACAACACCCGCTATACCGTGACAATAAGTGCAGTGCATTATGTAATGTATTGCAGTGCATCATGCCACACACAACACACTGGGTGCAGTGTGTGCAACACAAGAAGCAAGGGTCTGGGGCCGTTGTGGTGTGATCACGGCTCACGGACCGTCACAGCACGGCCGTTGCCTTCGGCCACTCAATGATACGGCCGACCGTTTAATTAATTTTATTTCGTGGTTAATTAAGCATACATGCGTGGGTGCTGAGGTCGTGAGCGTACGGGAGTACCGGGGCATGGTGGATGCCACGGTAGCGGAAACAAGGTGGGATCATTTCTACGGGGAAATTACACTTCATCTTGTCCGGCTAGCCGATAGAAAGGCTTTATTTCAAACAAACTTTATGACGTCACCAATACGCCATGTCGTTTAGCCAATAGAGGAGATGGATTTGGGGTAGCAGTGCTACCAGAAGTTGCAGATGAGCGCTGCTATTGGTTGGTTGTCGTGACGTCAGTAAAATCACGCCGTCAACGAAAAAAAGACTGGTTTGAACCTACCTTGTTTCCTCTACCGTGATCAATACGCTGCCGTGCCTGCGTGTGTCCAAAAGTAACGGTATGGGTTCGGCAGCGCTGCTACACTAGTTCTCTTATTTTACACGGACTTTCAAAACCGACGGTATCACACTTGTATGTACATTAAATTGCAAGGTGTCTCGTGAAATTAATATTACTATACGATAAAACCCCTTGTGTCTTCATAGGTTTATAAATAAATTCAAGTAATTTTTGTGTGTCATTTCTCCTATGTAGTTACAATTGGAATCGCATCAAACACATTAAATTAGTCGGTCCTATCTCTCTTACCCGCCGTTAGAGGATATCTAATGACCGTATCTGTGATACGAGTTTCACCAGTGCACAAGTTGAAGAATATTTTGATCGCGGGTACTGTTGGGATGAATATATTTGTTTGGCGTCCATATCTGCAAGATTTGTCTGAAGAAAATATCGAATCCTATTTTTGACGGGTCCAACATTCACGGGTCTTGTTTGTTTGCTGTGGGGGCTGCAGGTGTCCAGTATGCGGGATGTGGGGGGGTGTAGGTATCCAATATACGTGTGGGGGATGCAGGTATCCAGTATACAGGGTGTGGGGGATGCAGGTATCCAGTATACAGGGTGTGTGGAGGATGCAGGTATCCCGTATAAGGGGTGTGGGGGAGATATACACAGACAGCAGCACATAACGCCTCATTGTGTTAGAGAATTATATATTATTAATATTGCGTTATTGTTGCTTCAACATCCAGCTCCTTGGCAGCAACCTGCGGCCTCTCTTCCATTGTTTGTGAGTTTTTGTGCGTTATGAAGCCATTAGCGGCGCACAGCTGTGCTATGTGTGTATGTGTGTGTGTGTGTGTACATTGCGCTCGTTACGGTACGGCGTGAGTGTGTTGTGTAGGTGCCCTCACACGCTCTTAGTGTGCCTGCTGTGTGTTTCCATGTTACGTGTGTGTGCTGTGACTTTCATGTAACTGTCACACATGTAGTTTGGCCGTTTTGTTGCGTATGTGTACCCGACAGCTGATGATGTACTCCATGTGTGTTTACGTTCATTAGCGCACATGCACGCTATGTTCATGGAACGGACGCGTACGCCATGTGCATTAGCATTAACGCGCATGTATGTACGTTATGTGGGCTATGTATTGTGTGTACATCACGTCCATATTCATGTACGTTGCTGCTATTTCACTATGTGTACATATGAATTATGTCATAGTTTGATGATGTGTTTGTTGCATGTGCTCTAGTTCCGTGTGAGAGAAATGTGAATGCAATTCTAAACAAAATCATATGTAAGTTATTTTATGAAACTAAGGCATCTGTGAACCCCTTATTGGTGTTTGTATTCTTTCTCGTACTGCAGTTGTCGTGTTAAGTAGTACAAATATTAATCCTGCACCTGTGTAAGTGTGATATATCTTGCATATATCACGGAAGAACTGCACGTCAAGTTCGGTGTGGGGGGCCGGTGTGAGGAGCCTATTTCTGCAACTAAACTGTGGAGCATAATATTGTGGCATGGTACCTCTGTATAATTATTGCGCTTCATTGCTAGCAAAAGACTGTTGCATATTACCTCTGTATAATTATTGCGCTTCATTGCTAGCAAAAGACTTTTGCATAGTACCTCTGTATAATTATTGCGCTTCATTGCTAGCAAAAGACTGTTGCATAGTACCTCTGTATAATTAATGCGCTTTATTCACAGCTGAAATGAACGTGTCTTTGCTCCATGTAATTAACTAGTGCGCACGTGCTCACTGCCTGCTGTGATGGGCTCGGTGGTGCATTCTCTGGGTCGAGTGTGTGATCAAGTGCTGGCAAAGAGATTAAGATGTTTTTTAATTTCAAGGATACCCTCATGAGTATCCAGTATTCTGTACATGCTGATGATTATCCTGCATACTCTACACGCCGATGGGTATCCAGTGTACTGCACACGCTGATGAGTATCCCGTATACTGTACACGCTGATGGGTATCCAGTGTACTCTACACGCTGATGATTATCCTGTATACTCTACACACCGATGGGTATCCAGTGTACTGCACACGCTGATGAGTATCCTGTATACTGTACACGCTGATGGGTATCCAGTGTACTCTACACGCTGATGATTATCCTGTATACTCTACACACCGATGGGTATCCAGTGTACTGCACACGCTGATGAGTATCCTGTATACTGTACACGCTGATGGGTATCCAGTGTGCTCTACACGCTGATGAGTATCCTGTATACTCTACACACCGATGGGTATCCAGTGTACTGCACACGCTGATGAGTATCCTGTATACTGTACACGCTGATGGGTATCCAGTGTACTGCACACGCTGATGGGTATCCTGTATACTGTACACGCTGATGGGTATCCAGTGTACTGCACACGCTGATGGGTATCCTGTATACTGTATACGCTGATGGGTATCCAGTGTACTCTACACGCTGATGATTATCCTGTATACTCTACACACCGATGGGTATCCAGTGTCCTGCACACGCTGATGAGTATCCTGTATACTGTAAACGCCGATGGGTGTCCAGTATACGCCAATGAATATCCAGGGCTGCTGTAATGAGTGAACCGCGAGTGACCGCAGGCGGACGACGGTCAGACTTGTCAGTGTGTCGGCGCGCGTTGTGGTGAAAGGTATTGTGGTGCTGGTGCTGAGTTAATGAGGAGTCTTGGCTGTCATGTTCCCTAGATCTAGCAGTCCTGGGGACGCAAAATAATGTATGGCGAATTTTCACGAGACTTAGCTTATGTTGCTGGAACTGGTGAACATTGCAAGTGTTATGGAAAATGAATAGCAGACGTTGCAAACCGTGAATTCCTGAAAAAAGGTGAAATTTTTTGTTTGGGGAAATTTGAGAGAAAATCAAAAGCAAGAAAATGAATTGGAGCCCGAGACTGCGGCGCCCGCGCGTCTGGCGGGCGACTCGGAGCGAGTTCCCCTCAGTTTTGTGTCCCCTCAGCGCGCGCTGCGCCGGTAGCCTGGATACCGCCGTGCCTGTGTCGCGCCTGTGCGCCGTGTGTTGTGTCGTGTGCCTGAGTGCCTCGCTGTCGTAGGTGTGCCTGAGTGCCTCGCTGTCGTAGGTGTGCCTGAGTGCCTCGCTGTCGTAGGTGTGCCTGAGTACCTCGCTGTCGTAGGTGTGCCTGAGTGCCTCGCTGTCGTAGGTGTGCCTGAGTGCCTCGCTGTCGTAGGTGTGCCTGAGTGCCTCGCTGTCGTAGGTGTGCCTGAGTGCCTCGCTGTCGTAGGTGTGCCTGAGTGCCTCGCTGTCGTAGGTGTGCCTGAGTGCCTCGCTGTCGTAGGTGTGCCTGAGTGCCTCGCTGTCGTAGGTGTGCCTGAGTGCCTCGCTGTCGTAGGTGTGCCTGAGTGCCTCGCTGTCGTAGGTGTGCCTGAGTGCCTCGCTGTCGTAGGTGTGCCTGAGTGCCTCGCTGTCGTAGGTGTGCCTGAGTGCCTCGCTGTCGTAGGTGTGCCTGAGTGCCTCGCTGTCGTAGGTGTGCCTGAGTGCCTCGCTGTCGTAGGTGTGCCTGAGTGCCTCGCTGTCGTAGGTGTGCCTGAGTGCCTCGCTGTCGTAGGTGTGCCTGAGTGCCTCGCTGTCGTAGGTGTGCCTGAGTGCCTCGCTGTCGTAGGTGTGCCTGAGTGCCTCGCTGTCGTAGGTGTGCCTGAGTGCCTCGCTGTCGTAGGTGTGCCTGAGTGCCTCGCTGTCGTAGGTGTGCCTGAGTGCCTCGCTGTCGTAGGTGTGCCTGAGTGCCTCGCTGTCGAAGGTGTGCCTGAGTGCCTCGCTGTCGTATGTGTGCCTGAGTGCCTCGCTATCGTAGGTGTGCCTGAGTGCCTCGCTGTCGTAGGTGTGCCTGAGTGCCTCGCTGTCGTAGGTGTGCCTGAGTGCCTCGCTGTCGTAGGTGTGCCTGAGTGCCTCGCTGTCGTAGGTGTGCCTGAGTGCCTCGCTGTCGTAGGTGTGCCTGAGTGCCTCGCTGTCGTAGGTGTGCCTGAGTGCCTCGCTGTCGTAGGTGTGCCTGAGTGCCTCGCTGTCGAAGGTGTGCCTGAGTGCCTCGCTGTCGTAGGTGTGCCTGAGTGCCTCGCTGTCGTAGGTGTGCCTGAGTACCTCGCTATCGTAGGTGTGCCTGAGTACCTCGCTGTCGTAGGTGTGCCTGAGTACCTCGCTGTCGTAGGTGTGCCTGAGTACCTCGCTGTCGTAGGTGTGCCTGAGTGCCTCGCTGTCGTAGGTGTGCCTGAGCGCCTCGCTGTCGAAGGTGTGCCTGAGTGCCTCGCTGTCGTAGGTGTGCCTGAGTACCTCGCTGTCGTAGGTGTGCCTGAGTACCTCGCTGTCGTAGGTGTGCCTGAGTACCTCGCTGTCGTAGGTGTGCCTGAGTACCACGCTGTCGTAGGTGTGCCTGAGTAAATCGCTGTCGTAGGTGTGCCTGAGTAAATCGCTGTCGTAGGTGTGCCTGAGTGCCTCGCTGTCGTAAGTGTGATTAGATTAGATTATTAGTTAGTTTAAGCCTCCCTATCCGCAACAAAGGCGATCCAAAGAGAGGAAAGAAGAAGACACCATTTAGTATGGAGTTAAGGGAACGTGGAATCTATGCTGAAAGGGCACAGAAACAGTAAGATGAGAAAGAAGTTCACGAAACAAAATCAAAGTTGAAGAAGAAAGTAGAAGGTGCTGAATAACAGGACAGCAGTGAACCGAAAAAAGATGGTCCGTAACAAAATAAAAACCTATTCTATTTCAACAAAAATAAAGCCTACCTAACCTTTAGCTCAGGCCCTTACATAGTCCCCCTGGGAGCGCTAATTCCCATAGATACAATAGTTGTATCCCTCTGAGGGGGATACAGGGCGCAAATTCAAGCGTCATGATGCTAGGGCAGTGGTTCCCAACCTGAGGTACGTGAACACTTTCGGGGTCAGGAACGATTTTTATTTAGTTATTTTTTACTTCACAAAAATATTTACAGCTCAACACACAGGGCAATCTGGCAACTATTTGCTAACTCATGCCCCGCTTTGACCAGCTGGTGGAGAAAAAGCAGATACAGCCCTCGCATTGGGTTGTTGTTTTCTTGGTCGATTTGCGTGTTCTTCTTGTAAAGTTATGGAAATAAAGCGATATCTGATCGTATTTAGTTCTACCTGTACAGTTATGGAAATAAAGCGATATCTGATCGTATTTAGTTCTACCTGTACAGTTATGGAAATAAAGCGATATCTGATCGAATTTAGTTCTACCTGTACAGTTATGGAAATAAAGCGATATCTGATCGTATTTAGTTCTACCTGTACAGTTATGGAAATAAAGCGATATCTGATCATATTTAGTTCTACCTGTACAGTTATGGAAATAAAGCGATATCTGATCGTATTTAGTTCTACCTGTACAGTTATGGAAATGAAGCGATATCTGATCGAATTTAGTTCTACCTGTACAGTTATGGAAATAAAGCGATATCTGATCGTATTTAGTTCTACCTGTACAGTTATGGAAATAAAGCGATATCTGATCGAATTTAGTTCTACCTGTACAGTTATGGAAATAAAGCGATATCTGATCGAATTTAGTTCTACCTGTACAGTTATGGAAATAAAGCGATATCTGATCGAATTTAGTTCTACCTGTACAGTTATGGAAATAAAGCGATATCTGATCGAATTTAGTTCTACCTGTACATTTATGGAAATCGATATCTGATCGAATTTAGTTCTACCTGTACAGTTATGGAAATAAAGCGATATCTGATCGAATTTAGTTCTACCTGTACAGTTATGGAAATAAAGCGATATCTGATCGAATTTAGTTCTACCTGTACAGTTATGGAAATAAAGCGATATCTGATCGAATTTAGTTCTACCTGTACAGTTATGGAAATAAAGCGATATCTGATCGAATAATATGGCGAGATGAGCTAATCCGAGCACGATGGGGCCGGGCTGTGATTAAATCATTTACTCCACTACCGTGCACGATAGTGCAGGGCTGTGATTTACTCCACTACCGTGCACGATAATGCTACGATATTCTCTGTCTCGTGCAGTGTAAGTGTTCCGCTTACTGAGTTTGTGTTTAGTGATTTGAAATAATCGTTTGTATCGTCAACTATCGCCGTGCTGATATTTCCCGGCGTATCGCAAGACTATCGACGCGGTCTGTGCCTTGTGGTGCGTGTTGTGTGTGGAGGGGGCGATTGCGCATCTACTGGTGTCTACTGACATCTACTGGTGTCTACTGTTGTCCACTGGCATCTACAGCTGCTTACATTCATTTACTGTTGTCTACTGGAATCTGCTATTGTCTACTAGCATTTATTGTCGTCTACTGGCATTTATTGTCGTCTACTGGCATTTACTAGCGTTTACTGCCAATTACAGCTGCTTACTTTCACCTACTATTTTCTACTGTCATCTGCTAGCGTTTACTTTCATCTACTGTTTTCTACTGGCATCTACTGCCTACCACGGTGACCGCGTCGACAACACAGCCTGCACTGTACGCCACACAGCGCCACACAATGCACGTGTGTTGCAAAGCTCCAGTGTACTGGTGCTGTACGTGACACATCTGTATGCGCCAGTATACGTGTCTCCACAGCAATATACTGGTAACAGTATACTGGCAAGAAGCAACGTATCCTCATTTTCGCGGCAGAGCACACCGAGCGTTGCGTCTCCTTCCTTATCCCCTCAAGTATTGCGCATCTTGTCGTCGACGATTGCCCATTATTGCCTCGAAAATAACGTAATATCATTGCCTAGTATCGCTCAGTATCGTCTCAAGTGAGATACTGTGCTCGGTTTAAACATCAACCATCAGTATCATCGGAAATTGATGCATATCGACTGCTATCGTCAGAAATTGATACATATCGACTGCTACCGGTTACACCTACAGCCATTACCGTTGCATATCGTCAGCTATCTTCGAGTATAGTTTCATTGATTATCATCGATCATCATCGACTGTGGAGGGATACCAGTGAGTATCGTGAGATAGTATCGACTGTGGAGGGATACCACCGAGTATCGTGAGACAGTGTCGATTGTGGAGGGATACCACCTAGGATCGTGAGACAGTATCGATTGTGGAGGGATACCACCTAGGATCGTGAGACAGTATCGACTGTGGAGGGATACCATCGAGCATCGTGAGATAGTATCGACTGTGGAGGGATACCAGCGAGTATCGTGAGACAGTATTGACAGGTATCGCGGCGATGTATCGCAAGAGAGCAGCCTCGCTTCCTGAGGACGGCTGCAGCTCCAGGGGACCGCGGCACGTGGGCAGGCTCCCCACTCTCGTGAGTATTGTGTGCTGTGTCGTGTTCTATTGTGTTTTATTATCTTGCGTTGTGTTGTATCGTATTGTATTGCTGTGTTGTGGCGTGTGTTGTGCTATATTGTGTTGTGTTAGGTGTTTGGTTGTTGTGCATTATGTCGTGTGTTGTGTTGCGTAAGAGCGGGTCACGGTGTTGCGCTATGTGTGCTCACATGCAGACACAGAGAGACAAATGATGGAGTTTTAGCGCCCCCAAGATTGCAGCATTTGTGCCATGTGTAAGAACGTCTCACGTCTCTTCTATACTCCAGCAGTAGCACGTTAGGCATTACGCTGCAAACATGCCTTAAAAATAGCCTTCTCATTTGGGTGTGAGGTAAATTGCACAGAATTTGGTTGATTGATGAACTCCGACGAGAGCGAGTAACTGCAGGAAGGCGTCAGTACGGCAGTTGAAAATTACCAGGTTTGACCGAGGAAATTATCTGACGGTCGCGTGTGTTTTTGGAAGCTTGAAAAAGAAGGCCATTGTCGTGTTGTACAATGTCCAGGAGCGTTATTTCTGTGTGAGAGGATACCAGGGCAGCGGTTCTTAGCCTGTGGGGAATTCCCCACTGGCCGGGAATGGCGGAGTTGCCAGGTGGGGAATTTCGTGCATTTGTTCCCACCCACAAAATAATGATCGTATTTCAAAATCTAAATCATTACGTACAAATGTTGACTTACAATACAAGTCACAACCATCTATAAACTGTTTCAATGACGAAAACAACCATCATGAGGTGTGAAGAAAGTGACAACACTGCTGGGTTGGGATTGTCACAGACAAGTAAAAGCAAGATGTTGTGGTGGGGAATGGAGAGTTGGCTCACTAAAAAGCGGGGAATTGGAGAAATAAGGTCAAGAACTACTGCACTAGAGTGAGGTGGTCAGCAGGAACCGCCCTCTCAGCGGCCAAATGGTGCTGACGGTTCGGTGGAGTCGCCGTGTTTTGCATGAAAACTTTTGAATATTTCGAGTTACTTGAGAAGGGTCACGGGAAAGGAACTCTCGATTTGAGAGCTCAAATCTAAGCTGCTCGTAGACTGGGCTAGAAATTCGAGTGTGGACATGACGGATTTCATTCAGTCAGATTTGAGTAAATTGAGACGTGTCCGAATATGAGTGAGGGTGTGTGGACACTGTGTGGCTGAGGAGCGGTAGAATGACCAAGGTACCGGACGATATATAAGCAAAGGGTTACTCGCTGTTTTCAAGTTCAGTCACATCGACAAGAATAGGTTTATTCCTTAAGAAAATAGCGCGTAGCATCCTGCGAGTGAATTAGGGTAGCAACCGCGTGGGCACCACACTCAGCATGGCTCTGGATGAGCACGTTTGGGAGCACGCGACCGGAAACGTTGCAGCATGCGGGCAAAATCACGTACATTGCGGGATAAAAACACGCACACTACGGTGCCGAAAGCTGGCGGGTCACCTCACCCTAATGAGAAAGGTTGTTGTGTAATCATAGTTGCGGAGTCTGAGTTGGGAGTCGGAGTCGCATGTGTTAAGGCGGAGTCAAAATCGTTTTTCCGAATGTGGTGGAATCGGAATCGGAGTCGGAGTCTTTCATTCAAATGTGGTGGAGTCGGAGTCGTTCATTCAAGTGTGGTGGAGTCGGAGTCTTTCATTCAAATGTGGTGGAGTCGGAGTCGTTTTTCCGAATGTGGTGGAATCGGAATCGGAGTCGAAGTCGTTCATTCAAGTGTGGTGGAGTCGAGGTAGAAGTCACTCTTTTCAGTCCTTTGACTCCAATTTTCGCTGAAATCAATTCATAATTGCTTAAAACCCCGAATGTAAACAAAGAGAGTTGAAATACTTCAGTAAAATGCTAACAATATGCAATGTGTACGGGTGGTTCCCTATAACGATCTTTTCTTGTCTTGAGGTCATGCTATGATGAATGGATTGATAATGACTCGTCTTTGCAAAAACCTAAAGTTATGTTGTGATCATAATGGTTTCTAGTCTTTAGGTCATGATAAATTGAAAACGACTATAGCATTTGCCAAAACCTAAAGCTATGTTCTGATACTTAAAGACTTCTAGTCTTCAGATTATGTTACTACTATTGATAATATAAAATTTTATTAGCTTGTTCTAATATTAATAACTGGAATATCAGGTAATTTTGTCGGCAATACGTAGTACTTGAGTGATTCATGTTGATCTCTTTGTTTTGTTTACTTCCTAGTCTTTAGGTCGAGTTAACATGTTATAATAATTAAAACTTTTGCACATTTCTTATGTTATACCTTGAACCTTGTTTGGTTCATTCAGAGTTATATTATCTTTCACTATATCATTGTCATGTTTAATTTTTATTTTCCGATCACTTCTTAGCACGCATTTGAAAATTTTTATAAGTATGTTTTTATAATTCTAAAAACTAAAATAACATCTGCTTTTCGGCATTATATAATCAATTACTTCATCAAAAGGATGATTGGGAAACGTTTTAAGATAATCAATACCGATGTTGGGATATGTGGAAAAATTAAAATACAATATAAACGAGCTGCAGCGAAAGAAATAACCCAACACGGGCATAAACCTGACTTAGTCTCCCACATGTTGTAGCTGAGAGCACTGCACCGCCGCAGCTGCAATGGTTGTTGCATTTTATGCGATAATACGAAATTGCTTCCTGAAAACGTTCCAAATCGCACCAAAAATACATAATAAATAGGAAAAGAGCGTTTAGTAAAATAAGAAAGTACCTAATACATGCTAAAAAGTTAGATGAGAATAAAAAATGGTCCCATATTACCTACAAGGAGGCTATAGCCTATAGTAGCTGTAATATAACATGGTGCCTATAGTAGCTGCAATATAACATGGTGCCTAAAGTAGCTGTAATATAACATGGTGCCTATAGTAGCTGCAATATAACATGGTGCCTATAGTAGCTGTAATATAACATGGTGCCTATAGTAGCTGCAATATAACATGGTGCCTATAGTAGCTGCAATATAACATGGTGCCTATAGTAGCTGCAATATAACATGGTGCCTATAGTAGCTGTAATATAACATGGTGCCTATAGTAGCTGTAATATAACATGGTGCCTATAGTAGCTGCAATATAACATGGTGCCTATAGTAGCTGTAATATAACATGGTGCCTATAGTAGCTGCAATATAACATGGTGCCTATAGTAGCTGCAATATAACATGGTGCCTATAGTAGCTGCAATATAACATGGTGCCTATAGTAGCTGCAATATAACATGGTGCCTATAGTAGCTGTAATATAACATGGTGCCTATAGTAGCTGCAATATAACATGGTGCCTATAGTAGCTGTAATATAACATGGTGCCTATAGTAGCTGCAATATAACATGGTGCCTATAGTAGCTGCAATATAACATGGTGCCTATAGTAGCTGCAATATAACATGGTGCCTATAGTAGCTGCAATATAACATGGTGCCTATAGTAGCTGCAATATAACATGGTGCCTATAGTAGCTGCAATATAACATGGTGCCTATAGTAGCTGTAATATAACATGGTGCCTATAGTAGCTGTAATATAACATGGTGCCTATAGTAGCTGCAATATAACATGGTGCCTATAGTAGCTGCAATATAACATGGTGCCTATAGTAGCTGCAATATAACATGGTGCCTATAGTAGCTGTAATATAACATGGTGCCTATAGTAGCTGTAATATAACATGGTGCCTATAGTAGCTGTAATATAACATGGTGCCTATAGTAGCTGCAATATAACATGGTGCCTATAGTAGCTGCAATATAACATGGTGCCTATAGTAGCTGTAATATAACATGGTGCCTATAGTAGCTGCAATATAACATGGTGCCTATAGTAGCTGTAATATAACATGGTGCCTATAGTAGCTGCAATATAACATGGTGCCTATAGTAGCTGTAATATAACATGGTGCCTATAGTAGCTGTAATATAACATGGTGCCTATAGTAGCTGTAATATAACATGGTGCCTATAGTAGCTGCAATATAACATGGTGCCTATAGTAGCTGTAATATAACATGGTGCCTATAGTAGCTGTAATATAACATGGTGCCTATAGTAGCTGCAATATAACATGGTGCCTATAGTAGCTGTAATATAACATGGTGCCTATAGTAGCTGCAATATAACATGGTGCCTATAGTAGCTGTAATATAACATGGTGCCTATAGTAGCTGTAATATAACATGGTGCCTATAGTAGCTGCAATATAACATGGTGCCTATAGTAGCTGTAATATAACATGGTGCCTATAGTAGCTGCAATATAACATGGTGCCTATAGTAGCTGCAATATAACATGGTGCCTATAGTAGCTGTAATATAACCTTGTGCCTATAGTAGCTGTAATATAACCTGGTGCCTATAGTAGCTGTAATATAACATGGTGCCTATAGTAGCTGTAATATAACATGGTGCCTATAGTAGCTGTAATATAACCTGGTGCCTATAGTAGCTGTAATATAACATGGTGCCTATAGTAGCTGTAATATAACCTGGTGCCTATAGTAGCTGTAACATAACCTGCTGCCCATAGTAGCTGTAATATAACCTGCTGCCTATAGTAGCTGTAATATAACATGGTGCCTATAGTAGCTGTAATATAACCTGGTGCCTATAGTAGCTGTAATATAACCTGCTGCCTATAGTAGCTGTAATATAACCTGGTGCCTATAGTAGCTGTAATATAACATGGTGCCTATAGTAGCTGTAATATAACATGGTGCCTATAGTAGCTGTAATATAACCTGGTGCCTATAGTAGCTGTAATATAACCTGGTGCCTATAGTAGCTGTAATATAACCTGGTGCCTATAGTAGCTGTAATATAACCTGGTGCCTATAGTAGCTGTAATATAACCTGGTGCCTATAGTAGCTGTAATATAACATGGTGCCTATAGTAGCTGTAATATAACATGGTGCCTATAGTAGCTGTAATATAACCTGGTGCCTATAGTAGCTGAAATATAACATGGGGCCTATAGTAGCTGTAATATAACCTGGTGCCTATAGTAGCTGTAGTATAACCTGGTGCCTATAGTAGCTGTAATATAACCTGGTGCCTATAGTACCTGTAACATAACCTGCTGCCTCTAGTAGCTGTAATATAACCTGCTGCCTATAGTAGCTGTAATATAACCTGCTGCCTATAGTAGCTGTAGTATAACCTGGTGCCTATAGTACCTGTAACATAACCTGCTGCCTCTAGTAGCTGTAATATAACCTGCTGCCTATAGTAGCTGTTATATAACCTGGTGCCTATAGTACCTGTAACATAACCTGCTGCCTCTAGTAGCTGTAATATAACCTGCTGCCTATAGTATGTAATATAACCTGCTGCCTATAGTAGCTGTAATATAACCTGCTGCCTATAGTAGCTGTAGTATAACATAGAGTTGAGCAATGATGTGGTACCTGTATTGCATTGTTACTCGTAGTGTAGATACGGAGAATGAATGGCAGTGCCACAAATATATCACAAATATGTCCTCAGCCACAAATATATCATTTATTTGTATTTTGAGCGTAGTAATTAGGTCAACAATTATAATTTCATTGAATTTGGTTCAAACTTTTTACTGCTCTGTCTTAGAAAGATGTTGTTGATGCTGATTTATACTTCTCAGGGAAGGCACTGCTTACCTTGCTAACTCAGAGGGCACGTGTCTGTAATGTGTATGTATGTATAAATAGACATGGTTGTGAAATTTAATTCTCCGACTCCGCAACCCTGGTTGTGCCCCCCCCCGGGGGGGGGGGGGTGGTAATCTAAGGTGTGTGTGTGTTCGTAAAACTGCGGCAGATGTGAAAATCACACATCGGTTGCTATGTTGGGGTCGAAGTTATCTCTACAGGCAGCACGCGCTATCAGTTGCCTCCTGCACCGCTAGATGTGTGTGATGTAATCACACGTGTGTTTGTACAAATTTTCACGGGCATGTATAGAGGAAGACAAACGGTGTAGAAAAATCCCCGAAACAGCAGAACAAAAAAGTAACCGGCCAATATTATAAATGGGAATAAAATTGCATGACGACTTCTAAATCTTTCTAGTGATAACGAAATTTCTTGATGGGCGTGACGTTAAATTTTAAGGTACTGACATATCATGTACGATGGAATATTTCTAGCTATATCTTGTGATGTAGAATTTAACATAATTGACTGATGAATTTAGTTGTAATTACTTTACCTGAAAATTATCACGAGAAGGGTATGTGCCGCGGCCCGCAGCTTAATTAAATTCATGAATTACGTTTGTAAATTGATTCGTTTCCTAACCGGCCGACCGGGCAAAGTTGACGCAATATAAATCGCCAGATAAGTTCTTATTATCCGTAAATAAGCTGTTTGTTCTCTTACGGGCCATCTTTGTCCGGTTTGAATATGCGTCTTTCCGCACGTGGTACTCTCTTCTTCTTCAACTTCTATCTTGTTTCGTAAACTTACTACCTAATTAATTTTTTTTTATGAACAGATAATTTCGTGTTTGGATCATACTCCTTGTGCACAGATTCTGCGTTCCCTTAGCTCCATACTAAACGGTGCTTTCATGCTTCCTCTCTTCGGAGCATCGTTGTTGTGGTTAGGGAGCCTTAGAAGGGCAGTGTGAAGGTGTGAACATGAGACCTTCTTCACATTTTAGCAGCATGTTATTGCCAGACGGAACAAAAACGGAACTTTCCATCCGAAGTAAAAAAAACACACATTTCCGGAAAACTGGGGACGAAAATAACCGTAAGAACAGCGTCAACCACGGAGGAGGTTTCCTCCCATTATAAGGTCATTTAGTGCATGCAGATGATGTTGGAAGACGTTACGGTCATGAAGAAAGAAAACTACTTGCAGGGTCTCATGATTTTGTCCAGGAAGAGGGCAGGACACTGGGCCTGAGATGCCGTTGGATCTCTCATCAGGATCAAGATCCCAAACATACAGAGCAAATTGTGACCCACTGGCTTCAAAACGCTAAAATTCTTGCGCTGGACTGGCCTTCTCAGTCCCCGGATCTCAATCCGATTGGGAATCGTTGGTGTTACTTTAAGATTCGGATTCATCAGAAAAAGCTGAAGAACTTAGGCAGCCTGCCCAATGACGCGATTCGATGCGATGCGATTCGCCTCAGTCGTCGGTGAGCTAGTCAACACAATGCTATTCCTACGGTGCTACAAATGAACCGTGCGATTTCGCAAGGCGTCGCACCAGTCGCATCGCATCAGTGGGCGGGCGGCCTTAGTGGACATAATAGGTCTGGAATTGGTCTGACGTGAGGAATGGAAACTCCAAAATATTTATTCTAATCGGTTAAGAATTCCAACAATAGACAAAGGCAGGCAATCGACCTGGTAACAACAACACTGACAGTTAGTTGATGAGAATTTCTAAAGTGTTTGGTAACTGTTCTATTTTGTCGCTTGTTAAATTTTGGAATACCCTGCGTTTTGTTTCACATGTGTCCTTGAAAATTTATATACCTGCATCTGATTAAATTATCCATGGTCTCTTCAAATTTCACTCTTATATCTCTTATAATTCGAAAATTATGATCGAAATATGGAAAAAATTGTATGTATCCAGACACTCTCCGATTGCACAGAATTCTTACTGAATGACGGAATCCGCCTTACCTTCTTTGAGGTCAGCGCGTTCACGCACTCAGATATTGCATGTCAATGCGTCGCTTGTTAATTCAGGTAATTGATAATTGCAATTATTTGATTTTTTCGAGAGAAGCAAGTAACTTAAAATCCGCGGTCTGCTGCATACCTCGTAGCGCAGGTACGTGCGTGACACCTCACCTGACATGCATATCAAGGTCTTACCTCTTATCGCAGTGAGATTTTGCGCATGTCTCCACTGATAAACGCTATTTTGGGCACCGAAATACTCTTGTTTTCTTGTCACCAGTGCTGTCCTTACTTAATTATCGTCAGCTCACATAGCTAAGTATTAATTACGAGTCGCAGCTGTAATTGTATTTATGATCGAAATCGCCGGTGTCGCGCCTCGGGAGTCTGTCCTCCAACAATTGAAGTTTGTCCTCCGTAACCAGGATACGCAAGTCTGTAATCCAAAACTTGAAGTTTGTCCGTATCCAGGATACGTGAATTTGTCCTCCGTAACTTGGAAGTTTCTCCTCCGTAACCAGGATACGCGGTCACGCTTGAAAATAATCCTACAGGCCTAATCAAACTAATCCGTCAAAAAATGTTCATATCATATAGTCATAAACATTTTTGGGGTTATTTCAACATGCTTATTCGCATTCTTCGTCCAAATGACTTGTACTTTATCACTCGGAATGCTTAGAATTGCGCCATTTATTGCGGTGTTTTGGTGCGCTGGTTTGTTTGCGCACGTCTTTGGTGGAGGTTCTCGTGAGCGTTGGATGGTTGATTAATTGTGAGCGTTGGATAGTTGATTAATTGTGACCGTTGGATGGTTGATTAATTGTGAGCGTTGGATAGTTGATTAATTGTGACCGTTGGATGCTTGATTAATTGTGAGCGTTGGATAGTTGATTAATTGTGAGCGTTGGATAGTTGATTAATTTTGAGCGTTGGATAGTTGATTAATTGTGAGCGTTGGATAGGTGGTTAATTGTGAGCGTTGGATGGTTGATTAATTGTGAGCGTTGGATGGTTGATTAATTGTGAGCGTTGGATAGTTGATTAATTGTGAGCGTTGGATTGTTGATTAATTGTGAGCGTTGGATGGTTGATTAATTGTGAGCGTTGGATGGTTGATTAATTGTGAGCGTTGGATAGTTGGTTAATTGTGAGCGTTGGATGGTTGATTAATTGTGAGCGTTGGATAGTTGATTAATTGTGAGCGTTGGATAGTTGGTTAATTGTGAGCGTTGGATGGTTGATTAATTGTGAGCGTTGGATGGTTGATTAATTGTGAGCGTTGGATGGTTGATTAATTGTGAGCGTTGGATAGTTGATTAATTGTGAGCGTTGGATGGTTGATTAATTGTAAGCGTTGGATAGTTGATTAGTTGTGAGCGTTGGATGGTTGATTAATTGTGAGCGTTGGATAGTTGATTAATTGTGAGCGTTGGATAGTTGATTAATTGTGAGCGTTGGATAGTTGATTAATTGTGAGCGTTGGATGGTTGATTAATTGTGAGCGTTGGATGGTTGATTAATTGTGACCGTTGGATGGTTGATTAATTGTGAGCGTTGGATAGTTGATTAATTATGAGCGTTGGATAGTTGATCAATTGTGAGCGTTGGATAGCTGATTAATTGTGAGCGTTGGATGGTTGATTAATTGTGAGCGTTGGATAGTTGATTAATTGTGAGCGTTGGATAGCTGATTCATTGTGAGCATTGGAAAGCTGATTCATTGTGAGCGTTGGAAAGCTGATTCATTGTGAGCGTTGGAAAGCTGATTCATTGTGAGCGTTGGATAGCTGAATCATTATGAGCGTTGGATAGCTGATTCATTGTGAGCATTGGAAAGCTGGTTCATTGTGAGCGTTGGATATATAGTCAATTGTAAGCATTGGATGGATAAGTGCACAGCCAAGCTGCTACATTGCTGTGCATGTCATCATGCTAGTCGTTTACTGTGCGTGTTGGTGGCGTGTGTGTGCCTGTGTATGACTGGCGCACAATGTGCTACACTGGCTGTATGTGTACTATGGCATCAACATACTGGATATGCGTGTACCGTGACGTTAGCAATAACAACTGCACCGTCATGTGGGCACGGAAGTATCTTTATTTCTGCGTGTGAGTGTGGGTATTTGTGTTTGTTTGTGTCCACACCTTCGTGTCAAAACTGCGCCCAGGCCTTCCCGTGATCGCTGCCAGCACAATTGAGAGTATACTGTAACTTTGCCTTACTCTACAATAGGGTAGGGCAAATGGCGTACAATATCATGGAGTACAATTTCATTGCAAAAAATTGAGCGGAGTAGGAAAAGAAATTATTCAGAATTACTTTGGGTAGGACAGAATAGATTACAATAAAAAGATGGTATAGAGTACGTATAGCGGCGTAGAATTGAGTACTCTACATTGCAGTGGTAGAGACTGGAATGCAATGGTATAAGATAAAATAAGAACATAAGCCACATGTTGCAGACACGCACCATCACGCGCAGACACCAGACGGAAGCTCCACACACAAGCGCTGCAGGAAAACAATGACGTCAATTGAAACAAACATAACTCACGGTAAACATTTGAGAGCTTCCTTAAACTATGTGGTGACGTGCAGGCGGTGAGAAGTGGAAGTAAGTGAGGACTTGACGATAAAGTGTTGTACAGAGTGTCGGATGCAGCTAGTTGCATGTAGCAATAGCATGTCGTACGTAGCAAGTTTTATATTGCACGTCGTACGTGGTATGTAGTACGTAGCATGTCGTACATATATTGCATGTCATATTTAGTATGTTTTATATAAAATGTACGTGGCATGTCGTACGTAGCGGGTCGTACGTTGCATATCAAATGAAGTGTGTACATAGCACGTCGTACGTAACATATCGTATGTAGTATGTCGTATTTAGTATGTTGTATGTAGCCTGTCGAATGTAACATGTGTCCATGCAGCTGGGCACTAGGTCGAGTCCCCGCGAGCTGTGCTGAGTGCTGCTCAAATCATTGAGTGATGTGCGCCCCATGTCGCAGCACAAACAGCATTTCTCTCACATCCCGAGCGTCAATGTTGTGCCGGCATGGGTGTGCTCCTTCCATGCCGCCGCGACGTGCGGGACTGGTGTGAGACATTCAAGTCAAGTTACGTCCAAAGAATAAAATTCTGTGGAATTGTGGTCATTTTTGTGTGTCATGAGCGTGACTAGAGTCTTATTTCATGAGTACACTATAGCTCACGCTGTGCTAGTACATGTACGCATGCTAGAACATGTACACATGATGTGCTAGTGCATATACGTGTGCTAGAACATGTAAACATGATGTGCTAGTACATGTACGCATGGTAGAACATGTACACATGATGTGCTAGTACATGTACGCATGGTAGAACATGTACACATGATGTGCTAGTACATGTACACATGCTAGAATATGAACACATGATGTGCTAGTATATGTACGCATGCTAGAACATGTACATATGATGAGCTTGTACATGTGCGCATGCTAGTACATGTACACATGATGGGCTAGAACATGTATGTCGGAGCACCGCAAGTCCGAATCGCTGCGTGCATACAATTATATGGACCCCTGAGGGGTAGAGCGGGACACGCACCTAAGTGTGTCACGACTTCATTCATACGACAGAGGAACAAATTATTTGCAAGAGCGGGACACACAGAATGTGTGTGTGCCCTCACACACACCTGCATCCTGCTTAATGCGCGGGACTCTGGCTCGGTCCCAGGCCTGGCTACCGTGGGGTGCGCAACGCACGTCCTCACACGCCTGCGCAAACGGCGCGTGCAGCGCTGTAACGTGCTAGGTAAGTCCGAGCAGTCAAGGCACTCCAGCCTGTATATTGGAGACGCAGTGCGTAGAATGCATCTACCCGCACGTAGCCTGGATACGCAGTGCGTAGACTACACCTACCCTCTCGTATCTTGGATACTCCGTGTGTAGACTGCATCTACCCTCACGTATCCTGGATACGCAGCGCGTAGACTGCACCAACCCTCACGAATCCTGGATACGCAGTGCGTAGACTGCTTCCATTCTTCCGTATCCTGGATACGCAGTGCATTGACTGCATACACCCACACTTATCCTGGATACTCAGTATGTAGATTGCTTCTGCTCACACGTATCTTCCATATGAGGAACGTAAACTGCACCTACCCTCACGTTTCCTGGATACGCAGTGCGTAGACTACATTTACTCTCACGTATCATCAATATGAGGAACGTAGGCATGTGACGGCGCTGGCACGGCTGCGCTGCATGAGCAGGCTGCTCTGAGGAAGAAATAAATAAAACATCGCCTCACGTGTGAGGCTGTCCAACGCATGTATGGCCCAGGCCCGCGTGTGGGGGCCACGCCCACGACTGGTCCCCATGGGGCACTGGGCCGTAATGAGGCGTGAAACTAGTTCCCCCAGACCCCTGGAAGGGGGAGGTTAATGGGAGGGGAATGTTCCAATTGAGATTTATGGGGCGAACAAGGGGCTCATGGGGCAGGTGAGGGGAGTGTGCCTGGCAACCGATGAGGATCTGCGTGGTCAGATGTGGGCCAGGCATGTACTGCTTTATGTCCCACGTAAACAAACACTAAATTCAAATACTATATTTATAAATATAATATTTGAATAAATAAATTCAAATAATGCTGAAGAATTACAACAGCAAGGAAGAGAATGTGAACGTCTATTTTCTCTACTATTATCCTTTATACGCAGGAAATCATACCGAAATCATTCCGCTGGCCCGTAAAATAGAGTTCGTACTTTCGTAAGTGTGTATTCTAGATTTCCTAGATTATGTACTTGTATCGTCGATACTCCAGTGTAATTTCCCTGAGGGAGCTTGTATCTTAAATACTTTAGAGCATCAAATTCCGCGAGCTCGTATCCTACCTATGATACTCCCGAGTATTAAACTCAGTGAGCTCGTATCCTAGATACTCCAGAGTATTGAATTTAGCGAGCTCGTATCCTCGATTCATGAAAGTCTTGAGAGTATTAGAAATGTTAGCTTGTATCCTAGAGACTCCAGAGTATTAAAAATATTAGCTCGTATCCCAGATACTCCTCATAACTCGCCTCCCCTGCGCCTGCCCCGCACCCCGAGACACAAAGCACCGCCAAACTTGCCCCGCAGCCACCGGGGCCGGTCAGCACGCCTGCAATTTGCAGCCCCAGTCGCGTTTTTCCGTAGCGAGTTGAGCTGCGCACGCCTCGCATAATGCGCCCCCCGCGCCGTTGTCCTGCGCCGCTCTCTCTCTGCGGGCTGCTGAAACTTTCGTTCTGGTGTCGCAGCTGATCGCCTCTCGAGCACCTCGTAGGGCAGTTGTTCTCAGTCGTATTGTGTCCTGCATCTACCCTCACGTGTCCTGGATACGCAATGCGTAGTCTGCTTCTACTCGCACGTATCCTGGATACACAGTTCGTAGACTGCTTCTACTCTCACGTATCCTGGATACACAGTACGTAGACTGCCTCTACCCTCACGTATCCTGTATAAGCAGTGTGTAGACAGCCTCTACCCTCACGTATCCTGTATAAGCGGTGCGTAGACTGTTTCTACCCTCACGAATCGTGGATACGCGGTGCGTAGACTGCATCTACTCAAATGTCTCCTCAAACATATAATACTTGATGTATTAGTGCCCATGCGCTAGATACTCCAGAATGTTTATAACTCAGTGAGCTTGTATCCTAGATACTCCAGAATGTTTGTAACTCAATGAGCTTGTATCCTAGATACTCCAGAATGTTTATAACTCAATGAGCTTGTATCCTAGATACTCCAGAATGTTTATAACTCAGTGAGCTTGTATCCTAGATACTCCAGGGTGTTTATAACTCAGTGAGCTTGTATTCTAGATACTCCAGAATGTTTATAACTCAATGAGCTTGTATCCTAGATACTCCAGAATGTTTATAACTCAGTGAGCTTGTACCCTAGATACTCCAGAATGTTTATAACTCAATGAGCTTGTATCCTAGATACTCCAGAATGTTTATAACTCAGTGAGCGTGTATCCTAGATACTCCAGAATGTTTGTAACTCAATGATCTTGTATCCTAGATACTCCAGGGTGTTTATAACTCAATGAGCTTGTATCCTAGATACTCCTGAATGTATATAACTCAGTGAGCTTGTATCCTAGATACTCCAGAATGTTTATAACTCAGTGAGCTTGTATCCTAGATACTCCAGAATGTTTATAACTCAATGAGCTTGTATCCTAGATACTCCTGAATGTTTATAACTCAGTGAGCTTGTATCCTAGATACTCCAGAATGTTTATAACTCAGTGAGCTTGTATCCTAGATACTCCAGAATGTTTATAACTCAGTGAGCTTGTATCCTAGATACTCAAGAATGTTTATAACTCAATGAGCTTGTATCCTAGATACTCCAGAATGTTTATAACTCAGTGAGCTTGTATCCTAGATACCCCAGGGTGTTTAACTCAATGAGCTTGTATCCTAGATACTCCAGAATGTTTATAACTCAGTGAGCTTGTATCCTAGATACTCCAGGGTGTTTATAACTCAATGAGCTTGTATCCTAGATACTCCAGAATGTTTATAACTCAGTGAGCTTGTATCCTAGATACCCCAGGGTGTTTAACTCAATGAGCTTGTATCCTAGATACTCCAGAATGTTTATAACTCAGTGAGCTTGTATCCTAGATACCCCAGGGTGTTTAACTCAATGAGCTTGTATCCTAGATACTCCAGAATGTTTATAACTCAATGAGCTTGAATCCTAGATACTCCAGAATGTTTATAACTCAGTGAGCTTGTATCCTAGATACTCCAGGGTGTTTATAACTCAATGAGCTTGTATCCTAGATACTCCAGAATGTTTATAACTCAGTGAGCTTGTATCCTAGATACCCCAGGGTGTTTAACTCAATGAGCTTGTATCCTAGATACTCCAGAATGTTTATAACTCAGTGAGCTTGTATCCTAGATACCCCAGGGTGTTTAACTCAATGAGCTTGTATCCTAGATACTCCAGAATGTATATAACTCAATGAGCTTGTATCCTAGATACTCCAGAATGTTTATAACTCAGTGAGCTTGTATCCTAGATACTCCAGGGTGTTTATAACTCAGTGAGCTTGAATCCTAGATATTCCAGGGTGTTTATAACTCAGTGAGCTTGTATCCTAGATACCCCAGGGTGTTTAACTCAATGAGCTTGTATCCTAGATACTCCAGAATGTTTATAACTCAGTGAGCTTGTATCCTAGATACCCCAGGGTGTTTAACTCAATGAGCTTGTATCCTAGATACTCCAGAATGTTTATAACTCAGTGAGCTTGTATCCTAGATACTCCAGGGTGTTCATAACTCAGTGAGCTTGTATCCTAGATACTCCAGAATGTTTATAACTCAGTGAGCTTGTATCCTAGATACTCCTGAATGTTTATAACTCAGTGAGCTTGTATCCTAGATACTCCAGAATGTTTATAACTCAATGAGCTAGTATCCTAGATACTCCAGAATGTTTATAACTCAGTGAGCTTGTATCCTAGGTACTCCAGGGTGTTTATAACTCAGTGAGCTTGAATCCTAGATATTCCAGGGTGTTTATAACTCAGTGAGCTTGTATCCTAGATACTCCTGAATGTTTATAACTCAGTGAGCTTGTATCCTAGATACTCCAGAATGTTTATAACTCAATGAGCTTGTATCCTAGATACTCCAGAATGTTTATAACTCAGTGAGCTTGTATCCTAGATACCCCAGGGTGTTTAACTCAATGAGCTTGTATCCTAGATACTCCAGAATGTTTATAACTCAGTGAGCTTGTATCCTAGATACTCCTGAATGTTTATAACTCAGTGAGCTTGTATCCTAGATACTCCAGAATGTTTATAACTCAATGAGCTTGTATCCTAGATACTCCAGAATGTTTATAACTCAGTG
Organism: Morinoia aosen; assembly: GCA_030386875.1. Taxonomy (NCBI): domain Eukaryota; kingdom Metazoa; phylum Arthropoda; class Malacostraca; order Amphipoda; family Talitridae; genus Morinoia; species Morinoia aosen. Next base: position 5,585,766 of record CM059578.1, on the reverse strand, counting down.
AGCTTGTATCCTAGATACCCCAGGGTGTTTAACTCAATTAGCTTGTATCCTAGATACTCCAGAATGTTTATAACTCAGTGAGCTTGTATCCTAGATACTTCAGGGTGTTTATAACTCAGTGAGCTTGTATCCTAGATACTCCAGGGTGTTTATAACTCAGTGAGCTTGTATTCTAGATACTCCAGAATGTTTATAACTCAGTGAGCTTGTATCCTAGATACTCCAGGGTGTTTATAACTCAGTGAGCTTGTATCCTAGATACTCCAGAATGTTTATAACTCAGTGAGCTTGTATCCTAGATACTCCAGAATGTTTATAACTCAGTGAGCTTGTATCCTAGATACTCCAGAATGTTTATAACTCAATGAGCTTGTATCCTAGATACTCCAGAATGTTTATAACTCAGTGAGCTTGTATCCTAGATACTCCAGAATGTTTATAACTCAATGAGCTTGTATCCTAGATACTCCAGAATGTTTATAACTCAGTGATCTTGTATCCTAGATACCCCAGGGTGTTTAACTCAATGAGCTTGTATCTTATAGATACTGCAGAGTATCAGAGTTCTGACCTCAGTGAGTTTGCATCCTTGAGCATTTATCCGATGCGCTAGTACCTAAAGTGCTGCAGAGTATTTATGCCGTGCTCTCGTTCAGTTTGTAAGTCCTGAAGGAAGTGAAGAGTTACTTCGTTCTTTCCGTGTCTTCTGCACGCAGGCGTGTGGTTATTTCGCCCAAAGCGTTTTTGGTGACCAATGCTATGTTGATGAGTTATAGGCAATGCAAATAATACCTAATGTACTAGTACCCATGCAATATTTACTAGTATATGTTCATATTTTGTATATATGTATTTCGAATGTGTAATACGTCCCTCGGTCAATTGTGACTCCTGAGTCAATTGGTCATCATGATGATCAACAGGAACAAATGTAAGAATTTGAACTGTGTTTTAAGAGCGCACACATTCTCAAGGCATTACATTGTCTTGTAAGGTAACGCACTTATTGCTGACGCGCCGGGTGGTGTTCGGTTTGTGTCTGGTGTTTTGTCGCCCTGTTTTTATTCTCAGTGTCTTTAGCGCAGGATTGAGCATCTTATATATTGATATTATTCCAACCGCCGCTGTTTTCCCCCTCTGATTCATTTTCCCGTTGTCTCTATCGCTCAAATACTGCATACGAGCTGGGAGTTCTTGATGAGCGTATCTGGGATACAGGTGTTACTTCTCCATCAATATACTGTAAGTATGCTATTTAAATCACAGCCGTTATTGGAATGAATGAATTCAACCTGGAGGATTGATATAGTAGTGGAACCCGTATCACAGATACGCTCATCGCCCGCTTCCAGCTGTTCAAGTAATTACGGAGTAGTTAGTGTTATTCTATGTGATTTCTTACTCAATTGATTGATTTGCAAAACCCATCGAACACTATTGAATGCCGCCATATTTTATGGGTTGCGTACGTACACGAGTACATTTACATTACCCGCTGCTCCTGACGCACCCTAGCTCAAGTGCCTGCCGCGCAAGTCGCCGCTCCTGGTGTGTTCTGTGTGGTGTGTTCATGCGTATGTGTGTGTGTGTGTGTGTGTGTGTGAGCTTCATATAGTTTCTAAATATGGTGTTTCCAGCTTCAAATTTAAGATTTAATTTGTCTACTTTACTTAGATCTAGGTAAGAAAAAAATAGCTTAACAAATTTAGGATGAATAATAAAATGAGTCAACGTGATTAAATTTTTCCCTTTAGTGAATGTTCTTAGAGATGAACTTTTACTTATTTATTTTTTTATTCATTTTTCATAAAATATTTTACTGCAGGAGATTTCCTCTTCATTTGTAGGAAATAAAAGGACGAGAAGCTGCTGCGATTGTAACGCCTCCGACGACAGCGTCGGAAGAATTGCAGGGCTATTACAGAAAACGAACTCGACGATATAGTATTTCTTTAGTTTTTATGTCTACCTAACTTAGAGGTTATTTTTGATTATGTTTTACCATTGTTTTGTTATGTGAGCCTAGACTTAAAAGCTACGTGTGACGTGCAACCCGGACGCCTTTTAGTCTTTTCTATGAGTGTGCCTTTAGAAGAAAATTTTCTATGTTCAAAATAGATGAAAACATAAATCTGGTCAGGCTTTGCTATTTTGTAATTTGCTGTTTCAATTGTGACTGATTTCTTAGCATTATGTTATTCACTTGATATCGTATAAAGGGTATGGAAATTCATGTGCTTTAAATGGTAATACTATAATTTACGTAGAACACACACGGTTTCGGTGCACAAAGCGGCTAAAGTAAGGGCACCGTGCTATGATCCTGTCAGTGGCGGAAATTTAGAGGGGACCAGACATTAATTATCAGGAATCTTTTTATTCTTTTACTTGAAACGGCGATTAAAACCGGCCCCCAGCTCAACATTCCGGGGGGGGGGGGGGTGTCCCCCGTGGCCTTTTTCTTGCCTCTGCAACATGCCATAAATTGGTAGCTACAGGTAGCTTCCCCCCTCTGGCTGCGCTACTGGATCCTGTCCGCTCAGTGCCTTGTTCCATGAAGTGCGTCCTATAGTTGATTGGTTTGTGTGATGTGCAGGGTGAGGCATGCTGTGCCCACCGCAGTGTGGTGCAGTGATGCACTGCGGTGTTACTCGTGCACATACAGCTGTGTATGTGTACTGCCGCAGCAGCACACAAATGTTGGCTGTCATGCTCACTCACACTCGTCGTATGCACAGTGCGTCACAGACCCACCCTGTGTGGAAGCCTTGCTGGCACAACACAGGTGTCACACAGACGGGGTGGCCATATAAGGAAGACATCATGCGGTCTGTTTGCATGAGACATATGACAAGTCCTCCTCCCGTGTGGCGTACTCGTGTAATCTGGCAAATTGCTGCTACTTCTGAAGTGAGGTACTCTCGTCGCTACTCTCAGGCAGCGGGCTCGTGTCCGTTGCTGCTGCCCTTTTTTATCGTCTTAATGTGTTACGCACGACGAATTTTTAGTAAGTTTTGGGACAAGGGAAGCAAAATTTGTTTGCGTCTGCGCGGAACTTTTTATCATTCTCGAGCGTACGTCCATTTGCGCGTCTGTATCCTGTGTACGCCTACTGCAGTGTGTGTGTGTGTGTGCAGTGTTGCCCTGTATCCAGTATGCGCCCTGCTGTATGTACAGTGTTGCCCTGTATCCAGTATACGCCCTGCTGTGTGTACAGTGTTGCTCTGTATCCAGTATACGCCCTGCTGTGTGTACAGTGTTGCCCTGTATCCAGTATACGCCCTGCTGTGTGTACAGTGTTGCCCTGTATCCAGTATACGCCCTGTATATACAGTGTTGCCCTGTATCCAGTATACGCCCTGCTGTGTGTACAGTGTTGCCCTGTATCCAGTATACGCCCTGCTGTATGAACAGTGTTGCCCTGTATCCAGTATACGCCCTGCTGTGTGTACAGTGTTGCCCTGTGTCCAGTATACGCCCCGTTGTGTGTACAGTGTTGCCCTGTATCCAGTATACGCCCTGTATGTACAGTGTTGCCCTGTATCCAGTATACGCCCTGCTGTGTGTACAGTGTTGTCCTATATCCAGTATACGCCCTGCAGTGTGTACAGTGTTGTCCTATATCCAGTATGCGCACTGCAGTGCCTGCAGTGTTGCCCTGTATTCAATATATGCACTCACTGTCCGTGCAGTGTTGCTCTGTATCCAGTATACAAACTGCAGTGTGTGTGCAGTGTTGCCCTGTACGCAGTGTACAACCCGCGCGCTCCCGATTCAGGCGAAACTTCCCTTTAGCGCCACAGGCCTGCCGCCTGACCAGGCGTGCCAGGGCGAGTTAGCGACACAATACCGCCCGTTGTCTCCTGTCTAATTCCCATGATGACTCGTCAAGTTTCCGCCCACGGTAAAAACGCCGTAGGGGACGATATCGCCGCGGGTCTACTTCCAAGTTCAAGGTTAAGTGTCCATCAGCGTTTGATTGCCACAAAAAACTGTAACGCGCTGCGAATTTTGCGCCCGCCGCGGGAGATTTCATGCGCGCTTTTGCCTCTGTGGCAGCAGAGGAGCTACCAGCGGTGTCCGCTGCTACAACAGTACGTCACTTCTGCTTATCGCCGCGCTGCAGCCAGCCTGCTTATTTCAGCTCGGAATGAAGTCAAGGTTATGTAGTGGCGGCGGGATAACAAAGAAGAGATATTATTGTTATTATTATTCGGGGCTGTTTCAATCGACGCTTTGTTCCCTCTTATCCCCACCGCCGTGTACCTCAGCGCAGCTGGTGTGTAGTTCATACGCGTGTGGATGTGTTGATGGTGGACGCAACCTGAGCGTGTTGTAAAATATCTTTAGGTGGAATTTTAGTCCCACAACTGCGGTATCGTTAAGGATTATTTACTTTCCATTGATGTTAAATATAAGGTTTTCTCGTGATGGTATTCACGTGGAGAATGTATGCTACGTGGTGCGCTCGGTTTGTACCCTTCTATCATCATTCCTATCATCGTCATCGTGGCCTTTTTCTTGCCGCTCCAATATACCATAAATTGTTCACAAGTTCGTTGGATCACATTGTTTAGATCAAATTTATTCTAGATATGATTTATTATATGTTGCATATTTCAAGGTTTCAAGGCATCGTTGAAGGTCGCTAAAGGTAGCTTTCTAATTTTATCGACTTCAGTAGCGTCAGCTTACGGCCCCGCGCCACTCCAACCTCAACTTGGAAGTTAGACAACCTCAACTTGGAAGTTAGGCAACCTCAACTTGGAAGTTAGGCAACCTCAACTTGGAAGTTAGGCAACCTCAACTTGGAAGTTAGGCAACCTCAACCACTTGTTGATTTAGTGTTGAGTTATTTCCGTACTTACCTCATCAAAGATATGCCTACGATATTAAAGATATGTTAAGTTATTTCCGTAGTTACCTGCCACATTAAAGATATGCCCACTACATCTAAGATAGACCTACGACATAAACGATAAGCACGCATCAAAGATAAGACCACGCATCAAAGATAAGGCCTCGCATCAAAGATAAGGCCTCGCATCAAAGATAAGGCCTCGTATCAAAGATAAGACCACGCATCAAAGATAATACCTCGCATCAAAGATAATACCTCGCATCAAAGATAAGGCCTCGCATCAAAGATAATACCTCGCATCAAAGATAAGGCCTCGCATCAAAGATAATACCTCGCATCAAAGATAATACCTCGCATCAAAGATAATACCTCGCATCAAAGATAAGGCCTCGCATCAAAGAAAATACCTCTCATCAAAGATAATACCTCGCATCAAAGATAATACCTCGCATCAAAGATAATACCACGCATCAAAGATAAGGCCTCGCATCAAAGATAAGGCCTCGCATCAAAGATAATACCTCGCATCAAAGATAATACCTCGCATCAAAGATAATACCACGCATCAAAGATAAGGCCTCGCATCAAAGATAATACCTCGCATCAAAGATAATACCTCGCATCAAAGATAATACCTCGCATCAAAGATAATACCTCGCATCAAAGATAATACCACGCATCAAAGATAAGGCCTCGCATCAAAGATAATACCTCGCATCAAAGATAATACCTCGCATCAAAGATAATGCCTCGCATCAAAGAAAATACCTCGCATCAAAGATAATACCTCGCATCAAAGATAATACCTCGCATCAAAGATAAGGCCTCGCATCAAAGAAAATACCTCGCATCAAAGATAATACCTCGCATCAAAGATAATACCTCGCATCAAAGATAATACCTCGCATCAAAGATAATACCTCGCATCAAAGATAAGGCCTCGCATCAAAGAAAATACCTCGCATCAAAGATAGTACCTCGCATCAAAGATAATACCTCGCATCAAAGATAATACCACGCATCAAAGATAATACCACGCATCAAAGATAAGGCCTCGCATCAAAGAAAATACCTCGCATCAAAGATAAGCACACGCATCAAAGGAAACCAATCACAATGAGATGATGGTACTAGGCCTCATACGAACACACGTAAGTATAATGACACTTATCTGCGCTCGTCGGCTCCGAGTTTGGCGCCTTTACTGGGAACTTCATGCTCGTTAAAACTTTACTTAGATCTTGATATTAATGATGACAAAAGGATTTTATCAAGAAAGAACCTCGCTATGAGCAAAGGGCAGGCGAGGTGGAGAACGACGACCTACGCCTATCGCGGCCTGAAACCGTTCTGAAACGGTTACTTAACTCATTTTAAGGTTATTTCAAGAGATATTTTTTAACGGTTATTTTGAACTTCGTGAGCAAGCAACGCCGTTCGAAGATAATGTGTTGAAATCCTAGTTTCAGTTGAAACATTCATTGCTGTTCTGTTGTGTTATTAGTACCACCTTGTATAGTTTCCATTAGAGATAGAATAAAACAATGGCATCGGAAGATTATTAAAAGGTTAACTTTCTCTTGGCGTCGGCATCTGGCCTTTTCTATGTGAGGTAGTTCTTCGTTTTGAAGTCGTTTGGTCATGGCTTAGGGTTTTATTTTATTTTTGATGTTGGTGAGGAACGTAGCTTCTCGGTTCGAGTCAGTTATAGAGCGTCCTCGGTTGCCTCGCTTGAATATGATGGTTTTTATTTGTAGGTGTATCTAGAGCATTATGAGACGACTCATAACTTCTGCAGTTTCTAGATTGCAACCCTCCAGAGTGTCTAATCACAGCCGCACATCACAGAATTGGAGTTAAATATTTTTGCACTTAGTAACGAAAGAAGTTAGGCTTTCGTCATTTTCGTAATACGACTCAGGTCGCCGCTATTTTTGGGTGTGTGTAGAATATTCCGTTCATGCATCAACTGCCAGAGGGCAGTGGCGTTACTGTGTTGAGCCCGTGTTGCTGGATGGAAAACTACCGCGACTTTGCATCAAGAATACAGTACACGCTGTCCTGGGCGTGGTGGCACTGCCTGCCGTCTGTGCGTGTGTGCTTACCCTGCACGTAGCACGGATACTCTCATTTGAGTACCCTGGGGCACGAAGTTCTCACGTACACTGCGTAAGTCGAACGTAATTGGTATCTTGGATACGCTCGTCCGAGTAACTTGTGGTACGAAGTCCTGACGTACTCAGTACGTCGTACGTAATTGGTATCTTGGATACGCTCGTGTGAGTAACCTTTCGTACAAAGTCCTGACGTACACTGAGTACGTCGTACGTAATCGGTAGCACAGATACGATGCTCAAAACTGGCGGCAGTGCTACCCTACTGTACGTGTTTCATGCACTGCACGCAGTGGGCAGCACGCGCACTTACTGTGCAGGAAGACCGTGTAATGACAGCGCGCGTGCGGCCCTCAGCAGTTCATCCATTGTGTATAAGCAGAGGCTGCGGCGCGGCCTCTGCATTCTAAATATCAATTATACCACACGGTGCAGGCTGACACAAACCCTCAACTCTTTTGTTATCCTCTAGAGATGATCTTCTAGTCCACTCAAGTTGATTCATAAGACATTCGTCATTCTAGTCAAGTTGATGCATGACGTAACAGTTCAATGCAGACTGTACACTGCACATTCAGCGAAGTGATGGGAAGGTTCTGAAATACCTCACAGTATTTCCAATAACGCGTATCAGTGACGCATATGTTGCGCTCAGTAACGCAGGTTGCGCTTAGTAACGCAGGTTGCGCTTAGTAACGCAGGTTGCGCTCAGTAACTCAGGTTGCGCTCAGTAACGCATGTTGCGCTCAGTAACGCATGTTGCGCTCAGTAACGCAGGTTGCGCTTAGTAACGCAGGTTGCACTTAGTAACGCATGTTGCGCTCAGTAACGCATGTTGCGCTCAGTAAAACATGTTGCGCTCAGTAACGCAGGTTGCGCTTAGTAACGCAGGTTGCGCTTAGTAACGCATGTTGCGCTCAGTAACGCATGTTGCGCTTAGTAACGCATGTTGCGCTCAGTAACGCAGGTTGCGCTTAGTAACGCAGGTTGCGCTTAGTAACGCATGTTGCGCTCAGTAACGCATGTTGCGCTTAGTAACGCATGTTGCGCTTAGTAACGCATGTTGCGCTTAGTAACGCATGTTGCGCTTAGTAACGCATGTTGCGCTTAGTAACGCATGTTGCGCTTAGTAGCGCATGTTGCGCTTAGTAACGCATGTTGCGCTTAGTAACGCATGTTGCGCTTAGTAACGCGTTTTGCGCGTACCCTTCAGTTCGAAGAACTATTCCTCATCCCCCCCATCACCACATAGGCCTGAGGGCTGCACAGCCTACTCGTACAAACACAACACCGCCGCGTGTTCCTTCTTTCATACACACACATGCGCGTTGCCGCCTCTCTGACTTAGGGTCCGTCCACGCTATCAATCTTTCGGCCGCATCTTGTGTCTTGCGGCAGTACGCAAATACAGATGGAAAATTCCCAAATTTCGGTGTGGTCTTGTTTTTGAAACTGTTGGAAAACTTCTAACTCGAACTTTTGTAGAAGCAGCGAACACTCGCTTGTTTATGTGTTATGGATGGTGTTATTGCTCGTGGATTGCTTTGTTTCTACGTATTTTTCCTATTTTATCGATTTAATTCGGTTTTGCTCGTGAATATAGTATATTGCATGTACCAAAATTAACTACGTAACCTGTGCAATATTTATTCAGTAATAGCATATGTCAATAAATAGTGTACATAAATTAGTTAAAACAAACTCGAGAAGAGCAATCCTGTTTGTTTACACATTGCTCGTGGACAAGTTCACGCCGCCGGAAACGTAGTTTGGACACGATTCAGAAAATTTTGTGTTTTTGTACGCGTTTTGATGTGTTCGTGATTGACGAAAGTTGTATTTGTGTAGACGGGCCTTTCGACACTCCATCCAGGCCCCGACCGAGTGCAGCTGCTGGGAACAGAAAAATCTCCTCTCCTTTCCCACCTCTCTCTCCCCCCCCCCTCCTCTCCCCCTCCATGTCGGCGTTTGATTGGTTATTGAATGTTGTACTTGGGTCTTGTTATCCTGAAGCCTTCTTCCCTATCTCATTTCCTCCTCGTGCCGAGTGTGGTGCACACCTGTGTATGTGTGTGTGTGTGTGTGGTGGGCCACTACACAACGCAGGGAACACAGGAAGAACACGAAGTACGCAGAAAGAACACATTACACAGGGAGAACACATGAAAACACCCAGAGAACACTCGCGCCAAGTTAAAATACGCGTCCACGTGACGTGGTAGTGGCGGCGGTTGGCGATGCAGGCACGTGAACGTGGCAATTTCCACCTCAGGCCAACATGTGATGAAATGAAATAAAATTGTACCTTTGTTGTGATGTGCAGCCTCGACTTTCTATGTCCCCCACCCCTTCCTTCCCTTCCCCACGTCTTTATTTTATTCACCCCCTCATCCCCCTCCTCGATCACATCACCCTTCATTTGAGTGACCTTCCTGTGGGGGGGTCCCTTCACTCACTGCCCTTCGGAAGTTCCCTGCCACACTCTAAACCTTCACTCTCGATCATCCCTTATGACTGGTCGCCGTGGCCGAGTGGTTAAGAACGCACCCTTCTGTGAAGGTGTCGGCAGTTCGTATCCCGGCGCTGCGTGATGATTTCTCTCCGTTGGGTAAAGGGAGAACTCAGCTACAATTCCCCACCCTACCCAGGTGTCGGAAATGGGTACCTGCTTGACCGAGGGTAACCGTCATGGCGTCCTTGTATTAGGTATAAGAAATTTGAAAACTTATGCACAAAATGATATGTATTGGGCTTGATTGATTGGAATAAAGCTTTTTTTTTTCTCCGTGACGGAAGGAAGATGAGAAGTTCCGGGGTTCGATTCCACGCACTTGCGCGGTGCGTTTTTCGGAGCAGGCGACTCCTCTGGTGATGCAGAGCATATCAGTGGAGGTATAGGGAGGCCCTCCTACCCAGCGGGCTGGCATTTCGCTCCATGGAAACTAAATGAACGCATGATCCATTTCATGTTTGCTATTTTCAACATTATATATACATATATATATATATATATTAATTATTCACGACAATTGACTTCAAATTTGAGATGAATATTAAACTTCAGTTTTACCTGCCGCAGTCAACGTTCTCCTGAGTTAACATTTAATGAACTCTTGCATTCGTGAGAAAATGTTCAGCTGTGTAATGGCGCGGTCACTGAAGTCTACTTCTCATGCAAATTTCGAGAACGTACAAAATATCCTTTCTTTTTTGTAGTAAATAATATAAATTTGGTGGAATAATTAATTTCTACTGTACATTTAGGGAAAAAACTACAATACATGAGCAAGCGCAGGTAGTAAATGTGAGTAGTAAATTTATACAATCTTCCTTTGTACGAGTTCATCAAAAACTCCTTGTATGTTGTACCAATCCTCTATGTACTCTTCGTATGTTGTACCAATCCTCTGTGTGCTCTTCGTATGTTGTAGCAATCCTCTTTGTACTCCTTGTATGTACCAATCCTCTTTGTACTCCTTGTATGTTGTACCAACCCTCATTGTACTCCTTGTATGTTGTACCAACCATCATTGTACTCCTTTTATGTTGTACCAACCCTCTTTGTACTTGCATCAATCACCAAAACAGAAGTCCACGAGTGATGCGTAGGCGACGATTTATCGATAGACATCGACCTGAGCATCCTTCTCTGTCTCATATTATTTTGTACCTCAACTTTTGTTGTTGTAGACAACTTCCCCTTGGGTTGTTTTTATGGGGGTAAGCACCTCAAATTTCTACACGTGAAACTTTAAATACACCAAGAGCTGGCGAACACGAGATACGGTCACCTGCAACACCGCATGTTTGTTTACAGTGCTATGGTAACATTGTTGACATGTTTTATGATCTACATAATAATGGTCGTCAACGTGTGGATAAGTGTGGGCGACTGTGCGTTTATTCGACTCACTTCAACAACCAACTTCTGGCCTGCACGGAAATGTGTGGAGTTCCCTTCTGTTCTGCCTGCCCCTCCTCCCTGCCCCTCCTCCCTGCCCCTCTCTCACCACAGCTGCTCCGTCTCAGCTTTGAATACAACACCACGACCAAGGTAGCATTTGAGTTCCCTTGCAATGAGTGGCAAGTGTGAGTGGCTTCAGATATGCCACTCCCGGCCCCTGCGGTTGTGTTCGAGCGAGCTTCACTCTCGAGAATAAGGTAGCGCGGTTTTCCTCATCAGTGGAGGATGAGAGCAAGCAGCTTATCAAACCAAATCTCACTGGTCATTTAAGTTAACCAAATGACATGAACATACACAATAAAATGTTTTGTGAATGATTTTAACCCTCGTATGTTAGATCGTGGGCACCAAGCCGCGATGGCGGCGTATCCGCGCTACCTCGTGGCCCGCCGCTGCAAACGTTTGTAGCATCGCTGCGGTTGCCACGTTTTCCCTGCCCAGTTTCCCAGGCCTTTCCCGCAGTTTCTTCTGAGAATACTGAGATTGAAAGGTCTCAGTGCGACTGTAAGTTCTGTGGGGGGAGGTCGCTGCGCGCCGCGGTCCCTTGCCGTACTGATGCACGTATAATATTTTCTCAGGCGCTAGTGCAAGCACTGACGTTACGATCTGCTAGTGTTGTGATGTGTATACGACTAAACATGTGCCTAAGTGGACGTCGTTTTATTGTTATTTGGCGAGCGTTTTATCAGATGGGCACAGAACAGGAGTGGGAAAAGTAAACATGCGCGGTGGCGCCAGTACACGGCGGACTCCCGTACATGTCGTATTAAAGTACTTGCGTTTGTTTGCAAGTCGTGCCTTCAAAACCAGCAACATTCATTCACTTGTGACACTCGCGCTGCATTGTTTCTTCGCCATTCGGGTATTGTGTCCCAGAGCGCGTGTGGTGGTGGAAACTTGCGGCTGCCACCAGATGGCATTTCAATTTACTGCGCTGGAAGCGCCCAACTCTGACTCTAATTTATTTACACGTCGGTGTGCATGTACTGCCGCGCCGTGGTGACCCTGCGCATGTTGTGTGGGTGTAGTATTCGTCAGTACGTGTGAGTGAGTGTGTGTGCGTGCGCTCTTGCTTGCTCCAGCACCCTCAGCATCCCTGAAAATTTGCAGTAAAAGCCGCATGAATAAGACGATTGTGAATATAATTGAAATGAGTAACATTATTATGTATAAAATTGAAATGAGGAAGACTATTGTCTATATAATTGAAATGAATAAGGCAATTAAGGTACATCTGTGTTATCTTCATCATGAACTTTATTTCTCTCTGATATCCCTCGAGTTGCTGTCATCAGATGTTATCCGCGGTATGATGTTCAAAGAAGAAATATCCATGTTATGTGTTCCAATAAAATTTATATGTGAAATAGTGTGAAGGAATAAATTAGTAAAAAATTCTCAAAACGAAGAAGGTTAAGCGTAACGACTGAACCTCATAGAAAGTGCACCCTCCTTTAAAGATAGTGAAGGCCAAGGCATTTTTTATTGAAGTATGTTCCTCTGAGGGGTGGAGGCAGTGTGGCGGGTGCCTCTGTCTGACGCTCCGTTTCTGTCAACTGGCATCGCGAAGATCTTGTCACTGTCAACTGGCAACGTTACAATCACGTGACTGGCAACGCGACTATCACATGCCTCAACTGGCTGCGCGAAGATCGGACTGTCGACTGTCACTTGTAGATACGAGCTCATGCCAAATGTTGACGTCTGTCTAAATCATTTGATATACAGTATTTCCCGCCTCTTCAAAGTCACTATTTTAATGGGCAAAACCGTTAGGTAAATAGAGGAAGCTAATTACACAAAGGTGTCCTCCTAACTCCAAATTTCCACGTCGTGTTACTTATGAAATTGTGGAGTCCAGAGGGCGTGGGAACTGAGATGCCTCATTTTCTCTGTGACGGTCACTTCTTTCGTGCTCAGAGATTGTGTTCGTGTTATGTTCATCACAACTCTGTAGGTAGTTGTCGCTAAAACGAGTTTTGGGTCGTAGCTTCACGTAGATGAATGGGTGACTTCAACACACATTCTTACAGAATCTACGTTCGTTTTTGATGCATCTTTCTTCTTGTTTTTAGAAGCGGCATCAATGCAATATTTTGTTGTTGAATTTTTCACCTCTACAAGACAGGTTTCCTTCGAGTTTGAAACTGAGGGAAGTGAGTCGTTCCGGTTTTCGTGCCAGTTCTGGTATTACTGAACTCCAGTGATCGCTCTACCTCCCAATTTCATGTCTTTACCATCAAAATTTATTTAGACCTCTCAGTGTTGCTATGCTAGCTCATTCAGTAAGATGGTCTCCCCTTTCCGTTTTCTACATCACCAGATGAGCCGCTTGCTCCTGAAAATATTCCGCTCAGTGTTGGGAATTGAACCCGAGACCTTTTTATCCTAAGTATAGCGCTCTGCCTGTGTGTCACAGAGGTGAAAAGAACAGCAGATCAGAGAAAAAATTAATTGGCTGTAACACGGGTGATTGGCTCTAACATGGGCAATTGCTGTAGCAAGAGGGGTAAGGAATTGGCTGTTACACGGGTGATTGGCTCTAACATGGGCAATTGCTGTAGCAAGAAGGGTAAGGGATTGGCTTTAATACGAGTGATTGGCTATAAAATGGGCAATTGCTGTAGCAAGAGGGGTAAGGGATTGACTGTAATACGGAGAACTGCAATCTTGATCCTAATTCTACCTCTATCATTGAGTAGAATGGTATCGACTTCACGAAACACGGTCACGGGGCTTGAAAGTTCGTACAAGTGCACCGTACACATGCGCTTGTGCACAGCACATACAATTTCACGTGCACGTGCAAGTGTTGCGTGAGGGTGGGGGGACTAGGCCGCGTGGGGGGACTGAACACCTGTAGCTCTTTTCCCCCCAGTGGAGGGGGGGGAGGTGTTGTGGCGCTGATGGTCGGGTTGTGTTGCAGTACCTGGCGTGCCCTGTATACTGCCTGCCTGTACACAACAGTGTGTGCTGCGTCCCGCGTGTGTAGAGGGTAGTGAACTTTGGGAGTGTGGTATCTACACCTTTTTCACTTCAAATTAACCTAAATCAAGTTCAATTTAATCCAAGTCAAGTTAAAATTAATCTGAGTCAAGTTCAAATTAATCCGAGTCAAGTTCAATTTAATCCAAGTCAAGTTCAAATTAATCCAAGTCAAGTTAAAATTAATCCGAGTCAAGTTAAAATTAATCCGAGTCAAGTTCAAATTAATCCAAGTCAAGTTCAAATTAATCCAAGTCAAGTTAAAATTAATCCGAGTCAAGTTAAAATTAGTCCGAGTCAAGTTCAAATTAATCCAAGTCAAGTTCAAATTAATCCAAGTCTAGTTCAAATTAATCCATGTCAAGTTTAATTTAATCCATGTCAAGTTCAAATTAATCCGAGCCAAGTTCAAATTAATCCAAGTCAAGTTCAAATTAATCCGAGTCAAGTTCAAATTAATCCGAGTCAAGTTCAAATTAATCCAAGTCAAGTTCAAATTAATCCGAGTCAAGTTCAAATTAATCCGAGTCAAGTTCAAATTAATCCGAGTCAAGTTCAAATTAATCCGAGTCAAGTTCAAATTAATCCAACCCTCAGTTGAGTCAAAAAATGACATAATAATTTGTTAATATGAGTTTTTGTGTTAAATATGTATCTATTGGATGTTATAAACAAGACTGGTTTCGAGGATTTATTTACACTCATAGATATTTATATACGTGAAATTCCACTTTACCACATATATGAAATCAAATACATGCAAGTACAAAATATTATCATTGGACAATATGTAGATTTAATCGTTAAAAGAAATATACAAGTGCGATTCACTGAGTACTAATGTACGATTCCGTTTGATTACAATTTATATTTGTACATTACTACCCAGATACATTCCTGCATTAGCAATATAAATGTTGCCATTTATTCTAATTCCGTGTTAGTCAATGTGAAGAAATGTAGGATCCACTTACAATGCACAATAATAATACAAGAAACAATGTTTCTAATTCACTACTGATTTTATTTGTGTGGGTTTACAATTCAATGTATAATACTTTCAAGACAATAACTTTTATAATAGTCATTTTATGAGTATTTAAGTTTTGAAAGTATTATATATTGGATTGTGAACACACACAAATAAAATCAGTGCGCGAGCCTCCGAGTAAAGCCTGATTTTTCCCAGTAATGTTTTCGACAAAAGAGTGAACTTTCTCGGTTGAACATGTTTGAGGACCTATTTACGATATTCTTTGTTGTGAGCTCTTATTTACCAGTCCGTCTGCACACAAATTCTCCTGACGGTTCTTAAGGGGGACGTGGGAGTAAAAAGGTTAAGAACCACTGGTGTAGAGGCAAATGGTGGTGGGGAATGTTATGAGATCAACTGCTACTCAAATATTCGAGTTGAAGTTGGACAACGAAATGGAGGTGGAAATGAAACTGAGTTGAAGTTGGACAACGAAATGGAGGTGGAAATGAAACTGAGTTGAAGTTGGACAACGAAATGGAGGTGGAAATGAAACTGAGCTGAAGCTGGACAACGAAATGGAGGTGGAAATGAAACTGAGCTGAAGTTGGACAACGAAATGGAGGTGGAAATGAAACTGAGCTGAAGTTGGACAACGAAATGGAGGTGGAAATGAAACTGAGCTGAAGTTGGACAACGAAATGGAGGTGGAAATGAAACTGAGTTGAAGTTGGACAACGAAATGGAGGTGGGAAATGAAACTGAGTTGAAGTTGGACAACGAAATGGAGGTGGAAATGAAACTGAGTTGAAGTTGGACAACGAAATGGAGGTGGAAATGAAACTGAGTTGAAGTTGGACAACGAAATGGAGGTGGGAAATGAAACTGAGCTGAAGTTGGACAACGAAATGGAGGTGGGAAATGAAACTGAGTTGAAGTTGGACAACGAAATGGAGGTGGAAATGAAACTGAGCTGAAGTTGGACAACGAAATGGAGGTGGAAATGAAACTGAGTTGAAGTTGGACAACGAAATGGAGGTGGGAAATGAAACTGAGTTGAAGTTGGACAACGAAATGGAGGTGGAAATGAAACTGAGTTGAAGTTGGACAACGAAATGGAGGTGGGAAATGAAACTGAGCCGAAGTTGGACAACGAAATGGAGGTGGAAATGAAACTGAGCTGAAGTTGGACAACGAAATGGAGGTGGAAATGAAACTGAGCTGAAGTTGGACAACGAAATGGAGGTGGAAATGAAACTGAGTTGAAGTTGGACAACGAAATGGAGGTGGAAATGAAACTGAGCTGAAGTTGGACAACGAAATGGAGGTGGAAATGAAACTGAGTTGAAGTTGGACAACGAAATGGAGGTGGGAAATGAAACTGAGCCGAAGTTGGACAACGAAATGGAGGTGGGAAATGAAACTGAGCTGAAGTTGGACAACGAAATGGAGGTGGGAAATGAAACTGAGCTGAAGTTGGACAACGAAATGGAGGTGGGAAATGAAACTGAGCTGAAGTTGGACAACGAAATGGAGGTGGAAATGAAACTTCCTCCACCACACGGGAAGGAGGTGGGTGCGCTGGGTGCCGGCGCGTGTGGGGTGCGGCACACCTGGCCATCCAGTCGTCCTGACGTCAGCACGCGTGGGGCGGCAGCAGCGGGCGCTCAATGAATAGAACACAAGCTCTGTGTGTGATCTACACAGATACGACTGTGCCGGCTCTCGCATCAAGATTTACTCTCTGAAACTTTAAACTAAAAAAACCTCGGAAGCTATCAAACGAAACGTAGCGGGTATCTTCAGAATATGACTGATTGACCAACGCTTTGACTTCCAACTTTTATTTAGCTTAACGGATGAGATGCAGGAAAAGCACACGGTTCCTTCAATGAATTTTGTCAGAAGTGTGCATGACTTCAGAGTTGACACGCGCTAATGTCATAGAGATGTTGAGTAAGGCTAAACGGATAACTGCTATTTCCTTCGGGTAAAAATCTAGACTTGAAGGGGGCCTTTATTCGATATCTGAAAAATATCTTCAACCCTTTTTAAATAATTACTGACTGACACTTGTGTGAGCTGGTGCTCCGTCTTGCAGTACAGATTTTTTTTTTGAAAGTTTCTATAAGACTAGATAACACTTTTTCCTTGAAACTTTGACTCAAAAACTCGGATGTTCACCTCACCTTCTTAATCAATGAAGAAATTCTGCAAATTTGCTGCAAGTGCAGCCCACGCCATCACCGCAACCGGCGGGCTTTTTGGCCTCAAGAACGGATCATATTTCTTACGCATTATCATCCAGAGGAGCTGCTCGCACTCTGACATCTACTCGCTAATATATGTATACTGCAACAAAACGAACATTTTGCCGGCGTCACGCCAAATTTCATCCGACATTTATATTCCTTTATTTTGAAGAAGTAGTATTTATTCTGGGCACAACTGTGATAAGAGCTGTTTACTTTGCATTTTATGCTCTCACGATGATGTTAGCATGCAAGGACAATCCTTGAGCAGAGGCTGGCGACAAGTTGAGATGTGGTGCCATTTTCGCAGCCCCCTGCTAGGGTTGCTCTGCAATTTTTTTAACTGGACAACTTTGGTGCTGCGGGCAACCGCATCAACTGCCGGTGAAGTTGTGACGGCGCTGTCACGGTGTTGCTTTTTTTGAGGACTGCTTCATCGTCTTTCTGGAGCGGTGTGTCTGGGAAGTCCGATAGTCTTGTGTTCTCAATCGTCTTCTTTTTAATCTAGGGGAAGAAGTAATTAGAATAAAGTAGATTAATAAGAATAAATTAGATAAATTAGAACAAATTAGAATCGGGGAACGGAACGGATGTGGAGATGCAATTAGAACTGGGAAATGCTATGGAGGTTAAAACTGAAACTCAGTTGAAGTGAGACAACGAAATGGAGTTGGGAAATAAAAATAAGTTGAAGTTAGAAATAGGGTTGAAGTTAGACAACGAAATGGAGGTGGGAAATGGAATTAAATTGAAGTTAGACAACGAAATGGAGGTTGAAACTGAACGGAGGAGAGGTTGGTGGGGAGGTAGGGTGGGCAGGCCAGGGTCACGTACTCAGGTACGGTCACGTGCAGGGTTGTGGTGGTGGGATTCGGAGCTGCACAGCTAACAAAGTTGAAATAAAAAAATCAGATTTATTTGGAATAAACCAGGAGCATAAGGTACGAATGAGGGGAGGGGGAAGTGATAGAGCCATGGCTTCTCCCAACGATGTATGTATGTGTATTTGGGTTGGGAGGGGGGAGTGGGGCTGTATACTCAATGTTTGTGTGTGTGTGGGGTGGACCAGCGCTGGGTTGTAGAAGTTTGACGTTTATAACATCGCGACATGTATGAGTAGCCGTGTTATGTGGGTGTCGTGAGGGCGCAGCATAGGTTGCCTCAGGACATCCCGCGTTAGCTGACGCTGGGTTTGACTCTAGTCAACCCGAATTTCTAAGTCAATTTTAGCTCTCACTATTGAAAATGATATGCATTGAATGGGTCGTGCCTTCATTTGTTTTAAATTAAGTAATTCAAATAAATGAAGTATTTGAGAACTCAAAATAACGTACATTGTCTGACCATCAGTTGGGCAAGTTGACGTGTTGACGAAGCGGCTCAAATTCGAGGCGAACTGCGCTGGTTTACCTGCGCTCCGGAGGCGGGGGACTGGGAACCTCTTCTCAAATTTAGTCACTTCTTGGTTAATGCCGTGTTATTCATATGTGAATATACCACCAGCATATTTCATGCCTCTAAGTATAGTCTTGTGTCGTCATTGATTGGTTCATGAGTTTCATGATACCAGTTTCAATTTCATGTCATAATGATGAGTTTCACGATCATTTTCACTCCATCGCGCGTCATAAATTCTTTAGTAAAATTTATGGTGTGAATACAAATGTTGAAACCGTCGTCTCCACTGCGTCGCGCTTGCGCAGTTTTGTCACGAAGCAAACAATGCCGTGAAATTGTGTCTCCTGCTCCTTTGAAGGGAAGTGTTGTGAAGTGTTTGATGTTCAGCAGAGAAAAATGGTGACCCCTTCACTCCTGGTGACCCGCTTGTGCTGCTCCTGACCGCCATGTTGATTTACGTGCGTGACACGTACACACACGTATTCTGCACGTGTATGTCAAATGAATTCATAAATTATGGTCTTAGGTAGGAAATACATATGTGTGGGTGTTAACATGTGGCATGTGCACCATGAACGTGTCCGTATCTGCCGGCGTGCCGTTGAGGGTTCTTCTCTGTGTCGTTATTTTATGTCACTGCTGCAGCATCACAATTTGATCTCATCACCATTTCACCCCACAGTTGCAGTATCAGTTACCGATGGTCCATTTAAAACGAGGCGAAAATATTCTTTCAGATAACATATTAATGAAATATTTGGTAAACTGCCCCACCTGTCTCCAATGCGACAAATTATGCTGATATAAATCAATGTATTATTCATTCACTGAGTGATATTCTCATACGATTCATTTCGGTTATCGTGGTCAGGTGATTATTTTTGGTAAGTGTGTCGAGTGCACCGATACAGCATCAGCTTCAAGGCAATCGGTCATCCGTGCACGCTCAGAATCATTTGTTATATTGTGTCTTCTTTTGCCATTTCTCGTTCTCTCTCTCTCTTCCTGACTTATGAAGGGAAATTCAAAGACATGAAAGGAGGAACTTACTTCACCATCGATATATATGCATGATGGCACGCTGTATATCAGACCTGATGAGAGAGAAGCTTGATTAGACATGATAGAAAAATAATGAGGACTTATCTGGCGAGTCCATTTGGACGTCGGTGATGCGAGTACGGAGGTGCTGTCATTTTATTTACGATGAATGCGAGATGGTCTTCTCATCCTCGAAATCTTCATAAAGAATCACTAAGGAAACACCGTAGTACTTGAACCAAACCTACGCAGTTTGACCGTATTTAATTCCTATTGATGAAATATTGGATCATCCCCACCGAAGCGGCGGGGATTCCTGCTAAAAATTCCGTGTGTGTTCACTCTGTTGCAACCTCTACGGAAATGACTGCCTTGGTAGCCGTCCTAGCCAAGCCTTCTGTAAATGACGGAACATAAGCGTCATGAACGGTTATGGATTGAGAGCTGATCCATTGGTATATATCCTCGATCCTGACTTCATAATCAACCAAGATCTAAATCAATATCTAATACCTAAGGAATGAGTAAAATTCTACCTGGCTAAACTTACAGACCTAAGTCGGAGTATACAGAGAAGCGGGGGTGAGGTGGTAGAAGGGGGACCAAATCTCAAGAGTGCCTGATGTAACAGAACGCTTGCAATCTCCGTACTTACGTAGTACATCCGATGAGCATGAGATGGGGCGCCGGCTTTCTTCGTGTACGATATCATGATGTAACATCGCCGGAAATTTTGTACAGGAGGTTGTGTAGATGCTTCAGCGGTTTGCGAGAAGAAATCTCCAGCGAGTTGGTGCTGTTGCGCAACGTGGAGATCGTCGACCAGATGCATTTCTCCCTCGTAGCGTTTCTGTTGTTGTTCGTGGATGCGTTTTTGGTGGTTGTGTGCACCTCAACATGTCGGTACGTGACCCACATGTGGGTATGTGAACTACATGTGGGTGTGTGAACCACATGTGGGTACGTGAACCACATGTGGGTGTGTGCCTCATCATCAAAAGACACACAAGGTTGGGCACACGTACGAGCGTGGCACGTGCGTGTGTTTACTGATTTCGGTGGCTGGCTGATAAGATACCAACGCAGATAGCGGCCGCTGTGTGACTCGTGTATATGTGCCAGCACCTACCGGCACCACCAGCATCTGCCTCTATGTACTCCCACTCCACGTACTCCAACCCCATGTACTCCCACTCCACGTACTCCCACTCCACGTACTCCAACCCCATTTACTCCCACTCCACGTAATCCCACTCCACGTACTCCCACTCCACGTACTCCCACTCCACGTACTCCCACTCCACGTACTCCCACTCCACGTACTCCCACTCCACGTACTCCCACTCCACGTACTCCCACTCCACGTACTCCCACTCCACGCACTCCCACTCCTCGCACTCCCACTCCACGCACTCCCACTCCACGCACTCCCACTCCACGCACTCCCACTCCACGCACTCCCACTCCACGCACTCCCACTCCACGCACTCCCACTCCACGCACTCCCACTCCACGCACTCCCACTCCACGCACTCCCACTCCACGCACTCCCACTCCACGCACTCCCACTCCACGTACTTCCACTCCACGCACTCCCACTCCACGCACTCCCACTCCACGCACTCCCACTCCACGCACTCCCATTCCACGCACTCCCACTCCACGCACTCCCACCCCACGCACTGCAGCACACCTCCCCAAGAGAGGAGTTGCAGAGGAGACAGCAGTTCCTACGTTCGGGTCTCGCGCGCACAAAAAACCCTGCCTGTATCCGGTCTGATCCTGAAGTTGCTGGAGTGTTGCGGGGCAGATTGTTGCGTCGTGTGTTGCGCTGTTGGCGGCTAATTAAGTAAAGATGGCTAATTGAGTAATGAATTGATAGGGGACCTTCGTGTGGGGCCCGGGTGTCTTTACTGCGTGTAATTGGCAGGTGTTTAGCGAGGGGTGTGTAGTTCATGTCCTGTTGGCGTGTAGTGCATGTTCAGGTGGTGTGTTCTTGGCCGATGCATGCTAAGTTTTTAGCATTGACGGGTGTTTAGCGAGCGGGTGTGTGTGTAGTTCATGTCTTGGCGTGTAGTGCAGGTTCAGTTGGCGTGTACTTGGCCGATGCATGCTAAAGTTTTTAGCATAAAAATGTGATGGGTGTAAGAAACCAGTGTTATGGACGCCATTGGTGTGTAGGCGTTTCTAATCTCACTGCAATGCCATCATTGTTACGTACCTCTTATTGCATGTGACCTAATCTCACATGAGTTCTTAATTATCAAGGCGATGTAAATTTATCGATGAGTTCGTTTGCAAATTTATTCTGACTTGTACGTGAAATGTAATATGCTACTGCGTGTCGCTGTGTGGATCACTTGTTAGTGGTAGCGGTGGTTAAATGGTTACAGTAATAATAATGTCATGTATGTACCTCTATTTTGTCTGTAAATCGGAAATTCACCACTGCTGGTTGCGTTCTTATGAACTCCAAGGTAGAATATATGTGAACGGGTCAGTTGTTTGCTTGAACCGCAAATTAATGCGGAACTTAAAAACGAGGAAAATCCCAATGAAATTAATCATATTTAATAGGATTTGTACTCCTTTTTCCTGATGATGGAGCGGGACTCCGAATCCTTTTCCTATTAAATATGCTTAATTTCCTTGAAATTTTCGTAATTTTTAAGTTCCTCAAACTTATTAATTATCGACTTCCAAGGTCGGGTGGGACTTTCCATTGTCCTCATCATATCAATCATGAAGTATTGTCATTCATTGTATCATTTTGTAAGCCCTTGCCAGTCTCTAGTGAGACGATCTGTATTGAGTAATTCAGATTTATATTCATATGGTAAGGTAAAGTGATTATTAATCGTTATCGCAAGCTATGGTAGCCTTTGTATCCCCAATCTTACTTTTTCGCCACCTGCATGCATGTTTTTCGCCGCCCAAGCGATTCAATCACTTGGGCGGCGAAAAACATGCATGCTCCGGTGGAAAAGTTAGACTGGGTCATCAACTCTTATAGCGTCATCGGCCTCTTACAGCTCCATCCTTAGCACGCTAAATGCGATGGCTTAAACTGAAGTTCAATATTCAATTCAAATTTAAAGTCAATTGTGGTAATCAACTTTGAAAATAACAAACATAAACTGGATCGGGCCTTTATTTAGCTTTCATTAAGTATTAATAAAAAATGAGTTAGTGACTGCAGGTGGGTCAGCAGCCCTACGAAAATCACCTAAATGGCCACCGGTGGGTCACTAATTCATTTTTTATTAATACTTAATAGAAGCTAAATGAACGCCCGATCCAGTTTATGTTTGATATTTTCAAAACTGATAACCACAATTTACTTAAAATTTGAATTGAATATTGAACTTTAGTCTAACCCATCGCAGTTAACGGGAAATTAAGGAAACCTGAGTCACATCGTTGATTTATTACTCAACACGACGTTCACTGCGTTCCTGCGGTTGTTAATGGTTGGTTTGTTAGGTTGTAATTTGCAATATTGGGAAACCGACTTCACTGCTCGAATACATTCTTGTACTTCCAAAAAAATATGAAAATGCAATTGCACATTAACATTTCACCTTGTATGAAAACAGTTATGTTTTAAAACGATCGCGAAACAGATGAAATGTCATTCGTTTATACCGGTGCGTGAATGAGCAATTCCCCGAATGATACACATATGGTCCAACGCGCGGGAATGTGTTTAAGGAAAGAAGTCTGGAATTATTTAGCGCTACAGAAAAGGCCTAATGCACTAAAATGAACCGTATTCATCTAAGATAATCCCACGTACAAAGATAAAACTGCACACTCTGAAGACAATATCCAAATTAGCCTAGGCGAGAATAATTGATGGCAACAGGGCTCATGTGAAAACATATAACAATGAATACTCATCTTGCTCGTGGGTTCCAAGTTGATGACTTAAATGGAATTTGATATCGCACGTCGCTTAATTTGTGCTCGAATTTACTTGAAAAAAAGAGATTTCGAGCGAGAGAACTCCTTGCCTAAGCCATAAGCAGGAACACTGTGCAAAAAAAGATCTCCTCTAGCCACCGTCCGGTCTAGAGTGCCCTGGCTTCCACCCTGAGGGTCGCGTCTTCAGCTGACCAGGCCGTTTTGTGACGGTAGTGTTGCTGTATCGTGAGGTCTACCGCCATATATTGCCTACCCAGGAGCAGTTTGAGATGTACAAATTGAGGGTTTATTGCTAAATTAACTGTGGGTAAATAAGTGATGTCCATTTGTAACCTAACCTACCCTCACGCTAAAGTATTAGCTAGTGGTTGATCCCATGCAATAGTGTGGTAGACCTCACGCTATAGCTCTAGCTAGAGGTAGATCTCACACTGTAGTACGGTAGACCTCACACTATAGTACTAGCTAGAGGTAGATCTCACGCTATAGTGCGGTAGACCTCACGCTACAGCAGCACCGTGGTGGCTATAATCGAGTGCCACGAGCAAGCACTTATATACTGAAGCTATTTGCAATAGAAATATTGATTTCTGTGTAATTTAATTGACAGTTAAATCTTATACAGTTTTCCTGAGGGAGTTGAATTAATTTATGCCGTAAGATTGATTACAAAAAAAATATGGTTTCTGTTTTTTAAATAGAACGTTATGAGATGACTCATTACAGTAGTTGTGCTGGGGAATTTTGTGTTTTGTGACGCATGCTGGCGTGCAAGCGTCACTTCTGTTTAATTTAGTTTTAATCATTTTTTAATTTTTTTTAAATTCACCCTGCAGAGAAGTGTGTACATTATCGCCGTGTTAAATTGAGGCTGTGATGAGCGGAGTTGCATTCTAAGATGACATCCGTCGCGAGCTGCTAGTGTGTGTCTCGCCGCGTCACTGTAGCGATTCTGTGGAAATTTTGACGCGTTTAGGCCTATACAGAGATGGCTGACATCGTCCCCAGCACTGACGCTGGAGTTGCTGACGTCAGCGCCACGCAGGGAGACGGGCGGCTGACGGACCAGACCGGGACTGCAGCTCCTGTAGACAGGGGCGAGACAGAAAAGCTCAGAGAGACAGAGAAGCCTGTCGAGAGAGTTAAGCCTGTTGAGACAGAAAAATCAGTCGAGAAAGAGAAGCCAAGCGACACAGTTAATCCTGTCGAGACAGAAAAAACAGTCGAGACAGAGAAGCCAAGCGAGACAGAAAAGCCAGGCGAGACAGAGAAGCCAAGCGAGACAGAAAAGCCAGTCGAGACGCTGGGCATCAAGAACGTTCCGTCATTTCGCAGTTTCGCTGTCACTAAAATCGACGAATCTGACATTGCGCCCCCCAAAAATGGGGTTCCCAAGGAGGGGCCTCCCAAAGACCCCCCCTCTGGGGGCGCCATCGAGGGGAGCGGACCAGCTGACGAAGGCGGTGCGGGCGGCGCAGAAGACGAGGAAGACGAGAAGGACAGAAATTTGGGCAACTTCAGGGAGATCGTCGCCTCCAAGTCCGCCCCCAAGCTGGCCCTCTCCATCGGGGGGGAGAAGATCCCCCCCACTTCCTCATCCCCCAGCCCCAGCACGCCCTCCGCGTCGGGGGGCATCCCGTCCGCCATGTCGTTCCCCTCGGGGGTGAAGCGGTCCCGCAGGATCTCCTGGAAGCAGGGGGATGAGACCATCCCCGACTCCCGGCTGCTGCTGCAGGTGGGAGCTTGGGAGCGGGGCGGGATGCGCATTAAAAAACACAAAAATACCAAAAAAACACACAAGAATGCACAAAAAAAAATGTCTAAAACCACACAAGAATGCACAAAAAAAAATGTCTGAAACCACACAAGAATACACCAGAAAAAGCACGAAAATATCCCAAAATACACAATAATACACCAAAACATACAATAATGCACCAAAACACGCAAAAAGCTCCAATTAGGCTGAAAAAATTCCGTAGAACGTGGCGAATAATGCTGATGCTGTTTATCAATTTTTCGTGATGGTTTTTTTTTTGTCGTGGGTATTTCATTGCCAGCCCTGCCGCAGGTGTGGGGAATGGAAGCAACCCTCTTATATCTCCCCCGCCTGTGCAGGTGAGGGGAGTATTTTACCGGGGTTGACTTTGTGTTTTATGGGCTATACGCTTTTTCTGCTGTGTCATGTCTCACCCTTTATTGTTTTAAACTCAATTGTTCTTTAGCGTTTCAGGCCGGTGCGAACTTCTGATACCACGTAGAATTGGTAACGAAGAAGAACGTCAAATGCAGTCATTTATCGTGTTTTCAAATACAGCTTCAGACGTCTGTGAGATTAGTAGAAATGCCACACCCGATGTTGTATACTCATTTCCTCCATTTTTCTTCTGCGTTATGAATGTTATCCAACATTTTTGTAAAAAAAAATATTTTAGGCAATGAGAATCGAGTTTTTGGCAGGGTCATTTTGCACGAATGAAGAAAGCCATCTTACGTGAAATAAAATTCTGAGTTCGGGTAACGGTGTGCCACCGTAGCATCTGAGGCTGCCGTGTGGTTGTGCAAAACTCGCCGCTTTGCGCTTTACATCAGAAGCTACTGCGCTAAATTGGACATTTTTGCGCAGTGCGGTCGCTGTCAGCCGCGTCAAATATGCGCTCAGTGTTATCAGTCTGGCCCGATTACGGCGGCGGGTTTTAAGATGACTGGAATGTGTGGCACATTTGGCGTAGCGGTTCATCCGATGAATTTATGTTCTATCAAAACTCCCACATGTTTGAAGATACGAGGAGGAATTGTCCTGATGATCAGGGCACGAATGTCTCCCAATAGTTTGGTCTGTTGATATTAAAGACGTTTTGCTCGGGCAAGTGAAAGGGTCGCGGCCGTGTAATCGTGACGTTGGCAGGACACAAGTTTGTCAGCACACAATATTAGGAGGCGTCTTTTTAAGGCACGAGTTTGTAGCAGAGCCGTGAAGGAAGCACTCATCTCTAAAAAGGATCGCATTCCCGTGCAATGACGACCTGGGAGTAGTCTCCTTATAGCTCGGCTGCGTGACGTCACGAATTGAATTACGATAAATTGAGTTCGAGGGAAGTGAACCAAGTCAGATGTGCGGCTAGTGTTAAGTTTGGACTCCAATACACACAAACTCCCGGCAGTTCCATTGTTGGCAGCGTCATCGACGTTGTAAGGATAAGTCCTTAACAGTCCCAATGGGTCGACACCCACTCCACAATAATGCTTTCCGAGACAAGAGAAATTTAAAAGACGAACTTTTCTACACGAGAGATCCAACACACACGTTGAAGATCCAACACACGCGTCACGCTAGCCGCAGCTTTTCTGGACTGGCCAGCTTAGTTTCCCGCCTCGACTATATTGAGCTCGATGTAGGCAGAACTTCAGTGCCCCCTGGGAAACAGGCTTGCCTTTAAATGAGCTCGGAAAGTTCCACCAACTTTAGAAGGCAAACACCACAGGCGACCACAGCCCAGCTGATCGAAGCCATGTCGGAATTGCCGGCGAATGTTTTGCTATGCATTATTGAGTGTGGAAATTTGTATACCTTTGCATTTGTTCTTATTTGTTGGCATTAGCTGGTGTTGCGTGACCGAGTCGGTAGGTAATTCGGTGAACACTTGACACGTGCTCGCCATGAATGCTGTGGTCCGCACCTTAGATGCTATAGAAGTTATATGGTAGATTTATTATAGTAGGCGCTGCTTTTGTGACATTTTATGGTCCTGACTTGATAATGATGTGAGTTATACGAGTACAATTAGGTGATGCTCTGACTTGATGAAGCCGTCACTTGTTGATGCTGAGGGAGCATCTACAAGTTGCTTTCTGTGCAGCTTCTGCTTTCTTTTCGGAAGTTCAGCTATCATAGTACACAACAAACAGCACAGACCCCTCGACCCTACATAATACATAGTACACACTGCATAATACGCAGTACACACTGCGTAATACACAGTACATCGATCACTGCGTAATACACGTTACACTCATAATACACAGTACACACTGCATAATACACAGTACACCCTGAGTAATACACAGTACACCCTGAGTAATACACAGTACACCCTGAGTAATACACAGTACACCCTGAGTAATACACAGTACACCCTGCATAATACACGGTACACCCTGCATAATACACAGTACACCCTGAGTAATACACAGTACACCCTGCATAATACACAGTACACCCTGCATAATACACAGTACACCCTGCATAATACACAGTACACCCTGCATAATACACAGTACACCCTGCATGATACACAGTACACCCTGAGTAATACACAGTACACCCTGAGTAATAAACAGTACACCCTGCATAATACACAGTACACCCTGCATAATACACAGTACACCCTGCATAATACACAGTACACCCTGCATAATACACAGTACACCCTGCATAATACACAGTACACCCTGCATAGTACACAGTAAACGCAGTACAGTACACAATAAGCATGTGTCGCATTTGGCGCAATGTTCAGGTGCAGTGACCGCGCCTTGGCACAGCGCGGTGGTGTATTGTGTGATGCAGTTGCGTGGTGAGCGTCAGTACTTGTGTAGTGAGCGTCAGTATTTGTGTGGTGAGTGCTAATCGTCAGGTGAGTGTCAATACTCGTCAGGTGAGTGCCAATACTCGTCAGGTGAGTGCCAATACTCGTCAGGTGAGTGCCAATACTCGTCAGGTGAGTGTCAATACTCGTCAGGAGAGTGCCAATACTCGTCAGGTGAGTGCCAATACTCGTCAGGTGGGTGCCAATACTCGTCAGGTGAGTGTCAATACTCGTCAGGTGAGTGCCAATACTCGTCAGGTGAGTGTCAATACTCGTCAGGTGAGTGTCAATACTCGTCAGGTGAGTGCCAATACTCGTGAGGTGAGCGTCAGTATTTGTGTGGTGAGTGCTAATCGTCAGGTGAGGGCCAACACTTGTCAGCCGCTAAAAGGTTGGTCTTTCGTACATAGCAACGCGCCCCCTCACACTCCCACACGCCCCAAACTGTACGGGGATCAAACTATTGGGAAAGAACAGAACGTAAAGGACGTAAGTTTCTGTAGAGATGCCAGTGCGGTCCATCGAAGTATTTGCCTCATGCCACTATAGTGGAGCGGCTATTGGCCAGTTGCTGCCATAGTGGCGCTGACCACTAGCCCCTGCCACTGGTTGGCACCCACACAGCCTGCCCTGCGTTCGTTATTTTGCGGCGACGTTGTTGCTTTATTTTGTTATTGCAGCCTCCTGGGTGTTGTTGTCGCTGGTGTTTGTGATGTTATTTATTGAGTCTCTGGTTTGTGAAGCTGTGCTTCCCGCCGTAATGCTTGTATTGCTGAGTCATTGCGCTATATCAGGCTCGAACTGGTTTGATGGACTCGTAAGAAATGGGTACATATATTCATGTCTGCTTTGATGGACTCGTAAGAAATGGGTACATTTATTCATGTCTGCTTTGATGGACTCGTAAGAAATGGGTACATATATTCATGTCTGCTTTGATGGACTCGTAAGAAATGGGTACATATATTCATGTCTGCTTTGATGGACTCGTAAGAAATGGGTACATATATTCATGTCTGCTTTGATGGACTCGTAAGAAATGGGTACATATATTCATGTCTGCTTTGATGGACTCGTAAGAAATGGGTACATATATTCATGTCTGCTTTGATGGACTCGTAAGAAATGGGTACATATATTCATGTCTGCTTTGATGGACTCGTAAGAAATGGGTACATATATTCATGTCTGCTTTGATGGACTCGTAAGAAATGGGTACATTTATTCATGTCTGCTTTGATGGACTCGTAAGAAATGGGTACATATATTCATGTCTAAAACTAAACACTAAACACAGTAACACTAAAACTTGAGTGCTGCGTGTTGATGCTGTATAATTGTCATCTCACATTCGAGACACGGTTCTGTTATCTTTCGTATCTTTGTGCTTTATTTCCTTATCTTGAAGATAACAGCTGAGACTTCACCCCCAAAACACCCCCCCCTCCTTCCCCCAGCTGTCGGTTAAGCGAGTGGTTGTGCAGGCTTTTGCTATCACTTGATCGAAAATTATTTTCAATTTATTCAACATATATTCACAACAAAAGTTGCTATATGATATGCATTTCACCTATATGGATTTTGAATGGCTCTTAACTTAAATAGCTCATCAATTTTGGATAGCTCATAAATTCTTAGACAAACCGTTAGAAGTAGACAATAGCTGTGTCGCTGGTTACGTACTTAATTAGATGAAGCAAAGTAAAAATCTATTCTTCTGGATCTTTCACCCTAGACACGAGACTGAAAAAACATAACTGTACTAGGAGGAGGCAAAACTATACTGGCGTACAGTTTTGTTATAACATTACTATACTCCTTAAATTATGTAACAGTAGTTGTGATGAAGAAATTGATATAAAGGCCTAGCTACTACTTCTCGGTAACAGTTATTCCAAATGAGAGTTACGCGGTTTTAATATTAATTAAAATTATTAAGTGTCAAGTGCGAGTAGCAGATATATATTGTAGGAAGGATCTTCAAGTTGTAATCCCCCTCAGGGTGAGACAACTATTGTACCTATTGGTATTAGCGCTCCAAGGGGTAAAATGTGAGGGCCTGAGCAGAGTTAGGTAGGCCTTCTTTTTGTTGAAATAAAATGTTGTTTATTGCGTTAAGGACCATCCTTTTGTGGTTCACTACTGTCCTGTTTTTCAGCACCTACTACTTTCTTCTTCAGCTTTCATCTTATTTCATGAACGTCTTTCTAAACTTTATGCTTATAAGCACCTTGTGCATAGATTCCGCGTTTCCTCAACTCCATACTAAATGGTGCCTTCCTCCTTCCCCTCTTTGGAACGTCTTTATTGCCGTTAGGGAGGCTTAAACTGGTACCTAATCTAATCTTCAAGTCTTACGTAATAATCAGCCTTGAGTTGTGAGATATCAAAATTCAATTCCAAAACACATAATAATTATTTTCGTTTTAAAACTACACTCAATATAAATAAATCCATGAAAACTGAAACGTATACAGTAAGTATAATAAGAAAGGGATAAATCCACCCTCATACTGACTGTATACCGCGTGTATGAAATACTACTACCACATGCTGTAGAGTAGAAGTATGGGTTACGTAAACAAAGGAGCATTAAATATAATGTATAAATCCACACTTATACAGACTGTATACCAAAATACCGGAGCGTATATCCAACACTACTACCACACGCTGTACAGTAAATGTATACACTACATAAACAAAGGATTTAACTTTGTATGTGTGTGCAGAGCGAGCTGGACGGGGGTCGGCGGGGGGACGATCCCCTCCTGCTGGACGGGAGGGACCTGGACGACCCCGCCCTGGACGAACTCATTGACCTCCCAGCCGAGCTCCCCCCTCCTCCCGACGGCGGCTGGGGTGAGTAGGGGGTGAGCTGCACCCCCCCTCCCCCCTCAACACAGCCACTTGCTTGTGCAACTTGCGCGTGGTGCGAAGTTGCTTGAATTGAGCGCACCTGTTGTGTGGTGGGTGCCAATGTGCCGTAATTGTGCTGTGTGACGGAGGCTGTGTGGCCTTGTGTGTGCTGCTGTGTGCTGCAGGCCGTAATGTTGTGTGTGTGCTGCTGTGTGCTGGCCGTAATGTTGTGTGTGTGCTGCTGTGTGCTGGCCATGGTGTTGTGTGTTTTCTGCTGTGTGCTGGCCGTAATGTTGTGTGTGTGTGTGTGCTGCTGTGTGCTGGCCGTAATGTTGTGTGTGTGCTGCTGTGTGCTGGCCGTAATGTTGTGTGTGTGCTGCTGTGTGCTGGCCGTAATGTTGTGTGTGTGCTGCTGTGTGCTGGCCGTAATGTTGAGTGTGTGTGCTGCTGTGTGCTGGCCGTAATGTTGTGTGTGTGCTGCTGTGTGCTGGCCGTAATGTTGTGTGTGTGTGCTGCTGTGTGCTGGCCGTAATGTTGTATGTGTGCTGCTGTGTGCTGGCCGTAATGTTGAGTGTGTGTGCTGCTGTGTGCTGGCCGTAATGTTGTGTGTGTGCTGCTGTGTGGTGGCCGTAATGTTGTGTGTGTGCTGCTGTGTGCTGGCCGTAATGTTGTGTGTGTGTGTGCTGCTGTGTGCTGGCCGTAATGTTGTGTGTGTGTGGCTGCTGTGTGCTGGCCGTAATGTTGTGTGTGTGCTGCTGTGTGGTGGCCGTAATGTTGTGTGTGTGCTGCTGTGTGCTGGCCGTAATGTTGTGTGTGTGTGTGCTGCTGTGTGCTGGCCGTAATGTTGAGTGTGTGTGCTGCTGTGTGCTGGCCGTAATGTTGAGTGTGTGTGTGCTGCTGTGTGCTGGCCGTAATGTTGTGTGTGTGTGCTGCTGTGTGCTGGCCGTAATGTTGTGTGTGTGTGCTGGCCGTAATGTTGTGTGTGTGTGCTGCTGTGTGCTGGCCGTAATGTTGTGTGTGTGTGCTGCTGTGTGAGCTGGCCGTAATGCTGTGTGTGTGTGCTGCTGTGTGCTGGCCGTAATGTTGTGTGTGTGTGCTGCTGTGTGCTGGCCGTAATGTTGTGTGTGTGTGCTGCTGTGTGCTGGCCGTAATGTTGTGTGTGTGTGCTGCTGTGTGCTGGCCGTAATGTTGAGTGTGTGTGCTGCTGTGTGCTGGCCGTAATGTTGAGTGTGTGTGCTGCTGTGTGCTGGCCGTAATGTTGTGTGTGTGTGTGCTGCTGTGTGCTGGCCGTAATGTTGTGTGTGTGTGTGCTGCTGTGTGCTGGCCGTAATGTTGAGTGTGTGTGCTGCTGTGTGCTGGCCGTAATGTTGAACGTGTGTGCTGCTGTGTGAGCTGGCCGTAATGTTGCGTGTGTGTGTGTGTGCTGCTGTGTGCTGGCCGTAATGTTGTGTGTGTGCTGCTGTGTGCTGGCCGTAATGTAGTGTGTGTGTGTGCTGCTGTGTGCTGGCCGTAATGTTGTGTGTGTGTGTGCTGCTGTGTGCTGGCCGTAATGTTGTGTGTGTGTGTTGCTGTGTGCTGGCCGTAATGTTGTGTGTGTGCTGCTGTGTGCTGGCCGTAATGTTGTGTGTGTGTGTGCTGCTGTGTGCTGGCCGTAATGTTGTGTGTGTGCTGCTGTGTGCTGGCCGTAATGTTGTGTGTGTGTGTGTGCTGCTGTGTGCTGGCCGTAATGTTGTGTGTGTGTGTGTGCTGCTGTGTGCTGGCCGTAATGTTGTGTGTGTGTGTGCTGCTGTGTGGTGGCCGTAATGTTGTGTGTGTGCTGCTGTGTGCTGGCCGTAATGTTGAACGTGTGTGCTGCTGTGTGCTGGCCGTAATGTTGAGTGTGTGTGCTGCTGTGTGCTGGCCGTAATGTTGAGTGTGTGTGCTGCTGTGTACTGGCCGTAATGTTGTGTGTGTGCTGCTGTGTGCTGGCCGTAATGTTGTGTGTGTGTGTGCTGCTGTGTGCTGGCCGTAATGTTGTGTGTGTGTGTGCTGCTGTGTGCTGGCCGTAATGTTGTGTGTGTGTGTGCTGCTGTGTGCTGGCCGTAATGTTGTGTGTGTGCTGCTGTGTGCTGGCCGTAATGTTGTGTGTGTGTGTGCTGCTGTGTGCTGGCCGTAATGTTGAGTGTGTGTGCTGCTGTGTGCTGGCCGTAATGTTGTGTGAGTGCTGCTGTGTGCTGGCCGTAATGTTGAACGTGTGTGCTGCTGTGTGCTGGCCGTAATGTTGTGTGTGTGCTGGCCGTAATGTTGCGTGTGTGTGTGTGCTGCTGTGTGCTGGCCGTAATGTTGTGTGTGTGCTGCTGTCTGCTGGCCGTAATGTAGTGTGTGTGTGTGTGCTGCTGTGTGCTGGCCGTAATGTTGTGTGTGTGTGTGTGCTGCTGTGTGCTGGCCGTAATGTTGTGTGTGTGCTGCTGTGTGCTGGCCGTAATGTAGTGTGTGTGTGTGTGTGCTGCTGTGTGAGCTGGCCGTAATGTTGTGTGTGTGCTGCTGTGTGCTGGCCGTAATGTAGTGTGTGTGTGTGTGCTGCTGTGTGCTGGCCGTAATGTTGTGTGTGTGTGTGCTGCTGTGTGCTGGCCGTAATGTTGTGTGTGTGTGTGTTGCTGTGTGCTGGCCGTAATGTTGTGTGTGTGTGTGTGCTGCTGTGTGCTGGCCGTAATGTTGTGTGTGTGCTGCTGTGTGCTGGCCGTAATGTTGTGTGTGTGCTGCTGTGTGCTGGCCGTAATATTGAGTGTGTGTGTGTGCTGCTGTGTGGTGGCCGTAATGTTGTGTGTGTGCTGCTGTGTGAGCTGGCCGTAATGTTGAGTGTGTGTGCTGCTGTGTGCTGGCCGTAATGTTGAACGTGTGTGCTGCTGTGTGCTGGCCGTAATGTTGTATGTGTGCTGGCCGTAATGTTTCGTGTGTGTGTGTGTGTGCTGCTGTGTGCTGGCCGTAATGTTGTGTGTGTGTGTGCTGCTGTGTGCTGGCCGTAATGTTGTGTGTGTGCTGCTGTGTGCTGGCCGTAATGTTGCGTGTGTGTGTGCTGCTGTGTGCTGGCGCTAATGATGTGTGTGTGCTGGCCGTAATGTTGCGTGTGTGTGTGCTGCTGTGTGCTGGCCGTAATGTAGTGTGTGTGTGTGCTGGCCGTAATGTTGTGTGTGTGCTGGCCGTAATGTTGTGTGTGTGCAGCTGTGTGCTGGCCGTAATGTAGTGTGTGTGTGTGCTGCTGTGTGTTGGCCGTAATGTTGTGTGTGTGCTGCTGTGTGCTGGCCGTAATGTAGTGTGTGTGTGTGTGCTGCTGTGTGCTGGCCGTAATGTTGTGTGTGTGTGTGTGTGTTGCTGTTTGCTGGCCGTAATGTAGTGTGTGTGTGCTGCTGTGTGCTGGCCGTAATGTAGTGTGTGTGTGTGCTGGCCGTAATGTTGTGTGTGTGTGCTGCTGTGTGCTGGCCGTAATGTTGTGTGTGTGTGTGCTGCTGTGTGCTGGCTGTAATGTTGTGTGTGTGTGCTGCTGTGTGCTGGCCGTAATGTTGTGTGTGTGCTGCTGTGTGCTGGCCGTAATGTTGTGTGTGTGCTGCTGTGTGCTGGCCGTAATGTTGTGTGTGTGCTGCTGTGTGCTGGCCGTAATGTTGAGTGTGTGTGCTGCTGTGTGCTGGCCGTAATGTTGTGTGTGTGTGCTGCTGTGTGCTGGCCGTAATGTTGTGTGTGTGCTGCTGCTGTGTGCTGGCCGTAATGTTGTGTGTGTGCTGCTGTGTGCTGGCTGTAATGTAGTGTGTGTGTGTGCTGCTGTGTGCTGGCCGTAATGTTGTGTGTGTGTGCTGCTGTGTGCTGGCCGTAATGTTGTGTGTGTGCTGGCCGTAATTTTGTGTGTGCGCTCTGCGGGTGCACAGGCGGTTTCGATGTGCACATGGTATGTTGCGCTCATTTCGCTATTTAATTCAGGCGCATTTTCCTGAAACAAGTTTCAAGTGTTATTAACATAACAAGGGTGAAAAAGTTAAAAGAACGAGTTTGAGTATGATATATCGATTATTTTTTGTGCAAAGATGAATATAATTATTTTTAGCAGTTTGGAAAGATGCTGCGTCGGAGACTGGGGCAGTACTTCTTTACACGAGTTCTTTGACTGCGCCGAGTAGGTAAAAAAGTTTTACTGATTTCTTTAATACATTATTTCGTGAGCATTGATTGGTTGGTGCAAAATATATTAATTTTGTGGACATTAATTTCGTAAATAATGGTAAAACGGGTATTTTATAAAGCCAAGTTCAGAACTACCACTCACACATTCCAGTGGGTAGCAGTACCTTCACTGATCTCGACCCTGCAGTGTGGTGGTGTGGAGTGATCCCCAGTTACCAGCTTAGTATCGCAGCGTCTCTCTCCCTCATACATTACTTGTAGCATAGCATCACTGGGCGAGGTATTTTTTGTATAATGACACATGCGGGTACCGCAGATACCTGCAGAGTACCGCTGTACCGCAGGCTGGGTGAAACACGCGGGTACCACAGATACGTACACATTGGACATACAGGTACCACAGATACATACACATGGTACATACAGGTA
Source organism: Morinoia aosen (assembly GCA_030386875.1). Lineage (NCBI taxonomy): Eukaryota > Metazoa > Arthropoda > Malacostraca > Amphipoda > Talitridae > Morinoia > Morinoia aosen. Next base: position 5,550,225 of record CM059578.1, on the reverse strand, counting down.
CCACAGATACATACACATGGTACATACAGGTACCACAGATACGCACCCGTGGTACATACAGGCACCGCAGATACCCACACAGTACCGCTGTACCGCAGGCTGGGTGATCGTGCTGGCGTCCTTCGTAGCGAACATGGTGGTGGACGGCATAGCCTACTCCTTCAGCCCCTTCCTGCCCGTCTACACGAGCTACTTCGACGCCGAGACTTCCGTCGTCTCCTGGATCTCCTCCCTGCTCGCCGGGGTCTACCTCAGTGCAGGTGGGGACGGGGGGGGGCTATGTCTGTGTTGTGTGGGGTGTGTGTCTGTGTGCTGTGTCTTGTGTGGTGTGTGTCTGTGTGCTGTGCCGGGCTGGCTCTGTGTGTCTAATTGCGTGCTGTGTCTTGTGTGCTGTGTGTCTGTGTGTTGTGTCGGGGTCTGTGTACAGTGTCAAGCTGGCTCTGTGTGTCTGTGTACTGTATCAAGCTGGCTCTGTGTGTCTGTGTACTGTATCAAGCTGGCTCTGTGTGTCTGTTTACTGTGTCAAGCCGGCTCTGTGTGTCTGCTTGCGTGCTGTGTCTGGCTCTGTGTGTTTGCTTGTGTGCGGAGATGAAATAATGCGAAGATAAAATAATACGAAGAAAACGGTCAACTCAAGGAACCACACTTTGCGTAACGGCTGCGTTAAGAGATACCTATTGTGTCTATATGAATGTACTGGTGTCTGTGCATGTAAATTGATGGTTGTAAATATGTTGCGTTGGTGTTTGTGTGGGATTGGTGTCTGACGGCACGGGACTTGAAGACAACCTTAGAATGGGCCACGGGACTCGCTTCTGTTGACGCGTCTCTTCTACTGCAGAGTATTTATTTCAATGAGCTGGTATCCTAGAAACCCCAGAGTATTGACCTCAGTGAGCGTGTATCGTAGACACAGTGAGCAAGGCATGATGGTAGCTGGGGGCAGAAGTGGAGTCAGGTGAGGCAGGCAGCGTGAGATAACAAGACACTGTGGTTTGCAGGTCCGATCGTGTCGGCGCTGAGCAACAAGTTCGGCTGTCGCCGCGTGTGCATGGCGGGGGCTGTGATCGCCTCCATCGCCTTCCTCCTCTCCATCTACGCCAAGACCCCCGCCTACCTCATGGTGGTGCAGGGGGTCCTGGGGGGTGAGTGGGGTATAGGGAGTTTTGGCGGGTGATGGGGGTGCCTCATGGTGGTGCAGGGGTCCTGGGTGGTGAGGGGGGTATAGAGTGTTCTTTGGGGTTAGGGGGGGCCTCATGGTGGTGGTGGGGGTCCTGGAGGTGAGGGGGTATAGGATGTTCTGGGGGATGAGGGGGGGGGTGCCTCATGGTGATGCAGAGGGTCCTGGAGGGTGAGGGGGGTATAGGGTGTTCTGGGGAGTGAGGGAGGGGGCCACATGGTGGTACAGGGGGTCCTGGGGGGTGTGGGGGGGCCTCGTGGCGGTGCAGAGGGTCCTGGGGGGTCAGGGAGGTATAGGGTGTTCTGAGGAGTGAGGGAGGGTGCCACATGGTGGTACAGGGAGTCCTGGGGGGTGTGGGGGTGACTCATGGTGGTGCAGGTGGTCCTGGGGAGTGAGGGGGTGCCTCATGGTTGTGTATGGGGTCCTGGGGGGTGAGGGGGTGCCTCATTGTGGTGCAGGAAGTCCGGGGGAGTGGGGAGGACCAGGGCAGGGGTTGCGCTGGTGAAGTTAAATGTTCAGAAAATTGGGGTGAGTGCCAAGTTGTGTGCCGAGGAGCTGTGCTGTGTGTCGGTGTGTTAAGGCCTGTTTACACGATCACTGAGTGCGCGCGTGAGCAGTGAAGAGAGGCGCAGGCCCCGCCCACTTGCTCTCGCTTCAGGCGCTTTTACTGCTCAAGCCCACTGCTTTTACTGCTCAAGCCCCAACGAGCATAGTCTGCATTGTCATTGAGTGGTAAATGCGCCTAAAGCGAGAGCGAGTAGGCGGGGCTTGTGCCTCTCAACACTGCTCACGCGCGCACTCAATGATCAGGTAAACAGGCCTTTAGACACAGCCCTCAGCTCTGCTGGCCTATCCTTTGAGCTAGAACTGCTCATTTCCAAGCCTTTAATTACTCATGTCTCTGACTGAACTCCTCATTTCCTTGAGTAGAATTGCTCATATTCCTGTTTACGACTGCTCATTTATTCTACTTGACTAGAGCGGCATGTTAGAACTATAACTCACTGAACTCATTCGTAAAAACGAATCTTGAATGAAGAATTTGATTTTCTCTGCTGTCGAGACCTCCATTTCTACTCGTAAGTTAGGTCAACATTAGGAATAATTTTTATAGAAATATACAAATTGCAATTTAGAGAAAACAAATTTGCACTTTTGTGCAGTCGTTTCACAGTAGTTAGATGTCCAATTTACGGGTTGGCAGTGGCGACAGACACAGCGAGCGAGCAAGCAAGCCATTGAAGAATCAATCACGAAAGCAGAGTACGTACCAATATTAGGGGTTGTACACACACCCAGTGATTGTACATATACACACCCAGGAATTGTACATACACTCAGGGGTTGTACACACCCCTAACTGTAACACACCCCGCTTCTAACCCTCAACCCGGCGCAGGGTTCGGATTCGGGATGATGTACCTGCCGGCGGTGGTGTGTGTGGGGTACTACTTCGAGAAGAAGAGGGCGCTGGCGACGGGCATCGCGGTGTGCGGGTCCGGAGTGGGCACCATGCTCTTCCCCCCCTTCGTGAAGTACCTCCTCTCCCAGTACAGCTGGAAGGGCACCAACGTCCTCCTCGCTGGCATCATCCTCAACGGAGTGGTACGTCTCGGGTACCGTCTGGTGTTATGGTCCTACTACCAGGTGTCAGTGAGGCATCTCTATTTTATGGATCGTTTGCATCATCCTCAACGGAGTGGTGCGTCTCGGGTACCGTCTGGTGTTATGGTCCTACTACCAGGTGTCAGTGAGGCATCTCTATTTTATGGATCGTTTGCATCATCCTCAACGGAGTGGTGCGTCTCGGGTGTCGTGTGCCTGCTGCCGTGTGTCAATAAGGCATCTCTCTTTAATGGATAATGAACGTTCATTCTATTTTATGACCTACTGTGTTATCCCTGATAGCATGGACCAGTAAGGCATCTCTATTTTATGGGTCGTTCATATCTTCCTCAACGGAGTGGTGCGTTCACCACTCGGGTACTTTCAGGTATCGTGTGACTGCTACCGTGTACCAGTAATTAATATCTATGGGTCATTCATTCCATCTTATAACATATTGTGTTACTCCTGCTAGGTTGGAAGGCATCTCTCTTTAATGGATGATGAAATTCCATTCAATTTTATAACATAATATAGTAATAATAGCATAAATAACGAGTGAAATAGCATGTGGGGAACTAGAACTCTCTAAGTTGAATGCATGTGTAGATTGCGTACTTACATGGAGGATGTACTAAAATATGCCAGCCATGTCACCACCAGTAGCAGGGTACACATAGAAACATGACGTAGAATAGTAATGTTTTTTTTTGCATAATGGTGGCCATATTCCACGTACTATAGATTGGGAGAGGAGCGAGACCCTTCAGGGACGATGCGTAAGGTATTATGGAGTATTATGATTAAGGTATTATGGAGTATTATGATTAAGGTATTATGGAGTATTATGATTAAGGTATTATGGATACTGTTGAGGTGTTAAGGACGCGGTTAATTAAGGCATTAAGGTATTATGGATACCATTAAGGTATTAGGGACGCCGTTAAGACATTAAGGACGCCATTAAGGTATTATGGATACCATTAAGGCATTAAGGACGCCATTAAGGCATTATGGATGCCATTAAGGCATTGACTATTTTCACTATTTTCATCCGATTTTTTTTCATCCAAAATTTTGACTATTTTCATCCGATTCGTTTGAAATTTGGCCAGTATATGTATTTGTTGAAGGTAAACTTTTTTTACTCATGTAACTTTTTCGATTTAGGCCTTTTTTTATGAAAAATTAGTTATTTGGTACATTTATATGGATATTTCAAAAGAGAACTCGTCATTGAGTTTTGATGTTAGAACAAAACTTAACACAGTTTTAGAATCCTTGAAGCATTAATAACAAACGTAAAGTAGAAAATTGGAACATTTGAATAAAATTATAAGCGATATTTTATCATTACTTCAAAAATACATTATTTTTGGGTTTTGAGCTATTTACAGTAATTCTTTTTTTTCTTCAAAATTTAGAAGTTTGCTACTTTCAGTTTGTTAGAAATGTTTCGAGGATTCTAAAACTGTCTTTGTTTTTTCCTAGCAGGAAAAACTCACTGCCTCTTTTGAATATTGAAAGTTAGAGGTTTTGGGTTTAAGCCGTGAAAAAATTTTTTTGTTGAAGTGTAATATATTGGACAATTTATGTAATTGAATGCTGTTTTCATTTTTATTTCAATAATCTCCATGCATAACTTCATCTTCACACTCTGAATTGTAATTTACAAAAAAAAAAAATTTATAAAAATTTGGAAATTTTACACTTGTAGTCTGATTCTTATGAAATTTGACTATTATATGTAACTTTTAAAAAAAACACAATTTCTTCTATTCATTTTTTCGATTCAGGCCTTAGTTTTTTGACAAAATTGGACATATTGGTTTGTTAGTTCATTTTTATTGATATTTCAAATGAATAGAACTCATTGAGTTTTTATGCTAGAACGAAACCAAGAACAGTTTTAGAATACTTGCAGCATTTTAAACAAAGTTACGGTTTCATATTTCCCATTTCCCGTTTGTTTTTATATCGGGTCGAAATGGTGTCAAAAATTCAGGATTCTTACTCCTCTTACTCCCCCTGGGGGGGATCTAGTGTCCGTAGCGCCATAAAATTTTAGGACCCAATAGTCCACCACCTAAGAGTCCTTTTCCAACAACAAAACAAAAAAAGCTCACCGGACCAACAGGGGCCTTAGATGATCCCCTTCAGGCATTAAGGACACCATTAAGGTATTATGGATACCGTAAAGGAATTAAGGATGCTAAGGTATTAAGGACGCCATGAAAGTATTATAGATACCGTTAATGCTTTAAGGACGCCGTTAATGCATTAAGGACGCCATCAAGAAATAAGGGATAACACAAGGTCCCCCCCCCCCGCAGGTGTGCGGGGCGCTGATGCGGCCGCTGGAGGTGCCCCGCATGACGAAGCGCCAGCTGCTGCAGCGGCTGGACGAGGAGGAGCGCCAGCTGAGGGCCTCCCTCGCGCAGGGCATGGACTCCACCACCGCCTTCAGCGCCGCCGGCAGGAAGGTGGGCGGCGCCTTCCTCTCTTCGCACCACCTCCTTCACTTTTGTGTCCTGCCACCTCCTCCACTTTTGTGTTTGGCATTTTGCTTCCATGCTGTTCGCTGTCCTTCTCCACCTACATTCATTTCTCTCTCGTTTCCTTGACTTATTCTATTTCCCCCATAATCTCCTGCAGCTCTCTCAATTTATCTTTCTATTGGCTAGTTTTGTTTGGCCTCATTTCCGGTCATAATGTTTTATGTCTCTTCATTTCCTCTCATTTCCGTGCACTGGAGCAGCGCAATGCTAGCTGTGCAGGCTGAGCACTGCGCCACCGCTGCAGCCTGCACTGTACCTCCTCGTCTCCCTCTCCCTTCGCCTCTTCGTCTACTCCTCACCCCCCTTTGCCTCCCCTCGTTTGCGTACGGCCGCCCTGCCCTCTATAGTGAAAGAAAATCATATTTCACATCTACTTGTGTTGTGTGAGGGCGGTGCGCGGTGCGCTGTCTCCTGCACATTCTCTGCACAGCCGCACTCACACAAGTTCTATGCATGCAAGCCATGAGTCACGTATGACGTATGACTAGAATTTTCTGTTTTATCTATTGTGTTTGTCGTACATCGCATGAGTCATGTGTGCCTACTGTTTTCTGATATAACTGTACACATATACAAATATAACTGATATAACTGTATAAACAAATCGTTGTATATCATATAGGTCACATGTAACTCTTATGTTACACTGTTGCATCATACGACGGTCAAGTTAGACACGATCTCATACGGGTGAGACGTTTTGCTTCCCCACCCCTCCTCATCACCGCCTCCCCTTCTCATCCCTTACTCCTCCCCCCCCTCCCCTTCTCACCCCTTTCTCCTACCCCCCTCCCCTTCTGACCCCTTACTCCTCCCCCCCTCCCCTTCTCACCCCTTACTCCTCCCCCCCCCCTTCTCATCCCTTACTCCTCCCCCCCTTCCTATTCTCACCCCTTACTCTTCCCCCCCTCCCCTTCTCACCCCTTACTCCTCTCCCCCTCCCCTTCTCACCCCTTACTCCTCCCCCCAGCGGTCGAGTGGGAACGCAGACCCCGGGGTACAGTCGCGCCTGAGCCTGGGGGGCGCCGTGCCCAGCGGGGGCACCATCGCCCTCCCCACCATCAGGGAGGGGCGCATCAACTCAGGTAACTAGGGTGTGGGCTCACCGCTACGTACCTTATTTTACGTATACTTGCGGCGGTTATTATTTTTTTTCTGGTTGTTAATTCACTGTAAGGCGAGTAATGCCTCTGTGGCCTGTGTTGTGGTTGTGCTTCTGTGTATAACTGGTTATGCCTGTAATGGATAATGGTAAATATATACTAGTTGGTCATTCTTCTATTGAATAATGGTCAAAGACGCATTTGATGTACGGTGATGCTTCGTATTGATGGTACTGTGACTTTGTGATGGTATTTGTGACTGGTCCTACCTAACGTTGAGCTCACTTTGCTGTGACTTTTTAGGAAGTAGCAAGGTTCGTTCTCATTTACGGGGACCGTTCGCCTGAAAAAAGTCCGTCATTTTCCAACGGATTTTTTTCAAATTTCCACCATAGGTGAAAAATTATGCAACAATTTTTTTAATTGATATATTTTATTTGTAATTTTATTACAAATTGATTTTTCTGAAAAAACTGAAAAATGGGTGTTTCGAAAAATAGATCTCCTCCAACAATTTTAAAATTATAGAACAAGAAACTTCTTTTCTAGATAGCTAAATATATTATCTAAAACTTGGTGGAGTTTGTTTTTTTATATTTTGATTCGTTGAATTTTAGGAATTTTTTCTTAATAAATCGATTTTATTTTTTTTGTTTAATGTCTCTTTGAACTTTTAATCTAAATCGAATTCAAAGCATCAATTCCACCAATTTCTAGCTCTTTTAAGCCCCATAGATTGATGTATTTTGCCATTTCTGTACCTCTAAAACCATGGGAGATTTATTTCAAACGTCAACAACTTTGGGTTGCAGGAGAGCCACACAAACTTGGTGCTCTGAGTTATCTGCTGCTCAACCTAACTCAGAAGTTTTTCACTGTGTGTGTGTCAGAATGTTCTGTTTTCGTTCCGAAGCATTTCGAACGTGAGCTGTATGGCCAACTTTCGCCTGCTGAACGCTCAAACTTGCTTACACGTTAGAGGGGTCGGAGGATGGGGAGAGTGCTTGACGACCTAGGGGGACCGTCTAGGTAAAAATTCCACTCCATCATTTTCCAAAGGATTTTCTGAAATTTTCACCATTGGTGTAAAATGATGCAACGATCTTTTTTTGGACTCGTGTGTTTTTTATAATTATGTTAGAAAATGGATTTCTGTCAAAAAACTGAAAAAGAGTATTTTGGAAATCTTATCTCCTTCAATTTTGAAGTTACAGAACCGGCAACATGTTTTTTAGATAATTAAATGTATTACCTGAAGAAATTTGGGAGTGGAATTTTGATATTTTGATTCGTTCAATTTTGGAATTTTTTCCAAAAAAATGTATTATTTTACTAGTTACATCTTATAACTGTTATAATTTTCTAACTAAACAGTATTAAAAAAAAATCATAAACCAATTTTTAGGTCTTTTTAAACTCTATCGATTGAAATAGTTGTCATTCCTGTACCTTTAAAACTGTGAAAGAAGTAGCATTTCAAATGTCAACAAGTTCAAGTTTTCAGGAGAGCCCGACAAACTCGTCACCTGGCCATGTAATGACGTAAGTGACTAATCTTTCGCAAGATGTAGCAGACGAACGAACACACAAAGCACTGAAAAACTGTAGCAAACGAACAAACACACTTACAAATAATAGAAGCATATCGTTAGATTCGTAAGAAAATTCTCTATATCATGAGCTAATAAAGAGAAAATTAATTTTTTTCCGGATTTTGAGGCCGAACGGTCTCTTTAAAGTTTCCTAGTTCTCTTGCCTTCGTGTCCCTGTGCCTCACCTGGCGGGGAGTGACTAACTGCACCCAACACCCCCCAGAGCCCAACGGGAACAAGGCGCCGGACGAGAAGGCGCTGCTGTCGGACGGCCCCAAAGTGAGCATCGTGTCCGTGGGCCAGATGCCCCGCAACTGCTCCCAGCCTGCCATGGTCTTCCACAGGCGGTCAGTGCCGTGCTTACCTTCCGTTCTTATCAATCATAAGAGAGGCACCTGCAAAACGTTTCGAACTAAACAGTTCATCTTCAGCAAAGAAATGAATACGCATCCTCGAGTCGCTAAACATTTTTAAGCTCAGATCCCTTCTTATCATCGCGCGCTTAATGGGCGTGACAGAGTATATTTATACTATTCTTCTTATCATCACCCGCTTAGTGGGCCTCATGGAGTATATATACTTTCTTCTAATCATCTTATTAATGGGGCCTCACGGAGTGAATATATGTACTTATGTAAATATAGATATATATTTATAGACTCCGTACATGCAGTTGTACATGTTTGGGTCCAATTATATATATTGATATATATATATTAAAAATAAAAGTGCCAAGAAACACGTCTGTAATGAGATCATTATCTTATTTAAGAAAGTCAGTGAATACAAATATTTTGGAACTTTTGACCTCCTGGGTCATTTTCAGCCAGAAAGCGAGTAGAAAAATAACCGGTCAAATGTAAATCAGAATATATTAATTGTGGGGGCAAGAAAAGCAAATACGCACAGAAGAAACAACTCACTGATGAAAATAAAAATGTTCAGCATCAATATTACGAGTACATTAGCTGTAAAGGGAAAGCCGATTGCATATCATTTAAAACGTTTTTTTATGTGAAAAGATTGTAAAATGCGCAGGTTTATTTAATTCGATGCAGAAGATATTACTTTGAAATCACCTAACCAAATAGGAATATCGCATTTCTCTGTAATTATTGATAAATACTATAAGTATGTATATTTACATATATAAGCCAGTCTTAAACAAAGCGTCTCTCCGCACAACCGTGTCCAATGTAAGAATTCATGTTGTATGTATGAATTTTTTCATCCTTGAGTGGGAATGTTACTCGAGTTAAATTTCGAAAGTGAATTATCACCTTCGCTGCCGCTGGACGCACATGTGCGGCCAGCGGTCTCATGTCAAGTAAGGTTGCAAGAAACAGAGTTTAAAGCACGGCTTCACTGCTCGAAGAAAAATTGTATTTTTCCTAAGAAGTATGAAAATGTAATAGCATGATTGTATTTTACCTCGCATGCTTCAGTCTCCTAAAAAAGATGTTGAAAGAAATGATATGCTGTTCATTCACACCGATATGTAAATAAGCAATTTACCTAGATAGCACGTGTTAACAGAACCCTATGACATATCTGATTTGGAGAAGTGCCATTTGTTTAGCGACATTAGGGAGATGGGAGGGGTGATGTTAATGAGTGATAGTGTTACTTCCAACAGGATTGTGCTCCTGTCCCCTGATCATCTCTTCCTGCGATTGAGTGATGATCAGCCACTCATTTAACTCACCTTCGCCTGCTGGTCCTCCTAACCTCAGCTGTGAGATTGAGCAGCTGCAATTACGTGCTCTTGAATATCACAATATCTTTAAATATCCTCTCAGTTTCCAGCCGAATTTGTTTCACGGTGTGAATTCCCTAACGCATCCAAATAATCACAAACAGGACATCAATACACATTGACTCACTGACGTTGATGGCTGCAACTACGGCACGTTTTCTTTCTGTTACCTCAACACATCGTTGAGTTATAACGCCTGTGTTGGCGTAAATGTTATATTTTTATGTAAGGCCTGTGTTAGCGTAGTTTATATATTTATGTATGTAACCTCGCCGCAGGTTCATGCCGTCCGTCGGTTCTGTGCCAAACTTCGAGCGGCGGCGGTCCCGCACCGAACTGGTGAACCAGCTCAAGGTGGGGGCCCTTCTGGAGGGGGAGTTGAAGCGCCCTTTCTTGGGAGGGGTGAGGGGAGGGGTTGGTGCGTTCTTTTTGAGGGTTGGGGGTTGTTACGCTCTTTCTTGAGGAGGGGGGGGGGGGGGGGCTTCCTCTTAGGGCGAGGAGTTGAAGCGTCCTTTCTTAGGGGGAGGGGGCTGGGGCGTTCCTTTTTAGGGAAGAGTTGGTGTGCCCCATCTGGGGGGGAGCTGGGGTGCCCCGTGGGTTGAATCAGGGTTGTGCGGCTCAGCCCATGCAACCCTCGTACATATCAATATTAAGGCTTAATTACGGGTGTTAATGAAGGTTTGAGTTGAAGCGCTTCAAATGTTCAAATTAAATATACATCGTGTGGTTGTCTTATACCTTGTCTAAATGAGTTATGTCCCCTAGAGGTGAGGAAGAGCAGGTCTGCACTCGATGTAAATTGCATTCTCCGCCTCACTCGCCCCCCACACCTGGTGTACGTTGACTGGCCTACTGCACGTTTCCTGCCTGTGCAGTGTGGCTGTACCGTAGGCCTACCATCAGGCAATAATTAACCCACAAACCCAACCGCCCTTCTTCCATATGTTTGAACGACTTGATCTATTAAATGGTATCCAATATAACTACTTTTCACTCCATCTTGTCCATAGTAACTTTAATAGCAAGGGCATTTTAGATGAACTTTAGTGACTGGAAATGTAGAAATACAGGAAAATCATATTTATAAGTATTAAAACCCTCAAAATGAGAACCTACTCTGTGAGAAAGAAGCCAATCTTTTAATTGCGAGATGTGCATTAATTAATTATGAGTGTTCTTCCCCAGGTGATCCCGGCGACCCCCCGTGCGTCCTCGCAGAACCTGAGCGAGGTGCGCACCTCAGCCCCCATCGCGGCGCCTCTCACGCACAGGAGGAAGGCTTCTGCTCCGGTACGTTCCTTGGTTAGCATTATACAATCAGTATACAAACCCTCTTCTTATCATTATTCATGATTATTGCCATTATCGATGTTGTTAATTCTTTCATACATAACAGAAACATTGACAAACGTTACCTCGGCATAAACTGTGTTGCGAATATTTTGCCAATTCATACATTATGCGGACCTCAATGCGTTGACGTGATTGTGGTTCGCTCTACCAGCCCTCGTGTTCCCCATGCCTTAACCAACAAACGTCACCTCGGAATGAACTTGTTCCCATGCCCTAACCAACCTCAGGCCGTAACCAGTGTGCCTCAGGCCGTAACCAACTCCGTGTCCCTCAGACGATAACAACCCCCCGTGTCCCCAGGGCCCCCGAGGGATGATGCTGCGCCCCATGTCGCGGCAGGACATCTTCTACTCAGGCTCCATCAGCAACCTGCAGGAGTACAAGTCGCAGGTGTCCATGCTCAGCTACAGGGAGTCCACCGTCAACCTGCAGGGCACGGGCGCATCACGGGCCGTTCTAGATGTCATCGAGGGGCCCGAGATGGAGGCCCTCGACGTCAAGGACGGGCCCAAGGAGGATGAGAAGTGTACGGGTCAATTGGGTCCAGGGGAGGAATGTTCGGAGACATCGGGCTAGTGTTGCGGAATGTGGTGTGGGTCCGAGCATCTTGTTCCCAGGGCTGTGTTTTGTGAGGGCCTGTTAAAGAGTGTCCGCATCTTGATGTTATAGTTCTCTTTTGACTGAATATCATTCGTTTTCTGCGAGTGCGTGCGTGTGTCGCGTGTGTAGAGGCACGTACGCTAGAAATTTGGCCGAGATGTATACTGGTAATTCGTAGAGGTGTTCATGGGGGTGCATGCATCTGGTGTAGAGGCATGGGTGTTTCTTAGGATACAGAAAGGGATGTTTCTCGGGATACAGAAAGGGATATTTCTTGGGATACAGAAAGGGATATTTCTTGGGATACAGAAAGGGATATTTCTTGGGATACAGAAAGGGATATTTCTTGGGATACAGAAAGGGATATTTCTTGGGATACAGAAAGGGATATTTCTTGGGATACAGAAAGGGATATTTCTTGGGATACAGAAAGGGATATTTCTTGGGATACAGAAAGGGATATTTCTTGGGATACAGAAAGGGATATTTCTTGGGATACAGAAAGGGATATTTCTTGGGATACAGAAAGGGATATTTCTAGGGATACAGAAAGGGATATTTCTTGGGATACAGAAAGGGATATTTCTTGGGATACAGAAAGGGATATTTCTTGGGATACAGAAAGGGATATTTCTTGGGATACAGAAAGGGATATTTCTTGGGATACAGAAAGGGATATTTCTTGGGATACAGAAAGGGATATTTCTAGGGATACAGAAAGGGATATTTCTTGGGATACAGAAAGGGATATTTCTTGGGATACAGAAAGGGATATTTCTTGGGATACAGAAAGGGATATTTCTTGGGATACAGAAAGGGATATTTCTTGGGATACAGAAAGGGATATTTCTTGGGATACAGAAAGGGATATTTCTTGGGATACAGAAAGGGATATTTCTTGGGATACAGAAAGGGATATTTCTAGGGATACAGAAAGGGATATTTCTAGGGATACAGAAAGGGATATTTCTTGGGATACGAAAAGGGATATTTCTAGGGATACAGAAAGGGATATTTCTAGGGATACAGAAAGGGATATTTCTTGGGATACAGAGAGGGATATTTCTAGGGATACAGAAAGGGATATTTCTAGGGATACAGAAAGGGAAATTTCTTGGGATACAGAAAGGGATATTTCTTGGGATACAGAAAGGGATACAGAAAGGGATATTTCTAGGGATACAGAAAGGGATATTTCTTGGGATACAGAAAGGGATATTTCTAGGGATACAGAAAGGGATATTTCTAGGGATACAGAAAGGGATATTTCTAGGGATACAGAAAGGGATATTTCTAGGGATACAGAAAGGGATATTTCTAGGGATACAGAAAGGGATATTTCTAGGGATACAGAAAGGGATATTTCTTGGGATACAAAAAGGGATATTTCTAGGGATACAGAAAGGGATATTTCTAGTGATACAGAAAGGGATATTTCTTGGGATACAGAAAGGGATATTTCTAGGGATACAGAAAGGGATATTTCTAGGGATACAGAAAGGGATATTTCTTGGGATACAGAAAGGGATATTTCTAGGGATACAGAAAGGGATATTTCTTGGGATACAGAAAGGGATATTTCTTGGGATACAGAAAGGGATATTTCTTGGGATACAAAAAGGGGTATTTCTTGGGATACAGAAAGGGATATTTCTTGGGATACAGAAAGGGATGTTTCTCGGGATACAGAAAGGGATATTTCTCGGGATACAGAAAGGTATATTTCTAGGGATACAGAAAGGGATATTTCTTGGGATACAGAAAGGGATATTTCTAGGGATACAGAAAGGGATATTTCTTGGGATACAGAAAGGGGTATTTCTTGGGATACAAAAAGGGATATTTCTTGGGATACAGAAAAGGATATTTCTTGGGATACAGAAAGGGATATTTCTTGGGATACAGAAAGGGATGTTTCTTGGGATACAGAAAGGGATGTTTCTCGGGATACAGAAAGGGATATTTCTCGGGATACAGAAAGGGATATTTCTCGGGATACAGTCAGGGATGCATGATGCGGCATCCCCGCACCCCACGTGCAGAGATGCCCATGACCCCGTGTGTTGCAGGCCCCTGCATCCCCGAGGCGATGAAAGGCACGCTCTCCCAGATGATGGACTTCAGCCTCCTGAAGGACCCCGTCTTCCTCCTCATCGGTGTTGCCAACGTCTTCGGCATGCTGGGCTTCTACACGCCTTATGTCTACCTGCCGGGGGCTGCTGAGGAGAAGGTGCGTGGTCTACCATCCTACCTGGCTGGTCTACTTCCAGGTATTCCTGGCAGATTGCTTCCTTAGTGCAGAAACCTTGGTAGCGATAAAATCAGGCAACTTCGTGCGCTGTGTGGCGACCATGGCGAGGTATTTGTGTACTCACACGCACACAGCACCGACCCTGATATGTCCTGATAAGGTGCCGTATCATTTGATGACATATGCGGGTATAACAGATACCTACAGAGTACCGCTGTACCACAGGCTGGGTGGTACATGCGGTTACCACAGATACGTACACATGGTAGAGACAGGTATCACAGATACCAACAGAGTACCGCTGTACCACAGGCTGGGTGGTACATGCGGGTACCACAGATACGTACACATGGTACAGACAGGTATCACAGATACCAACAGAGTACCGCTGTACCACAGGGTATCACAGATACGTACACACGTGCATACAGGTATCACAGATACCAACAGGGTACTGCTGTACCACAGGCTGGGTGACACATGCGGGTATCACAGGTACCTACGCAGTACCCTTCACCTGCCTTCCTCCACAGGGCATCGACGGCACTCGGGCGACGTTCCTGATTTCGATCATCGGCATCACGAACACGATCGGCAGGGTGCTGTCCGGACTGCTCGCTGACATGGAACGCGTCAACGCGCTGTACGTGAACAACCTGTGCGTCTTGTGCAGCGGGCTCTGCGTCTTCCTCACGCCCTTCGCCACCTCCTACGCGTCCTTCGTCACCCTTTCCATCTTCTTCGGCTTCTTCGTGTGTAAGTGGCGTTCGCTCGCAAGCTCCCGTGCTCGTGTAGTTTGTTCTTCTGCGTCGTGCCTAACTCGTCCTTCTTCGCTTTGTGACGCTCAGAGAAGGGTTTTATTCTGTGTGTGCTTCAAGTGACGGGTAGCATTGTACGTTTATTGGTGGTGTACGTTTTGTAATTGTGTACGTTTGTGTAGCCGTAGTGTCCGATGTAGCGGTGCCCCTTGCCCTGTGTTGTTTGTGTGTGTTGTTGTGTAGGTGACGATACCCTTAAATCCTGCCGTGTAGAGCTAAGTGTTGTGCTTATGCGAGTATGTTGGCCCGTTCATGCTGGTACATTGACCCGTTCATGTGAGTATGTTGGCCCGTTCATGTGAGTATGTTGGCCCGTTCATGCGAGTATGTTGGCCCATTCATGTGAGTATGTTGGCCCGTTCATGTGAGTATGTTGGCCCGTTCATGTGAGTATGTTGGCCCGTCATGCGAGTATGCTAACCCGTTCATGCGGGTATGTTGGCCTGTTCATGTGAGTATGTTGGCCCGTTCGTGTGAGTATGTTGGCCCGTCATGCGAGTATGCTAACCCGTTCATGCGGGTATGTTGGCCTGTTCATGTGAGTATGTTGGCCCGTTCATGTGAGTATGTTGGCCCGTCATGCGAGTATGCTAACCCGTTCATGCGGGTATGTTGGCCCGTTCGTGTGAGTATGTTGGCCCGTTCATCCGAGTATGCTAACCCGTTCATGCGGGTATGTTGACCCGTTCATGTGGGTATGTTGTATGTTGTGACGCTGTCTCTCCTTTGCCCGTACATTTTTCGAGCTGAAATATGTTCACCTGGGACGCGACAGCTCTACATTAGTTAACGCGTTGACTTTGCGCGGTTGCTGCAGTCGGTTTGGTCAGGCTGAAAGTAGCAGCGTTGACAAACTGCCTTCACTGTCTTATTACATTTGGATTCTTTCTATGAAAATTAAAATTGCGGCGTAAAATTCAAACTTGTGCGCTGTGGTGCATTGTAAAAAATGTAGTGAAAATTTTAAATGCTATTTATTGGTACTGGTGTGTAAATGAGCAATTTGCCTATCAGTACACAAATATACCAATGCACAATCAACGCGTTAAGTGAAGTAGTTGCTGCTGCAGTAGAAGTAGACAAGCCCAGTAGACGAGTAGATTTAGTGTACTATGTGCTAGTCTTGGTCCTGCCCAGTCCCTCGTGACTCTTTCCGCTGCTTTTTTCAGTTTATTTTACTTGCGTGTCCGTTTAAGTATTTGTTTGCTTAGTTTAATTTTATCTTCACAAGGCACACGCTGGCTTTACCTCACAGACTACGCGCCTCCACACACTCACTAACTTATTTACTCTCACCCTTCCCGTGTACAGAAATGACTCATTTCTTCGAATTGCGTAGCGTGAAAAAATTAGTGTACACCGCCCCACGGTAGAGGAAACAAGGTAGGGTCATTTCTATGGGAGAAAATACACCTCCTCTTGTTCGGCTAGTCAATAGGAAGGCTTTTTTTCAAACAAACGTTATAGCGTCACCAAAACGCCATGTCGTTAGGCCAATAGTGGGGCCAGATTTGGGGCAGCAGTGCTACCAGATGCAATATGAGCGCTGCCATTGGTTCGTTGCCGTGACGTCAGCAAAACCACACAGTCAACAAAAAAAGACTGGTTTGAACCTACCTTGTTTCCTCTACCGTGCACCGCCCGTCAAATATGACGTGATTCAATATTTTCCTTTAATAAATTTTCCAGTTGTAAATGACGAGCAAATGTATCCCAAATATAACATACATACATACATATACCAGGCTTCTCCTCCCTATGGGAGGGTAGCCGACAGCAGGCCACAGTCCATCACCCTAATATTACACAGATTAAAATATTCTTGTACTTGTGCACTGGTGGAACTCGTATCACAGATACGGTCATTGAGCGTCACAGAGAGACGGAAGCTGCGGACACCAAACAAATCTGTCCTTCCTTATATAATAAAACGGCAGATATCTCCTCAAATTTATAAATAGATTAAATTTATATATTTTTGTGCATAATTTTTTCTATCTTGCGACAATGGTTGGTCCGTCTCTATGTGACGCTCAAAAGAGACCGTACGAGTATCTGTGATACGAGTTTCACCAGTGCACAAGTACAAGAATATTTAATATCGGGTACTGTTGGGATGGATGTATTTGTTTGGCATCCATATCAGGACTGTTAATTCATGGAAAATACCGAATCCCGTCGTCTTTGGCAGGCCGTATACACTAGTAAATAAATATACTTACCGAGAGCATCATTAGTTCAGACAAGCAGTCGTCAGTATGCAGTGACTCTAAAATTACTCTCCTATATGACCACAGCTGCCTACAGCGTTATTAGAACACAGCACTCCTTTTCGTGCGTAGATATGGCTACAAAAGCGTAGATATGGGTACAAAGGCGTAGATATGGCTACAAAAGCGTAGATATGGGTACAAAAGCGTAGATATGGGTACAAAAGCGTAGATATGGGTACAAAAGCGTAGATATGGCTACAAAAGCGTAGATATGGCTACAAAAGCATAGATATGGGTACAAAAGCGTAGATATGGGTACAAAAGCGTAGATATGGCTACAAAAGCGTAGAGATGGCTACAAAAGCGTAGATATGGGTACAAAAGCGTAGATGTGGGTACAAAAGCGTAGATATGGCTACAAAAGCGTAGATATGGGTACAAAGGCGTAGATATGGGTACAAAAGCGTAGATATGGGTACAAAAGCGTAGATATGGGTACAAAAGCGTAGATATGGGTACAAAAGCGTAGATATGGCTACAAAAGCGTAGATATGGGTACAAAAGCGTAGATATGTCTACAAAAGCGTAGATATGGGTACAAAATTGTAGATATGGGTACAAAAGCGTAGATATGGGAATAATATTAGCCCTCAGGGTTATTTCGTTGACGGATTGATCATCATTTAATCCACGCACGCGTTGATGCCACACGTTCACGTGCAGGCGGCGTTCAGGTGAACTCATAGGCTTCAGGAGCTAATTTCTGCTGTAATTTTGTGCCCAAAATCTTGATTCAATGTTGAAACCCTCAGAGCGAGGTCAGAGATCGTGAGCACGTGCCACGTGCAGGTCACGTGCCCACGTGCAGGTCACGTGCCCACGTGCAGGTCACGTGCCCACGTGCAGGTCACGTGCCCACGTGCAGGTCACGTGCTCACGTGCAGGTCACGTGCGAACGTGCAGGTCACGTGCCAAACGTGCAGGTCACGTGCGCACGTGCCGCTCTACCTCCGTAGTTTAGATGCGCACGTCAGGGTGAGGGCTGGTCACCGTGTGCAGAGCGCGGGACTTGCGCTCGCTGCGGTCCGGTTGTGTTGGTGGGGGTGTGGACAGGCTCTGGTGGTGTGTAGGTGACTGGCTGTGTAGACTGGCTGTGTAGGTGACTGTCGCTGTGTTCTAGACAGGCCGTGTAGTTGACTGGCTGTGTAGACAGGCTGTGTAGTTGACTGGCGCTGTGTACTAGACAGGCCGTGTAGTTGACTGGCTGTGTAGACAGGCTGTGTATGTGACTGGCGCTATGTACTAGACAGGCCGTGTAGGTGACTGGCTGTGTAGACAGGCTGTGTAGTTGACTGGCGCTGTGTACTAGACAGGCCGTGTAGTTGACTGGCTGTGTAGACAGGCTGTGTAGGTGACTGGCGCTGTGTACTGGACAGGCCGTGTAGTTGACTGGCTGTTTAGTAGACAGGCACTGTGTAATAGACAAGATGTGTAGTAGATAGGCTGTGTAGTTGACTGGCTGTATAATTAATTGGCTGTGTAGTAGAAAGGCTGTGTAGTAGACAGGCACTGTGTAATAGACAGGCTGTGTAGTTGACTGGCTGTATAGTTAACTGGCTGTGTAGTAGACAGGCTGTGTAGTAGACAGGCTGTGTAGTTGAATGGCTGTGTAGTAGACAGGCTGTGTAGTAGACAGGCTGTGTAGTAGACTGGCTGTGTAGTTGACTGGCTGTGTAGTTGACTGGCTGTGTAGTTGACTGGCTGCGTAGTAGACAGGCGCTGTGTAGTTGACAGGCTGTGTAGTAGGCAGGTGCTGTGTAGTTGATAGGCTGTGTAGTTGACTGACTGTGTAGTAGACAGGTGCAGTGTAGTTGACAGGCTGTGTAGTAGGCAGGTGCTGTGTAGTTGTTAGGCTGTGAAGTTGACTGACTGTGTAGTAGACAGGTGCAGTGTAGTTAACTGACTGTGTAGTTGACAGGCTGTGTAGTAGGCAGGTGCTGTGTAGTTGTTAGGCTGTGTAGTTGACTGACTGTGTAGTAGACAGGTGCAGTGTAGTTGACAGGCTGTGTAGTAGGCAGGTGCTGTGTAGTTGTTAGGCTGTGAAGTTGACTGACAGTGTAGTAGACAGGTGCAGTGTAGTTAACAGACTGTGTAGTTGACAGGCTGTGATAGTAGGCAGGTGCTGTGTAGTTGATAGGCTGTGTAGTTGACTGACTGTGTAGTAGACAGGTGCAGTGTAGTTGACAGGCTGTGTAGTAGGCAGGTGCTGTGTAGTTGTTAGGCTGTGAAGTTGACAGGCTGTGTAGTAGGCAGGTGCTGTGTAGTTGTTAGGCTGTGTAGTTGACTGACTGTGTAGTAGACAGGTGCAGTGTAGTTGACAGGCTGTGTAGTAGAGAGGCGCTGTGTAGTTGACAGGCTGTGTAGTAGACAGGCTGTGTGTAGTAGAATAATACAGTTATGTGTTAGCTGGTGTAGTGTGTCGCGTAGAAGGTAGATGTAGCTCAAATTCAGACATTTTTTACCTGTGCGAGACAATGTGTGTGTGTGTGTGCGTGTGTGTGGTATGTAAAAGATAAAATAATGAGCTGTTTCGAAAGTAAGATTATTTGAAAATGATGCATCTGGTGTCAAAATAGTCAATTAAACGGCAAATCTATCGGTTCTTCTCTTAATTTTTTTTGCTTGTGCTGCTTAATTTGTTCTATGTTGCTTTTTGTGAGATAAGAGCAGGGGTGGCTGTGTGGGGCTGCTGAGGTGTAGCGTTAATTGGTTGTTTTACTCTGATGTACGTGTACATACTTTGTCTCCTGGTGCCTCTCTATTTTGTATATTGTGCCTTGTACGTACATGTGTGCGTATGTCCTCTCGGTTTCTTGGCTCAGGTTGGATGTTTTAGCGTTAGTGTGTGGCATGTGTGTTGTGTGCGGCCTGCCTCATGTGTTACCGTGTGAGGGGCCATGTCCCGCACGTGTGCGTGGCATGTGTACCCCTCACGTGTACTGTGTACAGTTCAGGTGTACCTGTCAGGTGTACTGTTCAGGTGTACCTGCCAGGTGTACTGTTCAGGTGTACCTGCCAGGTGTACTGTTCAGGTGTACCCACCACATGTGCCTGTCACGCGCGCCCGTCAAATATTCTGTTCAGGTCTGCCTGTCCCGCGTACGTGTCACGTACGGAAGTATGTTGGCCTGAGCAACAGTCACACTAATTCTTATGTTCTCATTTACGGAACGAGTGGCTGTCCAGAAGTGATGATTGTCAACATCATAATCTATTATTATCATTATTTCATTCCTTTATTATTTCAGTGGTTGCGGGCCTATGATAATGATGATGATGATGATGATGATGATGATGATGATGATGATGATGATGCATTTTGCTCCTCAGAATAGTTGTCATGAATAACTGCGTAGCTCACGTGAAACCACCTCGAGTTAATCTTCCATGCATTCCGACCTGAGTGCTGCTTCATTTTATTCATGAATACCATCAGGGAATATCATAGAATACCATCAGTGAATATCGTAGAATATCATCAGGGAATATCATAGAATACCATCAGGGAATATCATAGAATACCATCAGGGAATATCGTAGAATACCATCAGGGAATATCATAGAATACCATCAGGGAATATCATAGAATACCATCAGTGAATATCATAGAATATCATCAGGGAATATCATAGAATATCATCAGGGAATATCATAGAATACCATCAGGGAATATCATAGAATACCATCAGGGAATATCGTAGAATATCATCAGGGAATATCGTAGAATACCATCAGGGAATATCATAGAATACCATCAGGGAATATCGTAGAATACCATCAGGGAATATCATAGAATACCATCAGGGAATATCATAGAATACCATCAGGGAATATCGTAGAATATCATCAGGGAATATCGTAGAATACCATCAGGGAATATCGTAGAATACCATCAGGGAATATCGTAGAATACCATCAGGGAATATCATAGAATACCATCAGGGAATATCATAGAATACCATCAGGGAATATCATAGAATACCATCAGGGAATATCATAGAATACCATCAGTGAATATCGTAGAATACCATCAGTGAATATCGTAGAATATCATCAGGGAATATCATAGAATACCATCAGTGAATATCGTAGAATATCATCAGGGAATATCATAGAATACCATCAGGGAATATCATAGAATACCATCAGGGAATATCGTAGAATACCATCAGGGAATATCATAGAATACCATCAGGGAATATCATAGAATACCATCAGGGAATATCGTAGAATATCATCAGGGAATATCGTAGAATACCATCAGGGAATATCATAGAATACCATCAGTGAATATCGTAGAATATCATCAGGGAATATCATAGAATACCATCAGTGAATATCGTAGAATACCATCAGGGAATATCATAGAATACCATCAGGGAATATCGTAGAATATCATCAGGGAATATCGTAGAATACCATCAGGGAATATCGTAGAATACCATCAGGGAATATCATAGAATACCATCAGGGAATATCATAGAATACCATCAGTGAATATCATAGAATATCATCAGGGAATATCATAGAATACCATCAGTGAATATCGTAGAATATTTTCAGGGAATATCATAGAATACCATCAGTGTAAATCGTAGAATATCATCAGGGAATATCATAGAATACCATCAGGGAATATCATAGAATACCATCAGGGAATATCGTAGAATACCATCAGGGAATATCATAGAATACCATCAGGGAATATCGTAGAATACCATCAGTGAATATCATAGAATACCATCAGGGAATATCGTAGAATATCATCAGGGAATATCGTAGAATACCATCAGGGAATATCATAGAATATCATCAGGGAATATCATAGAATATCATCAGGGAATATCATAGAATACCATCAGGGAATATCATAAAATACCATCAGGGAATATCATAGAATACCATCAGGGAATATCATAGAATACCATCAGGGAATATCATAGACTACCATCAGGTAATATGAGTGATAACCATCAGAGAATGACGCAATAACGCTTCTTCCATGGCGTGATGACTGTGAAGATGGGTGCTGATTTGTATCAATGAGAATTTAAGACCATAACCGTTCCAAATTTCTTCCAGAATCTCATTACTCGTTTGGTGCTTTTGTAAATATTGTGCATCAGAATGGGTTTGTTGGCGTAAGAAGGGATTGTGACGACAAAATCATGAGGTAAAAGTGGCGTGCGAGTTGAGGTGGAGATATTCAATGAACACACAGTGATAGATGGGCCTCTCCCTGCCACTCGATGTAATGCTGGTCGTGTCTCTCCTCGTCACTTGAATTAGGAGACAGCGCGCTGTGTTGCGGTGCCCCAAGGAGCTGTCTTAAGCCCTCGTTGCGAGTCTGCTGTGGGTGTAGTGTGGTAGTGTATTAGAAATAATTTCTTATCTTTCTATTTTCATCTTTATAATATTTTCTCAGATCTACGCCGCTTTTTTCGCGGTTATGCATGTGTGTAAAACTTACGTTTACTATCTATATCTCATCGTGTGCGGTGTGGTGTGGGTCTGCTTCACTCAAAAGATGGGTGATGTGGTGTGGTGACGTTCGAGTAGATGATGTTGGTGACCGTCGCTTCTTTTGGTGGCGTGCCGAGTAAAGCATTAAAGGAAATATGTATATGTATAAGGCCAGCGTCAAAGGTGCAGTAATGGTTTGGGGTATGAATGACAGTGCGGTTTTGGCTTGTCATTGATCAGGTCATTGGTTGATTGCAAGGGGGTCCAAACACTGATTTATCGCCAATTTTGTCCATTGATCAGTTATAATCGAGTGATTAATTGAGCCTCAGCGACGATCACGAGGACGACACTGAACACAACTGATCACTGTACTGCCACCATCACTAGCTCCCTTCATCGCCCTCACCTCCATCATCCTGGTGGACGTACTGGGCCTCCAGCGGCTGTCCTCCACCTTTGGTGTTCTGTGCATCTTCAGGGGCTTCGCCGGCGTGCTGAGCACTCCCCTGGCAGGTACTGCTCCTGCGGCTCGAGGTGCTGCTCGTATCTCGGGGTGCTGCTCGTATCTCGAGGTACTGCTCGTATCTCGAGGTACTGCTCGTATCTCGAGGTACTGCTCGTATCTCGAGGTACTGCTTATCTCGAGGTGCTGCTCGTATCTCGAGGTGCTGATCGTATCTCGAGGTGCTGCTCGTATCTCGAGGTGCTGCTCGTATCTCGAGGTGCTGCTCGTATCTCGAGGTGCTGCTCGTCTCTCGAGGTGCTGCTCGTATCTCGAGGTGCTGATCGTATCTCGAGGTACTGCTCGTATCTCGAGGTACTGCTCGTATCTCGAGGTACTGCTCGTATCTCGAGGTACTGCTCGTATCTCGAGGTGCTGCTCGTATCTCGAGGTGCTGCTCGTATCTCGAGGTGCTGCTCGTATCTCGAGGTACTGCTCGTATCTCGAGGTGCTGCTCGTATCTCGAGGTACTGCTGGGTCTCGAAGTACTGCTCGTATCTCGAGGTACTGCTCGTATCTTAAGGTGCTGCTCGTATCTCGAGGTACTGCTGGGTCTCGAGGTACTGCTCGTATCTCGAGGTGCTGCTCGTATCTCGAGGTACTGCATGTTCTCGAGGTACTATCATGTCTCGAGGTACTGATCATGTCTCAAGGTACTGGTGGGTCTCGAGACATTGCTCTAAAGTCTCGAGATTCAGGCCGACCTCTTCCGGTTTAATGCCGGACAGGTGCATGCTGGAATTGAACACTGTGATGTCCCGAGATGCACAAGCTTCTCTCCAAATAATGAGAGCAGGGTGCTATGTAGCTGGTGCAGAGTGTGCGCAACCACCACACAATGTCAGTACCTGGCCGGTGCGTGATCGCTCATTGCAAATGTTGGCATTCCTTTTGATGTAGGTGATAACTTCAACAATCCGTGCGAGTCTTCTTTAGGAGAGCCTCTGTATTCTCGGGGATTGGAGGCAGTCACATGGTGCCGACATATGTGAAAGCTGCCATACTAGCAAATCTAGGTAATAAAAATAATAACGTTTTTCTCTTGTATTTTGATACATAATTATTTGAATATCTATTGAAGATGGGGATGTTACTTTAAAAAAAAATTTATACACAAGGTGAAGATATACCTTATCAATCAGATTTTATTCAAAATATCGATAATAGTTTCATCAAAGTTAAATCTATCATAAATGTCGCATTGAATTATTTTTATCCTTATGTAGATAACTTATTTAGGTCCCGCCTATTAAGAACCGCGTTTACCTTCACTAATCAGTAGACATAACTAGTTAAGTTTTCTATCTGCAGGACACTAAACTAGTCAAGTCTATACTAGTGAGTGGCAGGCTCTAGTTAGTTAGCTCGTATCCAGGCTACGCTGCACACCTTAAATGCTTTGGCTTATAATGGTAAGCTATTTTATTATTATTACGTTCTTAACTAATCTTAAACTGTTTATAAATTGGTTCATTGTTATTGCTATTATTACGGGTATGGTTATTGGATATATGATTAGCTTGTATAAATGCTGTTGTTGTTACTTTTATTATTAGCTTAGCTCCTATTGTTATTTTTGTCATGTTTCTTATTATTGCTGCAATAATTATCTTAATTAGTTAGTTAAATAATGCTCTAATACGATCTTCATTATCCAAACGTAGATGTAAATTAGAGGGTGGCGGCAGAGGTGCTTATAAATGTTATTTAAGGAGTAACATAATTAATTTAGTGATTATTTAGTTGTTAAGGAAATGAATGGTATAATTAACAATTAAGAGATGACGCAGCACATTTGTGTGTTGAAGCGAGCAGCCTGTCTGCCGCCTGTACCGTGGTGCTGTGGTACCGTGGTGCTGTGGTACCGTGGTGCTGTGGTACCGTGGTGCTGTGGTACCGTGGTGCTGTGGTACCGTGGTGTTGTGGTACTATGGTACCGTGGTGCTGTGGTACCGTGGTGTTGTGGTACCGTGGGGTTGTGGTACCGTGGTGCTGTGGTACCGTGGTGTTGTGGTACCGTGGTGCTGTGGTACCGTGGTGCTGTGGTACCGTGGTGCTGTGGTACCGTGGTGCTGTGGTACTATGGTACCGTGGTGCTGTGGTACCGTGGTGCTGTGGTACCGTGGTGTTGTGGTACCGTGGTGTTGTGGTACCGAGGTGCTGTGGTACCGTGGTGCTGTGGTACCTTGATGCTGTGGTGCTGTGGTACCGTTGTGCTGTGGTACCGTGGTGTTGTGGTACCTTGATGCTGTGTTACCGTGATACTGTGGTACCGTGGTGCTGTGGTACCGTGGTGTTGTGGTACCGTGGTGTTGTGGTACCGTGGTGTTGTGGTACCGTGGTGCTGTGGTACCGTGGTGCTGTGGTACCGTGGTGCTGTGGTACCGTGGTGCTGTGGTACTATGGTACCGTGGTGCTGTGGTACCGTGGTGCTGTGGTACCGTGGTGTTGTGGTACCGTGGTGTTGTGGTACCGAGGTGCTGTGGTACCGTGGTGCTGTGGTACCTTGATGCTGTGGTGCTGTGGTACCGTTGTGCTGTGGTACCGTGGTGTTGTGGTACCTTGATGCTGTGTTACCGTGATACTGTGGTACCGTGGTGCTGTGGTACCGTGGTGTTGTGGTACCGTGGTGTTGTGGTACCGTGGTGTTGTGGTACCGTGGTGCTGTGGTACCGTGGTGCTGTGGTACCGTGGTGTTGTGGTACCGTGGTGTTGTGGTACCGTGGTGCTGTGGTACCGTGGTGTTGTGGTACCGTGGTGCTGTGGTACCGTGGTGCTGTGGTACCGTGGTGCTGTAGTACCGTGGTGCTGTGGTACCGTGGTGCTGTGGTACCGTGGTGTTGTGGTACCGTGGTGCTGTGGTACTGTGGTGCTGTGGTATCGTGGTGCTGTGGTACTATGGTACCGTTGTGCTGTGGTACTATGGTACCGTGGTACTGTGGTACTATGATACCGTGGTGCTGTTGTACTCCTGGTATTGTGTTCTCATTACATGGACTACTTAAATAATAACCTCAACAAAAATCATGGTACAGCCTTGAAAACTTTTCCATACCGGTGCTCGCAGTAATGTTTCTGCGGTGTGCCAATGTACCAATATTGGTACCGTGTGTAGCAGTGCTACAGCACTCGGGGGTTCCAGTACTGGTACCCGCCGTACTGGTACCTACTACCGTGACAGCTCTGCGTGCCAACATCACCTATTCCTCAGGTCTACAAAAAATGCACATGAAGGTGTCATCACAAGTTATGGGTGTGTGTGTACGCAGCACGTACACAGTGTGTATACACAGCACGCACACAGTAACTAAACACACACACGTGTGTGCGTTTCACGCGTCCTGCATGCGCTTGCCTTTGCTTGCTCTGCTTGTGTTCTGCTTGCTTGCTTATAATTGCTTGCATCCTAATGTGTTCTCTCCTCTGTGTACTGTGTCGTGCATGTGTTGTGTGGAGGAGGTGCGAGTGTGTGATGTATGGTGATTCGAATGCCTAATGTAACTCAGTGTCGTCGGCGTCAGAAGTTGTGGGTAGCGTAAGTTGTGACGTAAGTTGTGACGTCAGCGTAACTAGAGTCGTAAGTCCGTGTTGGTCGTCACGTGCTAAGTAACGAGGAGTTTAGGCCCATTTCGCACGTATATCTTACGTGCATGGGATGTGTTGCACGTGCCGCCACGCGTGTGCGCGTCTCCTCTTAGCTCATTGGTGAGGAGAGGAGCTCATGTTATCTCATTGCTCGTTCTAGGGTAAATTTCTTTATCCTGAAAATTCAATGTGTATTCATTAAAACATCATCATTCATGCTCAAAAATTAAATTTTTATGAGTGCAGTTCGGAGGAAGTCTGAATTATGTCACCCTGATCAGAAAAAACTGACCGAGACATCTCTGCTCCGATGCTTGACACACACAGCCCCGTAACTGGCAAGGCGACGGTGCGAACTTCTAATGCCTATTCCATGTGTCTAGTGCTGGCCTTCTCTCCCTTCACCCACGGCTTAAAACTGCCAAAATACGCTCAAAAACGGCATAATTTCGAACCTTCATTCTCTCCACTGCTGAAAACTCCCGTATACTGGATACGGGGTGTGCCGACCCTATTCGTCTGCGCATTGTGAAAATGTCCTGACTAAAGCGGCCCATAGACGATCAATTTAATTGTCAATATCATTGACTCAATATATTGATGAAGTTTTTTTTGCCCGCTAAGTCAATTATTTGACGGTCGTCAATAAAGCCCACAGACGATCAATTTAATTGTCTATATCCATTATTGACAATTGTATTAACAATAAAATTGATCGTCTATGGTCCACTTACACTAGCTTAAGGCGATCACTTCAAGATTTCAATTTTTTTCATCCGATTCGTTTGAAATTTGGCCAGTATATGTATTTGGTGAAAGTAAACTTTTTTTACTCGTGTAACTTTTTTGATTTGAGCTTTATTTTTTTAGAAAAATAGGAAAAAATTTTTTTTGGTACATTTTTATGGATATTTCAAAAGAATAGAAGTTATTGAGTTTTTATGCTAGAACAAAACCAAAGACCGTTTTAGAATCCTTGGAACATTTCTAACAAAAGTACAGTAGAAAATTTTCCATTCCCATGAAATCGAAAATTCATGATTTTTGGTCCCCTTAAACCCCCCTGGGGTGATGATCTAGTGTCTGTAGCGCCATAAAATTTCAGGGCACAATAACCCATCACCTAAGGATCCTTTTTCGACAAATAATGGCCCGCGGGGCCAAATGTGGCCCGAAGTGATCCCCTTTATGCAGAGAAGGTTCGCTAGTATTCTTAAGTAATTGCAGAGGAGGTTCGCTTGCATTTAACAGTATGTCCCACAAAAACCCAAACCGAGTATTTATTTTTCCTTATCAGAGAACCATAAGCATTTAATTTCTAGCAAAATTATCCTTCAAAATTAACCTATAGAAAAGGTATTACTGATTATGATGGTATTACTGATACGGGAAAATAAATACTCGGTTTGGGTTTTGTGGGACATATAGTATGCTCGGTAAAAAGCACGCGTGTGTCAAGCAACGGAATTAAACTGACTCATTTGCAGAAGTTGTTGGCTATCATCGTAACTGCCACGGTAGAGGCAACGAGGTAGGTTCAAACCAGTCTTTTTTTCGTTGACGGAGTGGGTTTGCTGACGTCACGGCAACGAACCAATAGCAGCGCTCATATTGCATCTGGTAGCACTGCTACCCCCAAATCTGGCTCCACTATTGGCCTAACGTCATGGCGTTTTGGTGACGTCGTAGAGTTGTTTGAAATAAAGCCTTTCTATTGGGTAGCCGAACAAGAGGAGGTGTATTTTCTCCCATAGAAATGACCCTACCTTGTTTCCCCTACCGTGGTAACTGCACACAAGGAGCACTCGTGCATTTAACTAACGTGTTGAATTTCTTTTGCAGCTGTGAGTCACTTTAGGTAATATGAGTGTTTATCTCCATGGTGTGTTGCACATTGTACACATCTCCGTGTATATGTACACGCTCTGTGTTTGGTTGTGCTGTAGCGCACATGTACCATGTGTACTTCCTATAGAACAGGCATGTGCTTAGTAGGTACATCACGCCTCGTACACAACAATTTCACACGTGACACGTGTCTTCCACACGCTCATTCTAGCTGCAAGCATAACTTATTATAAACTATAGACATAACATATCACTTATTATATTATCACATCAGCAGCAGACTTATTATTTTATTATCACATCAGAAGCAGACTTATTATATTATCACATCAGCAGTCAACCACCCCACTATTCAGCAGCTTGTTATGTATTTTATGCTCTGGACAATACTTTCTACGAAACAAAGATTAAGAACTTGGAGGGAATGATGAAACTCCTTTACAAAACACCCCCAAACCTCTCTTGACCCTGACGTTAACTGAGAGGTTCAAGCCATCGAAGATGGCGATAAAATTCATTGCATCGTTTTCAAACAATTGCTGAGTTTCAGTTCCCAGTAAATAATCTTCTGATGACGTGTGGATTGCACTGTAGCCCTCAGCGTCACACACCAGACTAAGCAGTACACAGCAACTGCTGCCACCAGTACACGGTAACTGCTGTCACCAGTAAACAGTAACTGCTGTCACCAGTGCACAGTAACTGCCACTATTACACACTGTAACCGTTATCTCAAACTAGCTTCAGCCCCATCAAAACAGCTTCAGTAGAGCACAACTAAGCGTAGCTGCCGCTTGCTGTCCCACAGTAGTCGCAGTACACAAAACTCCTTCCAGAGCTATCCTCCATCGGTAAACGGAGAGAGATAGTAGCCCTGAACTCAGAGTAAGTACCGCCTAACTTTACACAACACTGAACGTTTGAACTCTGCGCTTCTAACGCGCTCTGCACCGTGTGGGGGACCGTATGGCGTGTGTGCAGACGCGCTGAGTTATGTGAGTACCATGTGTCCTCATACACGCGTGGTGCACGCCACTAACGCGTTAGAACATGTAAGCTTCACCTTATAACATGTCACCAACTCGTTAGAACATGTTAGCTACTCGCTATAACATACCATCGACGCAATAGAACACGTTTGCTACACGCCGTAACATGCCACTCATGCGTTAGCTACACACTGTAATCTGGCACCGACACGTTAAAACGCGTTAGCTACATGCCTTACATGCCACTCACGCGTTAGCAACACGCTGTAACACAACAAGGACACGTTAGCTACACACTAATCTGGCACCGACACGTTAGCAACACGCCGTAACATGCCACGGAGACGTTAGCAACACGCGGCATGCTCACGCGAGGTTTGGACCTGAATGCGCCCTTTTCCAGCGGGCTACATTTCCCTGACCTCCATCATCCTGGTGGAGCTGCTCGGCCTCGACCAGCTCACCAACGCCTTCGGGCTCCTCATCCTCTTCAGGGGGTCGTCCAGCGTGGTCGGGCCGCCCCTCTCCGGTGAGTTGGGCCCTCCCTGCTCAGTTGAGCCCTACGGTGAGTTGGGTCCTCTCCAGTGAGTTGGGCCCTCCCTGCTCAGTTGGGCCCTACGGTGAGTTGGGCCCTCGCTGCTGAGTTGAACCCTCTCTGGTGAATTGGTTCCTTCCAGGTGAGTTGGGCCCTCAGTCTGGTAAGTAGGCCCCTCAGTCTGGTAAATAGGCCCTTCAATCTGGTAAGTAGGTCCCACCATCTGATGAGTTGGTCCCTCAGTCACCAGTACGGGTGCGTGGTGCACCAAGCGCACGTGTGCGTCACGTCCTGCAAAGGAGTGATGCCAGTGGACGGTCGTCACGGCCCCCATACCACCAGACCTGTGCACAAACTGGTTGTAATGTGCACCTCAACTGGTCTACACTTACTGTATCTAATGTTACCTTTCCGTATAAAAATGAATTCTTCTGCTGTTCACTCTGTGTAGTTGAAGCTTACAGTTGCAGGCCGCTCTGGTGTTGATTCGAGTAAAGCTTAGCGCACAAATTGCTGAGACTGGTACATGTGTTCTATCCAGTCTGAAATTATCTACACATTATCGTACAATATTGACATCTTCGTATTTCCTTTGTGGATATCGCCTAAAATTGTCTTGAATTAGCATTTCAAATATGTCAGACTGGGGCGACTGTGTGCTGCTAACAGTCTGCTTTTAAAATATTTATGTGTCTTCTCAAAGACGTTTGATTGTAGGAAGACAAGATGATGGAGTGATTAGGCGCACTCTTATTCTCCTGTCTTTCTTGTTTATGTTGTCATTAGTTCTCAAACATGCCGTAGGCGGATCGAGCTTCATTTCCAACAGGATGGTGCACCATCGAAATTGAATCCTAAACTAATTTTCATTGGTGCGTAGCCAGTTTGAATGTGCCTCACCAATTCTAGTATAACTGGTTGTAGTTCCAAATGTTAAGTGTAGTTTTAAAATAGAAGGGAAGCACGTTTTATGTACATACATTTTAATGAGCTAACGCTCGATACGTTCCAGCGAACTACAAGCCTCAGTTAGGGCAGACATGGTGACGATGTGTAGCACAGCTGGCGCTAAGTGCTCACGTCTTCCACGTGCCCCTCCTCGAAATAGTCACCCTTTACTCGAAATTCCCTCATTTTTTCCTTCTCCCCGCCCTAGAACGAAGCTGAAGTCACTTTTCAAATTAGTTTCCAAATTGTTTCCATTTCACTACCTGCGGTCTGTAGCGAGTGTTCATTGTGTCATTTGTGTGTTGTGTGTTGCATGTGTCATGGGAGTGCCGTGTGCGCAAATAGTAGTTGTGCCTTCACGTTTTTTTTCGCTCATAGTTTTATGTTGAGTTGTTTTAGTTAAACAAAATCAAATGCACCCAACACCCACCAATGTTTGCACCAAACACATTGGGTATTTTATGCTTCTAGTCGAGCATTAAACGCGCTGGTATTTTGTGTTCGTGACCTAACTGTGCCTTGAACTAAACTCGCAATGACGGGAGTACGTTGACCTCACCTTGAGTTCTTGCGTGATATCTGAGAGTAAGCAAGCATGTCGTAACACATGCACGCTGAGGCCTACATACTTCCCTCCGCCCCTAGGCCCACTTCCCTCGTCCGAGCCTACATCCCTCCTCCCCTAGGCCTCCTTCCCTCCCCCGAGCCTACATCCCTCCGCCCCTAGGCCTCCTTCCCTCCGCCCCTAGGCCTCCTTCCCTCCGCCCCTAGGCCTCCTTCCCTCTTCCGAGCCTACATCCCTCCGCCCCTAGGCCTCCTTCCCTCGCCGAGCCTACATCCCTCCGCCCCTAGGCCCACTTCCCTCTTCCGAGCCTACATCCTCCGCCCCTAGGCCCACTTCCCTCTTCCGAGCCTACATCCCTCCGCCCCTAGGCCTCCTTCCCTCCCCCGAGCCTACATCCCTCCGCCCCTAGGCCCACTTCCCTCTTCCGAGCCTACATCCCTCCGCCCTTAGGCCTCCTTCCCTCCCCCGAGCCTACATCCCTCCGCCCCTAGGCCTCCTTCCCTCCCACGACCCTCCATCCCTCCTTCCCTCCCCCGAGCCTACATCCCTCCTCCCCTAGGCCTATCTTCCTTTTCAGTTTGAGTTTGAGTTAGTGTTTCATCGCTTGCAGTGCACTGCTAGCGAGCTGAGTGTTGCACTTTTGTATCCAATGTCCTCGTACCCTCCACCCTAACTTTCTCCTGATATTCATGCACCCAAACATTTACTCCTCCACCTCATGCCCGCGTAAACATTACGTCGGAAGCATTTTTCCTTGAAGCTTGACGGTTGAAAAGACCTGAAACAAAGTGGGACGATGCTCAGTGTCTACTGTCGTGCTGTCGCATTTAGCTCCACACCGGAGTCTTGTGAGCCGACTCTAAAGCTTGCTGCACTGGTGTGCTGGTATCCAGGTTACTGTGCTGGACTGCTGTTATCCAGGTTACTGTACTGGACTGCTGGCTGCC
Source organism: Morinoia aosen (assembly GCA_030386875.1). Taxonomy (NCBI): domain Eukaryota; kingdom Metazoa; phylum Arthropoda; class Malacostraca; order Amphipoda; family Talitridae; genus Morinoia; species Morinoia aosen. The sequence continues at coordinate 5,517,751 of CM059578.1, read as the reverse complement.
AGGTTCTTGTACTGGACTACTGGTATCCAGGTTACTGTACTGGACTGCTGTTATCCAGGTTACTGGACTGGACTGCTGGCTGCCAGGTTCTTGTACTGGACTACTAGTATCTAGGTTACTGTACTGGACTGCTGGCTGTCAGGTTCTTGTACTGGACTACTGGTATCCAGGTTACTGTACTGGACTGCTGGCTGCCAGGTTCTTGTACTGGACTACTGGTATCCAGGTTACTGTACTGGACTGCTGGCTGCCAGGTTCTTGTACTGGACTACTGGTATCCAGGTTACTGTACTGGACTGCTGGCTGTCAGGTTATTGTACTGGACTACTGGTATCCAGGTTACTGTATTTGACTATGGCATCCAGGTCACTGTACTGGACTACTCACAGCCAGGTTACTGTATTTGACTATGGCATCCAAGTCACTGTACTGGAATGCTGGCTGCCAGGTTACTGGATACTGGACTACTGGCTGCTAGGTTACTGAGCTAGACTACTTTGCGTAAAATGTAAAGCTCGCGTTTAGACGCCTTGAGCCATGTAAATAACATGTGTCGTGTGGCAACACGTTGTGACCTGCCAGCGACACGTTGTAACGTGTTAGTGGCCTCCAGTAAACTTGGCTGTACAACATATCTTCACAGTGTGGCACTACCACAATGTCACAACATGGCTTTATTGCAATATGGCCTCACTTCATGGCATCAACTAGATATTTCACCTGGACAAGCTTGACACAATGTGGTCCCACAACATGGCATCACAACAAGGCTTCACCGCAATATGGAATCTTGTTCCATGTTTCTGGAACGTTTCTTTCACTAGAATTCTTTACTTCGGGTACTCAAGCTGTGACATTTCTGCACCACAGCTGGTTGTGGCGTGTACCACAGCTGGTCGTGGTGTGCACCACAGCTGGTTGTGGCGTGTACCACAGCTGGTCGTGGTGTGTACCACAGCTGGTTGTGGTGTGCACCACAGCTGGTCGTGGTGTGTACCACAGCTGGTCGTGGTGTGTACCACAGCTGGTCGTGGTGTGTACCACAGCTGGTCGTGGTGTGTACCACAGCTGGTTGTGGTGTGCACCACAGCTGGTTGTGGTGTGCACCACAGCTGGTTGTGGAACATTCACCACTCATGAGAAGAACCAGAACACCACGCTCACCACCACACACAAGTACACGCCCATGCTGTGGCAGAACAAAAATTTCGACTGCGTCAAGGTTTATTTAGAAAGCATATTCAGACTTGGTTATTTTGAAGACGTTCGATGAGAAGCATAGCTCTACCGAAAAATTCTTCCGTGTAGATGATTTTCGTGCGAGTTCCATACGGAGGCGGTGAAAAGCTATTTGGAGCCTGGGGAAATCAGGCGATATCTGCGAATAGGTTACAAATATAACTAGGTAAATAATTGCTATTTAATTACATATTTGACCAGGTACATAATTACTATTTAGTTACATATTTGACTATGTACATAATTACTATTTAGTTACGTATTTAACTAGGTACACAATTGCTAGTTAGTTACAAATATAACTAGGTTCATAATTACTATTTAGTTACATATTTAACTAGGTACATAATTGCTATTTAGTTACATATTTGACTAGGTACATAATTACTATTTAGTTACATATTTGACTAGGTACATATCTGCTATTTAGTTACATATTTGACTAGGTAAATATTGTTATTTAGTTACATATTTGACTAGGTACATAATTACTATTTAGTTACATATTTGACTAGGTACATAACTGCTATTTAGTTACATATTTGACTAGGTAAATAATTGTTATTTAGTTACATATTTGACTAGGTACATAATTGCTATTTAGTTACATATTTGACTAGGTACATATCTGCTGTTTAGTTACATAGAGAGTGTCGTCCGATCGCTATGACATATTGCTTAGCCTTAGTGTTGGTGGCGAGTGCGTGTTGAGTTAATATGAAATTTCTCCGCACAAATCTTTTCCGTTCAACATCTATAGTCATAATAACTCTAGTTTTAAAACATCTTTAACATTAATAGCCCTAATCTTAAGAGACAATCATTACAAATGTACTCTAACTAGTCTTAAAAATTGTGTGTTATCATTCTGGTATCCATCAGTCTTAAGGAACTCTATATAGTAATACAGATCCCATTTATCCTACTACACTGTGCAACAGGACACTACACGCACCCCACTGATCACATACCCCCCCCCCTCACAGGAGGCATATACGACGCCACCAAGAGCTACGACGTGAGCTTCTACTGCGCAGGCGCGCTGCTGTTCGTCTGCGCAGGCCTGCACTGCCTCGTGCCTCTGGCACGGCGCTGCTCCGCACACAATCAGCCCGTGAGTCCTGATGCGCTCCCGGCTCGTGGGGACCTCCGGGTTTTGGGATAGGCCTAGGTTGTGGGATAGGCTTATTTGGTGGGATAGGCCTAGGTGGTGAGATAGGCTTATTTGGTGGGATAGGCCTAAGTTTTTGGATAGCCCTAGGTTGTGGTATAGATCTAGTTGTGGAATAGTCCTATGTTGTGGGATAGGTCTAGGTTGTGGGATAGGCTTATTTGGGGGGATAGGCCTAGGTTGTGGGATAGGCCTAGGTGGTGAGATAGGCCTAGGTTGTGGGATAGGCCTATTTGGTGAGATAGGCCTAGGTTGTGGTATAGACCTAGTTGTGGGATAGGCCTAGGTGGTGGGATAGGTCTAGGTTGTGGGATAGGCCTAGGTTGTGGGATAGGCCTAGGTAGTGAGATAGGCCTAGGTTGTGGGATAGGCTTATTTGGTGGGATAGGCCTAAGTTTTTGGATAGGCCTAGGTTGTGGGATAGGCCTAGGTTGTGAGATAGGCCTAGGTTGTGGGATGGGCCTAGGTTGTGGGATAGGCTTAGGTTGTGGGATAGATCTAGGTTGTGGGATAGGCCTAGGTTGTGGGATAGGCCTAGGTTGTGGGATAGGCCTAGGTTGTGGGATAGGCCTAGGTTGTGGGATAGGCCTAGGTTGTGAGATAGGCCTAGGTTGGGGAATAGGTCTAAGTTGTGGAATAGGCCTAGGTTGTGGGATAGGCCTAGGTTGTGGGATAGGCTTAGGTTGTGGGATAGGCCTAGGTGGTGGGATAGGCCTTGGTTTAGGGATAGGTCTAAGTTGCGGGATAGGCTGAGCAGGCCGTGGGATAGGCTGGGCAGGCCGTGGGATAGGCTGGGCAGGTTGTTGAGGGGAATGACCTATGAATAAACGATGTGAACCAAGACCATGTTTTGTTTGAAGGCAATAATAATTATATGAGTGATAGTAGCACTGTGGTAATGGTAACGTTTAGAGCAGTAATATTAATTGTATCAGCTTGGTGCAATTGTGAGTGCAATCATTATAGTGATTTCATCCCTTAAGTGCTTTAGGTGTGACAGTCAAGATGGCAGTCGCTAGGGTTGCGTTTTTAGGTGCTGTGCTGGTGTGAGTTTGATAACTGCATTGATTGCAATAGTGACAATGATGGTAACACTGTACTGGTGGTTTACTGGTAGCAGGGTGATGATAATGATGGAAACAGCTGTGCAGGTGCTGTACAAGTACCAGTAAGGATGACGAGAACAAAAATAACACCTGTGTGCAGGTGGTGTACTAGTACTACTGAGGATGACAGGAACAAAGATAACAGAGATAACACCCGTGTGCAGGGTGTGTACTACCTAAATGATGACAGGAACAAAGATAACAGAGATTAAACCCGGGTGCAGGATGTGTACTACTTAAATGATGGCGATAACAAAGATAACAGAGACAACACCCGTGTGCAGGTGCTGTACAAGACCAACACGGACATCGAGGACGACAACTTCTCGGATAACAGAAGCGAGGGGCAGGCGGAGGGGGGGGAGGATGCGGGGGGCAGGGAGGGGGCGGGCATCACAATAGACATCGGCCCCAAGAAGGACAAGGCTAGCCTCGCCAAGATAGACGAGGCCGTTTGAGTGTTGCCACCCTAGGCTCTTTAGAACTCTGCGGTGTGGGTTCTAAAACAGGGCCATTCTGGTCCTATAAGTTGACGGTGCGTGATCTAGAATCTTACGGTTTGGGTTCTAGAACTTGATTTCCAGAACTTTGCAGCTTGGTTTCTAGAACTTTTCGGTTTGGTTTCTAGAACTTGGCCCTGCGGGTTCTTGACTCTGACTTTGTTGGTTTTAGAACAGGATGTTGACGTGTCTGGTTCTGTCTAGAACTTGATGGTATACGTTCTAGAACTTGGAGGTTTGGTTTCCAGAACATGGCGCTACGGAGTCTGAAGTATGTTTCTGGTTCTGCTTAGACGGGCATAACAGTTTGCAGAGTCCTGGCTTTAGAGAGTGTGGGCTTCTTTGACGAGTAAAGGTAGGCGAAGCTGCGGTTGTGAGCTGTGCTGTGCTAGCGTTCTTGTGGAATTAGATCCCATGAATTGTGAAGGGAATATGGCGTAACGCAGCTTGGGCTAAAGGAAAAAGACTAGAATGTTACTCTGATTTGAAGATAAAAAGGTAAAATGCTAAAATATCCACTTCTTTTTTATGTTAATTTCAAAAGGATTTTGGTCTCTAATGTCACAATGTTACAGAACTAAATTGTCTATTAATACAAACGAAATACATGAGCTGGAAAATAACGGCTCATAAAAAATGTGGGCTGGGAAACAACGAAGCAGAATTTTTATGAGCCTTTTTTGAGTTGGAAACAAAGGATGCCCAAAAAAAAGGAGCGTTGAAGTGGATATTTGCTGGAGGTATACAGGATACGAGATTACGAGGGTCAATGTTGGCTGGAGGTATATAGGATACGAGGGTCAATGTTGGCTGGAGGTATATAGGATACAAGGGGGAAATTTAAGGGCAAACATCGCCTTGATTGTCTCCTGGTGAGAAATGGGTTGAGTTTTTGATTCGAAAAGGATTATTCGTGGGATTTTTGTTGGAAATGACGCTGAGTTTGCATGATATCTACCGAGTTGAAAAATGATGAAGGCAAAAGGCACTGGTTTTTTGCTAGTGATTTCCCCGACTTAGTTTTAAGTGGAAGAAGTTCCTGTTTTTGCGGAAAATACTTATTTTAGATACAGCACATCTCTCATCGCTGCTTGCCTTATGTGCGTGAGGGCTTAGCTACGTCGCTGCATGTAAATACGAGCATCCTTGAGGCTATCGCATTGCCAGCAACAAATTGTGTGTCACTTCTTTGTTCGAAATTGTTTTTCTGTTCAACTTTAAGGGTCAGTTTCTCGAACAACTAACGTCTCCGTAGCAGGACAGCCGACAGCGTAAGTTTTTGTAAGTTGACTTGGCTACGCTACGGGATTAAATTCTTAATTGTGAGTTTTTAATATAAAATTTACGGATTTTTGCTGGAAAAACTTCACGTAGCTCAGCCAAGACGACTGAAAAATTCATGCTGCTAGTTGTACTGCTACGACACCGAAATGATTTGAATGTCCAACTCCAGCTTCTCGTTTTCTTGCTCTGCTGCCTCCGAGCAGGTCTTTGTAGCAATGGTTTCATAAGTGTCAGTAAATGGTAGAAGTGACGGTAGGAAGATGCAGTAAATGGTAGAAGCGATGGTAGAAGCTGCGGTAGAAAGGTGTAAGGTGGCAGGATCAAGCACCGTCACTGGGGGAGGGAGGTAGACAGCGGTCAACAGGTTGGGGTTGACATACTGAGGTAGAGAAGGGCAAGAAGCATGTGTTGTTGCAAACAATGGCTGTGTATATAGTGTCTAAAGCGCAAACTTGTGTGAGTGCTGTGCAGTTTGGCTGCTACCTTCTGTATTAACGGTCCATAACGCGCCTCTCGAGGCAGCTTACGCTGTGCGTACGCTACGTCCGACTTCTTCTTAAGAGAGCTAGTGTAGCCCCAACGCTTGGTCAGGTGCGGAGGCCTATGTGAGTTGATATAGGAGTTTTATATAACACTTTTTATAATTTATGCTCTTAATTTATGCTCACATGCTCATCCCATGTGGCTTGTGGCTATTTCCATGAAAATGACCTCACACACCACCACGTGTGCACTATTGTGTCCTGTTCCATCACTGTGTTTGACACGCCTGGATTTGGTAGATGATACCTTGGTATGTGATACCAAACCTGTATTTAGTGTCACCATTCGCTGATACAGCTCTGCTGGAGTGCTCTCGTCGTAGATGTGATACCGAGCCTGGATTTGGTACGTGATACCGAGCCTGGATTTGCTATGTGATACCGAGCCTGGGTTTGGTATCACCATTCGCTGATACAGCTCTATTCGAGTGCTCTGGTTGTATCTGTGATACCAAGCCTGAATTTGGCATGTGGTACCGAGCCTGGGTTTGGTATCACCATTCGCTGATACAGCTCTATTCGAGTGCTCTGGTTGTATCTGTGATACCAAGCCTGAATTTGGCATGTGATACCGAGCCTGGGTTTGGTATCACAATTCGGTGATACAGCTCTACTCGAGTGCTCTGGTCGTATCTGTGATACAGAGCCTGGATTTGGTATCACGATTAAATGATGCACATCCCCAATTGGATTGGACGCCGAGGTGCTGGTTGCAAACTTTCTATTGATGTCCATACCGGACATTTTTGAGGGCAAGATGTAGTACAGAGCACTCGTAGGCCTGGCAACTTCTGAGCTCAAGACCAGTATAGTTATAACGGGTGTTATACCTCTATTATTTCTGGCGCTTTCCCGAAAATATTCATGTTTACTCATTATTTATTAAAAAAACAAGAATCTTGGGAAAAAATTTGAGTTGTCGCATTTTCCGTGCGGTTAATTTTTCTGTTTTTTTCTGATTCTTATCGCATGTTCATTTCCATCTGCAATAAAAAGAGAAAATCACAGATGAACTACCAAATCAGGTGCCGAAGCAAAAAAGTGGGAAGTGAAATCTTGATGAGACGTAAGAGTTAAGCAGTAAAACACATCAAGTGAAAGTTGTGAGTGCACACCATACCAAGGTGCACGTGAGTCCTGCCATGTGCTGTCAGCTGCTATGTGCCGCACGTGTACGCCACGTCATTTTTGTTGCCATGTCCAAACGCACGCGTTCACTGCTTCACCATTCATTTTGCTAGCTCATTCATTGCAATTCACGTGCTACGAGAGCGCACTTCATTCTAACCACGTTAATTGTTTATGATGCATGAATGTCGCTTCACAATACATTCATGCCACTCAGCACGCTCATACTCAGTGTTGCGTAGTGACACGCAACAGCGATGGCAACGCTATCCTCGCTGGTGGCACTGTGACGCCACATGTGCCCCGCCCATATATGTGTGGCCGATATATGTATGGTCCATATATGTGTGGCCCATATATGTATGGTCCATATATGTATGGTCCATATATGTATGGTCCATATATATATGGTCCATATATGTATGGCCCATATATGTATGGCTCATATATGCTTGGTCTATATATGTATGGCCTGTAGTTTACTTTTGCTGTTTCGATCGAGTTTCTCACTTACACGATCGTACTTTTGATAAAGATTTCGTATGATCCTTGATACGTTTTCTATTCCTTGCGTATGTTGTGTGGGCAGTGGCGAGCTCGCCTCTTTTGTAAGTTCTGTGTTGTGTTTGTTGCGTCCAGTGTTGTGCTGTCATTTATTTGTGGTGTACCAGCACGTGTAGTATCGGATTAGTTTGCTTATACTCTACCTGTCTCGTGCACTGCTCCGGTCTTCTCAGTTTTTTATAGAATAGAAAAAGAAATAAAGTAATGAGCAAATCAAAAATGGGTGCCCCGTTCAGCACTACGTGTGATCAATAGGGCATATTAAATAATTCATTACTAATTGTTTGAATTATCGGGAGTCATGTTGATCGGTAAAGCGAAAACCAATCAACGTATGGCGGTCCCCATCGCGTCCACTAGCTGTAAGCTTGTCCTCATTGCGCTGTGCGTCACTGAAGCAGTGGCTGTACTCATCATTCATTCCGATGTAGCCATTACTGGCACAAATATGAATTAAAGGTGTAGATTTAAGCCCACAATGAATTTAAACCCACAGCCTGCTCGACTTCTGTCCTATGCTGCTATCTGTCATGCTCAACGCAGAACTGTGCGGTTGTCCGCGCCGGCCTCTGATTGGTGCAGGCGGGACTATGCAAGACTTGTATCTTGGCCTCTGATTGGTGTAGGCAAGACTTGTATCTTGGATACTCGAGCACTGCTCAACCGCCGCCACGGTGGAGGAAACAAGGTAGAGTCATTTCTATGGCGAAAACACCTCCTCATGTTCGGCTAGCCAATAAAAAGGCTTTATTTTAAATAAAGTGAATGACGTCACCATTGCGAGATGTCGTTAGGCCAATAGCGTTGTCAGGTTTGGGGCTAGCAGTGTTGTCAGATATACAATATGAGCACTGCTATTGGCTCGTCGCCATGACGTCAGCATTGCCACACGGTCGATCGACAAAAAAAATACAAGTTTGACCCTACCTTGTTTCTTCTACCGTGGCTCACCAGCGCTAGTTTGATGCTCGTGGCAACATCACCGAGTACGCCTCATCTAGATTGCATACTTAGCTTTAATTCACTGGACTCAATAATCGTTAATAGAGATAGAGCTAAATGCAAAAGTTAGCAAACGTGAAGTGAGTGAGAAATGACATTACTGACACGACGAGTATAGGACATGTACTCCAAGTTAACTCGTTTTATGCACTCGGATCATTTTTAATCTTGGTCTCGGACTTTACAATATTGAAATCCGTATAACTTATTGACAGTTGTACATTTTGCGACGTGTTTTCACACATCTGGCAACCTGTTGACGTGTTGTTATTCATCTGGCAACTGTATTGAGTTGACAAGACTATGGGACAAACGTGATGCGTGCTACATACACATGTCTTTATTGTGTGTGAAGTTCGCGTGTTGAAAGCAATACGTCTTTTGTTGCTTTTAACATCTGTGTACACAGTATATAATATATATATATGTGTGTGTAGGTATTCTAAATATGACAATCTGACCTGGAAATTTATAGAAATATAAATGAGCAATTTCAATTGAGTTTATCGTGAACAGCAATATAGCTTTGTTAGGAGCGTACTTCGCCTGCACCGCCTTCTGTAACTCACACAATATCGCGCGTACATGCACGCACTGTGGTGCACTCAAACTTGTATCTTACTCGTAGGCTTAAGATGCTTTGCGAATATAATAGACCAACCTCCCCAGGGGGCTGAGAAGGGGTTAATTCTACGGTCTCGAGATGCTAAAATGTTGACCCCTCTTTCATGATGTTGTAACATTTTTTCTGACGTAGCTAAAAGAAGTCATGTGACTCCAACTTGTGTGAGCTAGTACGCAGTTTTCTGAAAGTCTTCCTCCGTATGACGGCTCTATGAGATGCATGCATTTATTGTCTTTTCCTAATATTTTCTCAAAAAAATAGTTAGGCTTTCGATGCTCACATTTTTCACTCGTGTTTTCATATTTCTGGCAACTAGGTAAGTTAAAATTGTTATTATCTTGGCTGCGCTGTCAGCGCCGTTCCAATAACGTGAAGAATGGAAAACTAGTTAAGTTCACTAGCTCAGTCCCGGGAGGAGCTCGGGAATTGTTGTGTTGAGTATCTAAGATACGCTCGATTTGTTTACATTAAGGGACTCTCACATTTCGTTGGCAATCGTAAGGTTGCAGCAACTCTTGAAGTTTGTTTACGTGTTTTTGGACCATGTGTGGAACGTGCCTCAGTTTTATTTATAAGAATGGCCTTAGTTGTTAATTTTCAATAAGGCAGCGCGTATTTAAACAACTTCTAGATGATAAGTGGTGAGAAAGTAAGGCCTGTGTCTCTGAGCCGTAGACTACAGAAGGAGCAGTTTGCACTCTTGTGAAGTTTTATATAAATATGCTTTTGAACGATGTATGTACAGTGTGGAGTGGCTGCACGATTTTAATTTGTATATTTGTATTAGTTTTAGTTGATTGCAGGTGCAGATTACGTGCGAATGCTTACTTATACTTTATTCAAATTTTATTGTATTTTATCTACATTGTAAAGAAGTATTTGATGAGTTTGTGCGCAATGCAATTTGGAGCGGGACGAACCGCTGGGTCTCTGCTCCGAAAATGTCTTCGCGTTCATCCTGTTTTCATTCCCTTCATGTGTGTCCGACGTAAAGTTTATGTAAGATTTTTCTATTCGTGAATTTTTTTCTAATTCTGGACGTAAATTTTCATAGGATTTACGAAGTGATGATGGTACAGCTGGCATTGTGAGTTCTACTAAGTCGACTTTGCTACGCTAAGGACTACATAAACTTTTTTGACTAAAATTCGAGTTCTTTGCATTTGGCTACTTTGCAGGGTGCTTTTTGCGCTCCAATTGTATTTAAGAAGTCCAAGGAGCCCGTAGCGTAACCAAGTCCTCTCAAAAAACTTACGCTGCCAGCTGTTCCTGCACGACAACCTGGTTATTTGTTAATCTGATTGTAAATTATGTTGCTGTCGAGGTTGATTTCGTCATAACCTTTCTATGAGGCTTTCATTTCACTCATAAAATTGCGGGCTCTGGCCGCTGTTCCTGAGGCATTGTAACATCCTGCGCAGACTTCTGTCATTTTGTGCGCAACATCTGGGGTGAGTTTTGGGAAGTTTACGGCAGGCAACTGCGAGCTTGTTTGGCCATTGGAGGACCGCGTACTTCGAGAGTAGGTGAGGTACACCTCGTGAGTAGGTGAGGTACACCTCGTGAGTAGGTGAGGTACACGTCGTGAGTAGGTGAGGTACACCTCGTGAGTAGGTGAGGTACACCTCGTGAGTAGGTGAGGTACACCTCGTGGGTAGGTAAGGTACAAGACGACAGCTCCTACACAAATTACGATGTCCACATCACCATTGCTAAGGTAGCTCCAGCGCTCAGACTCGGATCTCAATCGACAAAAGAGCGAGGTTGGCTGCAGAGTCTGTTGTGGGTACAACAATGGAATTATGTGTGCCAGGTTTGTCTCTCCGCGCCCGCAGTACCCCCGTGTTGTGTTCAGATCAACTGCCTCGCGAGTGCCGCCATTCTGATGAATTTCACCCCCGTGTCGTCTTTTTGAAGTGCTCACTCTGCTAGCGGGCTGTGCCAGCGACACTCCTAGAAGCTTTTTTGGGAATTCTCACACCTTTTTGAAGCAATTTAAAGAGTCCTTAATATTTGGTAAAAGAGTGACGTTTGAAACTAATCACGTGCACATGCGTTTACAATGCTTCCCCCATAAAAAGGATTATTCTTATCGATGGGGATAATTCTCCGTTTTCCCCGCAAAGGAGGATAACTAATGACCTACTCCTACTCTCCTACTCTTCAAATAGGGAGCAGTCCCTCTTGTTTCCAATTTGTCGGAGTGGTTTTCTGTCATTGTCAATAGTAGGAAAATAGTTTACCTTTTACCACAGGGGTAGTAGTTAGCTATATACCATGCTAATTATTGGTATTTATTGGAGTGTAGAGAGCCCTGCTACTATTTTCTCGTAAGACAACTCACATCTGAGCGTGTAATGCAAATTCAGCCCGCAGTTGTTTGTGTGCGCTGTAATATACATTCTGGACGAAAAAAGACGTATACCTACTATATATAATTATAATGATGATCATTAAGAATATTATTATTACTTAATTAATGTTTTATTGACCTGCGAAGGCTTTGATTGCAAGAATATAATTTTTTGAATAAATTTGAACTACGTCTTTTTTGTTTTATTTTTCTGCTCAAGTTCCCCATCGCTCGCGGAAGACAGGGAGTGAGAGAGAGTGCACGATCTGATTTAATTAATGTTTCTTTACCTAAAGGGCTAAATTTTTGAGCATTTAATTACAAATTAGTGTTTGGACTCGACGCGAAGAATTAGAAGCATTCAATCTTCGAAGCCATTACGTTCAAAATCTTAGTAGAACGTAATGAATGTCAAGTGGTTCGCTCATTTGAAGTGTTTATCGTCAATGAGTTTGGACTGTAAAATGTAATATTAAATGGTATTCTTTAATATTCTATATCAGTCTCATTATTTCCTAGATTTTATCACTCTAATTGTTTTCGCGTATCATATATACAGGCCGCACTCATCTCCAGTGAGCTCACACCTATTCTGGTCTTCGCGCATTGTTATTATTTATTGAGCATAAAGCTTTGAAAGTTTTCACCGCTCACGTACAGTTCGTATTTTTAGTTCTCTTCTGTAAGAGGTCGAAGTCCGACGGGCTGTCGAGTCTAAGATGAATGAAATTTGCACGAAAATGAAGTCGAAGAACCAGAATTTTCTGCTTTGCATGTGAGCCACCGTATCTCTTGTCTCTACCGTCCTGACAATAATTTGCTCGAGCATTTATAAGACGAGTTCGTTTGTACGCATTTGTGCGTGTGTTATCACTCCGGCAGTTCTTGGAGAACCTGTTAAAGGAGGAAGTTTGCTGCTTTAAATCAAAGATCTAGAAAAATTCACTTTTTAAAGTAAATGCGCACATTCTGAATATACGATCTGAAAATGACCTTGAAATATACTGTAATTATTTGGCCATCAAGCCTATTCTCTAATGTGATGACCTCGATGATAGCATTGATAATTATTTAACCGAAGATATTAGTATGACCTCTGTGACAGTACGTTTCTGAAAATTTGTCACTGGTAGTTTTCCATGGCTAAAACTCTGTCTAATGACGTTTACAGTGTGTGTAAGTCTTTTAAATGAAACAAACATAGCTCAAATAAATTTATTATGCAACAAAAATGTTATTTATGAATAAAATAAATAATAAAAAAGTAAAAGTAATATCTAAATGGTGAAAAAACAAAAAATGATGCTCAAAAACATTACCCATATTATAAAATGGGGGTGAGCGTCGGGGAGAAGGCTCTAGTCAACACGCGCATGCGCGGAGTGAGCCAATCTTGTACGTTTGTACAACTTTGTTTTTTATTATTAATAAACCTGATAATCAACTTCTTACCTTCGATTCTCAACAATAGTGTTACTTAATTTTTATCCATAAACTTTACTTGAATTTAGAATTATTTTTTTCGTTTAACGGGATTTTTAACTTAATTACTATTTACCAGGCTACATCTAGTACGTTTCATCCGAGAGAGAAAGAGAGAGAGAGGGAGAGGACAGCTGAGCTTCATATACAAGATCACGTCCTCATAGCGGCTGTTGAGCTCTGACTGTCATAGTGTGAGGAGTAACGCTCGCGTCGTCATTGTAGCACTTGACTTGTAAAACTTCAACTGGTAGTTATTGTATTGCGATAAGTTTCAGGTAACGACAACGTCAAAATGAGAATTTCACGCTCGTTACTGAGACAAGCCACTGCGGTGCTTGAAGAGAAACTGGACCATTATTCACAATTTAATCCGTCACCCCTCTCTGTGAAGCAGTTCACAGATTTCGGTAAGTTTAATTTTAACTAGCGATTTAGATCTTGGGGTAATACTTTGACTGTCATTTTAATTTGTTCAACTTTAATTGCGCGTGACTGACTATATATATTTACTCGGAAATATTTCTGTTTCTTGAAGTTGAATGTTGCGCCACTACGCAGCGGTCGCTTGCAACGGGCGTACTTTTCTGCTAAAAAACAAACGACGTTGGATTTTATTATCTCATGCTGCGAATTTGGTGGAAAATCGTCAACTGTTCTACTTCCTGGAGATTTTGCTGTTAATCTATGTATTAAATTAGGAAATTGCTTGACGTGCTTTAATTTCCTATTATTACCTACATCCTAAAGCTGGAAGCTGTCGGACGATGGTTTATTTATGGTTTAGGATGGTGAAATTATAATTTTATCTCTAAAGATCAGGGTTGCTCTTCATACGTGGCCAACTTATACCAGTAACTGTCTGAAAATTGCCATCCTTTCCCCTTTTACTAGAAGTCTATTTATGGATAACATCCTTTCATTTCTATGCACTCCTATAGTTATCAGCATTTCATAATAGTTCTGTGGTGGTAGTAGTAGTAGTTTGGTACTGATTATTATTAGGGTAATTCATCAAATATCGAACTGAACTGATTATCGAACAACTTTGGAAATATGCGCGTAATAAATTTAGTAAGCATCCAAACTTGCTCAGTGCCAGTGATCTTACATCTAAAACTCCTATTTTAGTGATAAAAACTCATTTCTGTGAGCTGCAAACTGCTACCAGCTGTTGCGAACGCATTTTCTGTACGACCCTTACAAATTGGTCGAATTTTTTCACTCGAAAAATCTTACGCACCTCGGGAAAATTGCGACGGTTTAATTGTTGTTGGGTCACCGTCAACCTCCCGTCATAACTAGAGAGTAGTGTTGTCATATGATCTGTTACTGTATTTTTTTCTTTTCCGCCAAAAACTTGATAATTATTCCATGTTCGACATTCAGTTTCTTTTTCATGTCAGTATTGAATACTGAACAAAGGTGTTCGAATCAAAATTCCTTAAAAATCATGAATTTATGCCTCGAACAAAGCTTTTCGATTCTTAATTCTTTTAAATAACTGAATCGATCTATTGAACGCCTGTTTCATTTCATTAAAATATTGTATTAACGCTTGATAATAACATTGAATAGTTGAAGATGGGAATTCTGGTGAGGGGCTATCAATCATCTGCTGGTGTTCCAAAGCCCTCAAGATCATCAATGATTCGTCTGGCTACATTTACTGATGATCAATCCCTTGCCAAGAAAATTGATGCAAGCATCAATAATAATTCATTGACGAGTGCTTTACACTCTACTCCAAAAAAGGTCACACAGGTTGATGATCACAATGATGGTTCAACAAACACTGCAAATGAAACATCGACATCATATTCAAATTTTGATAACTCTCCATTCAAATGCATTTGAAAATAAGTAATGAGACAGTTATTTCAAACAAACAAACAAAACAAACATCGGCATCTTTGGGATGCTTTATTTCCAATCAAGCCTGATACAAATGATCTTGAGCATTGGTTTTTCAAATGTCTTATAACTAACACTATATATAGGACACCATGACGGTTCCCCCGTAAAGCCGGTACCCATTTCCGACACCTGGGTCGAGTGGGGTATTGTGCTTGAGCTTTCCCTTATACCCAACGGGGAAAATCGCAGCGCCGGGATACGAACCCGCGACTCCAACATACAAGTCCGATCCCTTAACCGATATGCCACCGCGAGCACTTCCAAGAAAATCCAGTGCACCAAAGAAAAAAAGAATGAAAGAAAAACGTTTATTTTCCAAGTGGCCACATGAGGTGTACAAATAGATAGACCATACGAGGCATATTAATGGACAAAATATACGAGGCGTACTAATAGACAAACCATACGTGGCGTGCTAATAGTCTAACAAAAGTTCCATACGAAGAGAACTAATTGACAAACCATCCTGTTCGAATCAAAATTCTTGTTCGATTCCTGTTCGATATTGATGAAATTATGTTACTAAAGAATTCGATTTTTAGAACAAATACATTTCAATAATCTACGTTGTCTTTCAAGCGACATCACAGAACAAGAAAGCAACTGTTCAAGAATAACCTTGAGGCCCGCAAGAGTTATTTAGAGCAAAAGTTACCGATTTATGAAGGTTGTTTCTAGACACACGTGATTTCTGTTCTATATTTGATGAATTACCCTATTATACTTTGATAAATGCTGAATTGCCATTTCATTGCATTGTTTTTTAGGGCTTGCAGGTATAATGAATTTGTATTGAGCACTTGAAATTGCCCTCTCAGGTGAAAAAATTTCAAGGATTTATCAAGGCATTATCTCAAATACAGGAATGAAGGTAAGGTGCAAGTATGAGCCTTGCAAACGTTTTTGCTGATTATTGAAAGGTATCAGCTGTGTTATTGCTTCATTTATGATCTGATAAAGTATTTTTCTTTCCTTTGCAAACAAGAAATATTGATCAATTTCATTATTTTAGTTTAATCACTTCTAAAAATCATTTATATTCATTATTCTAGTTTAGTCATTTTTAAAAATCATTTATAACTGGATATGTGGTAGATATGCATGACTTCATGACATTGAGGAAAAATATTAGAGTTTTGATATTTGGATCACAAGGTTTAGACGAAGTTAAACTGTAGCGGGGATGAGCATATTCTGGGTTCATGTTAGCTTGGGAAGAATGTGCTGAATGATCAAGTTGACATCATGCTAACATGAAAGTTTGTATATAAAATTGTTTAATATATCAAAATAGCTTGAAGATAATAGGTTTAAGGTTTGAATAGATAAAGTGCACAGCTTCACATTACAGATAAGCATGTTCGAATTTTTCATCAAAAATTTGTGTTCAATTTTTTCCTTTCCAACGACTTACCTAAAAAATATTGCTTTAGTATTGTTCTGTGAGCGATTTTAATGGTTTATACGTATAAAATGTTGAGTATGTGCACTACCTCATTTTATGAAAAATGACATCAAATTGTTCATGCATATTCATCCAATGATGAGCATTGATATAAAAAATAAACATGATTCTGTGAAAGAATAATTTTCATGTATTGCAATTTCCTACTTCTAACACTTTCATATTTCTCTAAGATTCTAAATTTTGAATCAAATTCTACTTCTTAGTCATTTCCAAGTCCATCAAGAAACATTTAGAAATGTTCATGTTACAGTAAAAGCTAAAAATAATTTTAGTAGAAACAATGAATGAATACCTCCTTTCTATCTTTGTCTTTGATGCACCATAGAGCTGTTGAGTATTCAGCAACACTCTCACGCAAGTTACACAGCTCTAATTTTGCTCCATTTAGAAAGCGTTCAACAATTTTCAAGTTCAAAATGAAGCTCATATCATTATCTGAGGCATGTTACACAATGTTCTGTCTTAACTTGACACAAGTTAAATAAGCTCAAGAAATTTCAAGTTTAAAATAAAGTTAAGGACAACATTTATTTTTTGTCAGGCAAGGAAATTAATAATTTGGGGGCAAATAATCAATAAAGGAACACATTTAATAACCTTTTACATGAATGACATTCTGCTCGCTGATGCGTTATTTTTGAATAATTGTACTTTGAAGTTGGTGCCGTTATTTAGTTAATAAGGGTAGTTAACCCCCTATTACAAACGTAAAGAGGTTGGGTCGTGAGGGTTAGCCACAGTTCTTATACCGAAAATTATAAATAAAGCTTCTAACCCACCCATTAGGGTGACGACCGCAATCTTGTTTACATCGGATCCAAGATGGCGGCGCCCATGGTGGTCGCCTGCCTGACCTAAAGTAAATATTGACCAAAGTTAATTTCCTCTTGATTTTAAGCTACAAGTTAGTTAAGCTTCAAACCGAACAGTATTTCCATTGCTGAGGCACGGCTGGCAGCCTCGTGTGTTGGTGCTGGGTGTTGCCTGCACGTCAGCTGCCAGATGAAGTTCATTGGTCAGTCTTCTGAGCTAGTTTGTTAAATTGGCATATTGACTACCAAGTCTACCTTTATTTTGAAAATCTAAACCCTTGACACATTCATGCCAGTATGACCCACTGGTGGGTCGTGCTGAAGTTTTTCTAGCTGCAAAATGACCCATCGATGGGTCATTTGAAAAAGTTTTAGCAGTTTTTGTAAATTGATGGTATTAATTTTACCCAGTTAATGTTAGCTATTTATAAAAATTTTAATAACATGTGACTTTGAATAAGTTTGATATTGAACTTCAGTTTAAGCTATTGCAGTCATATGTACAATAAATATAGGCTCCAATTCAGCAGTGTGGGCAGGGAAAGTTAGTAGTTAGTCCTGCCATGTAGGTGTATTGTGTTAGAAGTCTTTTGATCCACTCTATAGTGTTATTTACTTCATGTGAAATGTCTTAAATTGCCATTGGGCTACCAATCAATGCTAGGATTGTGCCTGAGTTCATTTTTTGAAGAGCTGTTTGTGGGGATTTCTGTTGATTGTGTGGGTATGGTGATTGTTCAAAGAAATTGCTTTCACTGCCGTATAAGGAACCCTTGATTTGACATTTTTCGTAGTCCTATTGATGTAAACAAATTGAAATAAGCCTTGCATAATTTTAGTGCAAAATAGTAAAGTTATTGCTGCAATTGGTAATAAAGTGTAAACTTCTCTCCATCTTTTTCTGTCTAATCTAGTAAGCTGAAGTGTGTAATTTGTTTCACTCTCTAATGAAGCTCTATTACGTATTGAGACACCTGACCAATGTTTGTGTACGAGCCGCGTTGTAGCGCTCATCACATAGGCCTTTAAAACTGGATGTTTGTAGGTTAACTTGCTGCTACGCCCCAACCGTGCGTCGCTGTGATTGGCTGAGGCATGAGGTGCGTCTTACTTGCTACGCGCTCATTGGCTAGCCGCTCGCCGACACCTACTGCTGTGCTTGAGGCGGCAGTTCCTGTTTCAGACGCAATAACATTTCTCCTCCGGTGATTCATGCTATTTTAGTAGGACAAACTACACGCTGTGTTGAGAAGAGAGATGATATAAACTAATAACGCGAATGGGTGAGAAGTTATGAAGATGTTCACTGCAAACCGTCCCTTATGTACTACTCTACGTTCGTGAAAACTTCATATTGACTTGAGCGTTAGTAGGGGAAGTCCTCATTTTAGGGTTCTGTTAATCAAAAATGCCCAAGCAATACTGAAAAATGAAAATGTTCAAAATTGGACAAAAAATAATTTGTCCGGGAATCGTAACTGAAAGAATGAACGCTTTCTCGAAGTACGTATCTTAGATACGGTGGTTAGGTGTTAGCTTTAAAGGCGTTTTCTAATACCAGTATCGTAACTAATTATGGTATCTGTGCTACCTGTAACCAGGCTTGGCTGCCTCAACCTAATGCGCTCTTGTAATGTGAAGATGAGAAATGCGCGGTCTCTAGCTGAGGATTAAGTTGGGCTTCTGTTTGTTGAGTTATTTTTTTGATTTTGTATCGGACCATCTCTTTCGGTTTGCTGCCGTCTCGTTTTTGAATGCCAATTGCTTTATTCTTTAACTTGTATTTTTTTTGTATTTCATTCTTTAGTTGCTGTTTCAATGCGCCAGGGATTTTGTGTGAGAACACACCTTGTGCAATGTGCATAGATTTAATTCCTCTATCTGCATTCTAAATTGTGTTTTCATCCTCTCCCTCTCGGGCACACCCTTGTTTGGGTTAAAGGAGGCTTGAAAGAATTAGCGATCTGATGATTTTTTCCCTTTACTCCCCTTACTATTTAGATGCGCTGGGTATCCCATGGGGAACACGCCTGGTGCGCTTCCTACAAGCCAAATGATCTCTTCTATTTGCTCTTTGGATCGCCTTTGATATGGCTAGGGCGGCTCAGAGTAATATAATGATTTATGTTGTAATTATTATTACTTGTTGGTGTTTGTGAATGAGGCGCTCTAGTGTTTACGCTTGAGAAAACGTGGAGAAAATTATGGAGGTTACTCGTGTGAGGGATCGCATGTGTAAAACATTGGGTGTGTTTGTTCTGCTACTCATTAGTGGGGATCGTCGCATCGTAGGCATTGTTTTTATGAGTCGATACAACAAGGACAATGTGTAAGTTATCTAATCAGTGCTAGTGTGCGTCCGTCGCATCAAGGACAGCGCGTCACACGTGCCCAACACGGACGGCCACACGTACATGTCTAGTTCTGCTGCAAGCTGAACGCTGAGCAGCTCCATTTTGGGATGTGGTGCTCCAGCGCAAATTTGAGCTCTGTATTCTGTATAGATACACGAAGACAGTTTCCGTAATGAGCTGTATCCGTGATACTTGAAAGTAGTTACCGAAATGATCTGTATCCTAGATTATCTAATGTAGTTAACGTAATGAGCTGTATCCTTGATACTCGAGAGCAGTTAGCGTAATGAGATGTATCCTAGATACTCGAGAACAGTTAACGTAATGAAATGTATCCTTGATACTCGAGAGCAGTTAACGTAATGAAATGTATTTTTGATACCCGAGAGCAGTTGACGTAATGAGATGTATCCTTGATACTCGAGAGCAGTTGACGTAATGAAATGTATTTTTGATACTCGAGAGCAGTTGACGTAATGAGATGTATCCTTGATACTCAAGAGAAGTTGACGTAATGAGATGTATCCTTGATACTCGAGAGCAGTTGACGTAATGAAATGTATTTTTGATACTCGAGAGCAGTTGACGTAATGAGATGTATCCTTGATACTCAAGAGAAGTTGACGTAATGAGATGTATCCTTGATACTCGAGAGCAGTTGACGTAATGAAATGTATCCTTGATACTCGAGAGCAGTTAACGTAATGAAATGTATTTTTGATACCCGAGAGCAGTTGACGTAATGAGATGTATTTTTGATACTCGAGAGCAGTTGACGTAATGAGATGTATCCTTGATACTCGAGAGCAGTTGACGTAATGAGATGTATCCTTGATACTCGAGAGCAGTTGACGTAATGAGATGTATCCTCGATACTCGAGAATAGTAATGAGCTGTGTCCTGCTCGGAATTACTTCAGTAGGCTTGTTTCTGAAGTTACCTACAGCGCGTAAATCAATCATCAGGCGCATCTATATTGGCGAGTGTGAATGCATTCAAGTGACAGACGTAGTCACGCTGCGGGCCTGAATGAACTACAAACATCCCGTCATGTCTAGTTCGTACGAGCCCTGGGAGCTCGCGCTGCTGGCAGACAATCTGAGCCCCTCGCGCTTCATGGACACGTCAAGGAGTCGAAGTGTTCAGTATGGTCGAGTAAACTTTAGTAATGACGAGCATGTCGGCGATGTTCTCCGCGTTGCTGACGCTGTACAGAAACTGTGTTGTGGCCTGTGGTGCCTACATCGAGATCACTCATGCCTTCGTGTCATCCGAATGCCTCGGGGACTTTGGCACTCTCGATGTCTCCAACTTCCCATTGCTCGTCAAGCTGTAGCTTCTTATAAGCTGAGCATTAAGGTGAATGAATTCTCATTTTTTATTTATTCAATAGATTGAATTCGTTCGTTTGTTCTGGCTGTCACTTTTCCTTGCTGGCTTTGAGCTACCGACGGCTGTTGTTGCTGACATGAAATCCCACATTTCACCTCCAATAAAATCCACGTCATGCGCTTTCGCCTCGCCGCGTGTAGCAATTTAACGGTCGGTAAATTTATTTGCAGCTCTGAAGTGAAGGCGACGTTGAAAGCGTTCGATCGCACGTACGGAGGGAGGCTGTGGCGGTATCGCCCAGCGCAGACGGTCGTCAGGGTCACGCTCTGTGGCTGTGGTGGCTGTTCGCGGCTCATTTATTTTGAAACAAGGGAAACTGTGTTGACTAAAGTGTAACACAACTTGTGAGTCAATGCATTGTTTAATACTGTTGCGATCTGACTTTAGAGGTCGTTATGGGTTTTTAACACGTTAAGCGCGGCGTGACCCACCGGTGGTCATTTAGGGGATTTTCACAATGCTGCTAGCCGACCAGTAGTTACTGACTCAATTTTTATAAATACTAAATGAAAGTGAAATGAAGGCATGATCTAGTCAATGTTTGCTATTTTCAAAGTTTCTTACTACAATTGACTCTAAATTTGAGCTGGATATTGAACTTCAGTTTAACCCGCCGCACTTAACGTGTTAATGCCTGGCGTGCTGAAATTTTTGCATCTTGGCATTATCTTAGGCTGTTGGCTTCACTTTTAATTTAGCGCCGGGATTGTGTTGCTAAGGGAGAAAAGCTCCGGGTTTACTTTGTGTCCCGTACGCTACTGGTATGGAGGAGCAGAAAGAACCCCTTATTCTGTAATTGCAACCTTTATTTGGTCGTGCACGGTGCGCACGTGAAATGAATTGTGAACACTATCGCCGTGTGAGGTTTGTTATTCTGAGCGTGTGCTCTTCCTCTTGTTATAACTAGTCTCTGCTTCATGCATACCCAAGTAGTTTTTTTGGGGGGAGAGAACGGCTGTTAATTTTTTTTATTGGCAGAATAGTTGAATTTATACAAACCTCAAACCTGTGGATTTTTGAACAAACTAAAGTTCAACTTGAGTAAGCGTGGTGCTGGGCAAGCGCAATCTTGACCTCGCAACGCCGCCGCTCAGTAATTCGTCGAGTTACGTCAAACGTGTGTGGTGCACCCAATGACCTTAGCTTCATTGTCTTGTCTTCGTATTCCATAATTGGGGGTGAGGGGGGGGGGGGGCGTGTTGGCGGCAGGTAGGATGCTGCGCGCACTACACACACCTTGCTGATCTCAACCTACAGAAACTAAATTTTACTACTTCGTACACGGGTCCACGGGAAATGAGTCCACTGATTTAAAATATTGATATTCTGTTTCTACGACACAGTGTTATTCTACCGCGTTTTAGGATCGCACAGGAAATAAAAAAAATTGTAACAGAATATAAAGGTTGTGGGGGTATCACAGATACGAAGTATTGGTAATATTTAAAATCAGTGGATGTGTTTTTCACGGAAATCATCTATAGAACGCGCCTTTGATAAGACTTCCGATGTTTGTTGAGTGCACAACGTTCTCGGAATTATCTCGTGCTCAGTATCGCTCGATGCTTGTAGATTGAATGTCTTCTTTCCGCATCATGGTGTGTATTCGATGGTTCGTTATCTACTAGCCTCTTCTTTTTATTCTGTGTGTATGCACTTACTGAGATGAAATATTTTTGTGCATTTAGTATACCATGAAGTGAACACATCACGCCTTCAGTGTATATGTGAGGTCCGGCTCCAACAGCCTGCTTGCATCAGGTTAGACACGAGCTAGTTGAAACTTGCTAGGTTGACCTCACGGTAGCAGTGATACGTTTGGTACTTTGGACCCTCAGAGTTGTGGCGCAGTGTCGCGCTACACCTGCCCTCTCCTGGGATGTGGGTGACGTCATGGTAGACGCCTTGCTCTTGGTCTCGGGTGGTGTTGATACCATGCTGGCCCATTGCGTAATGTTATGACTAGCTTCACGCTAAACGGCGCCTTCATCCTTCCTTTCCTTGGAACGTCTTTCGTTAAGGAGGCTTAAACCTCTAGTTTGTGACTTGCTCTGGTCCTTAATAAGTACGAACGCTAATTGGACTGTTTTATGGAATGCGGACGTTATTTCAAATTATACAAGTGCTCGTAGGTATCCTTGTAGCCAGTCGGCAGTTTTTCGTGGCTGGCTCTGTAACAGGTTTAGTTGTCTTTCAGTGTGCCGAACATTATTGCGTCTGTTATCCTTCAGGAAGATGAAATTGTTGTATCGCCGGGAATTGGCGCTTTCAGGGGGAAGGTGTAAGGTCCCGGACTGTAGGTTCTGTTATGTTCTTCCCGTCGTTGTCTCGCCATTGTTATGGTTGCATGTTTAATTTTTCCGATGCCACATCATTTTCATGGACGTACTCTTTCTTTCTCCCACATTTAGTGATTTATTTTAAGCGTGACGTCGCATCGAAAGTTGGATTGATAATTTCTAACCGAATCATATTCTTTTAGGTATCATTTCACTGCCACCAGCCCAATATTCGGGCAAATAATGTTTATATAAGTCGTAAATCAATTATTAATAACGGTCGGCATAGTTAACTAATTATCTTTGTTCTTCGGTAAGCGTAAGGTCAGAGCTGAAGGCTGTTAAAACGTGCATTTCATCATCATATCATCATAATCATCTCTTTCTAACTTGCAAAGGAAATTGAAGACATGAAAGATTACAAAGGCTCGTTATTAACGCAGACATCTAATACATCACAATGCTGTCGAGAAAGAAGCTGGTTAGACATATATTAAACATGTTAACTTATCTGCAGGAATCCAGTTTAGGCGTTTTCGAGATATGTGCGAGGAGGCTGGTTGCTTTACGATCCTTCAATAATGAAAGATTGAGCAAAATGGATCTCCAGGTAATTTAGAATCAAATTTAAGTAGCTTTGACACTATAAGTCGTTTACAACAAAGCGGGTTCATCGCCAAAGGCGATGAACCGCAGGGGAAGACACCAATAAGTTTATATGATCTTAAACTGTTACTCTTCAGTATCAAACTTAATGAAGGAACCTTTACGACTGCCTCTGGCAAAACCCTGCGACAGACTTCCCCGTTGCCCGCTCGCTTGAAGGAACGAGAGCACGTCTCTACCTCGGAGAACAAACACGTTACGACAGTGGCTAATTATTAATAAGTGAAAAGCCTACGATATTGATAAACAGTAATTAGGATCCTGCATTCAATCTGTATAAATGAGTCATATAATACCCTAGATGGTTAAGATTAGAAAGATAAGAAATACATTGTGATAGAGAAAAGAGAAAGAGGCAGGGATGGAAAAAACCCAGGTTTTTTTTAAAAAAAAACTCAACCCACCTGGTTTTTTGGGGTTAAATTGGGTTTTATGGGTTTTATTGTTTTTTTTTGGACTTTATTGGGTTTTTTGGGCTTTATTGGGTTTTTGGTAATACCTGTTTTTGTAAAAGAGTTGTTCACAAAACTCCTGTTGCCCCTATTTCAGATTTATATACATACACTTATTGAGTAAATATTGTTATTTGATTACTTTATTTCCAACATTATATTACATTATTCTATGAATTATTACATTATATGAACAATATATGAATTAAGTTTGTCCATCACAATTACCATTTACCATATGCATAGAGACATAGCTCTGCAGTCTGTAAAGATATAAGATGTCCAAAGAGAATTGCTATGCTCGTCAATTCATAGTAAGTTGTTTTAGCAGCAGACAGGCGCAAGTCATGTGAGAGGGAAGCACCATGCAGATCATAAGTAACCACCACAAGCAACTTGAAGCAAGACAGCTGCACATCACTTAATTAACAGTCATGCTGTTAACAACTTAAGGGAACCGTCCCGAGCCAAATTGGGCCCCGGTGGGTCCCCCCCCTGAAAATTTTGTTTATGTTGAAAAAGTATCCTTAGGGGATGAGTTATTGTGCCATGAAATTTTATGGCCCTACGGAGACTAGAACCCCCCCCCCCAGGGGGGTGAAAAGGGGACCGAAAAGGATGAATTTTAGGCCCAATTTTTTTTTGATTGAAAAAGGATCCTTAGGGGATGGGTTATTGTGCCAAGAAATTTTTTGGCCCTACGGACACTAGAACCCCCCCCAAGGGGGGTGAAAAGGGGACCGAAAATGATGAATTTGGGAAAAAATCAACAAAATTTTGTAACTTTTCAAATTGGAAAAAAACGCAATTTGAGTTTGTTAGAAATGTTTCATGGATTCTAAAACTGTCTTTGGATTTATTCTAGCATCAAAACTCGAGGACGAGTCTCGTTTTGAAATATTCAAAAAAATATACTGAACTACTTTTTTTTTTTCAAAAAAAAAAAACTAAGGCATAAATCGAAAAAGTGACACGAGTAAAAAAGGTTTCTTTTCACGAAATACATATACTGGCCAATTTTCAAACAAATCGGACAGAAAAAATTGATGAAGTCTCATCATGGTCATTACAGAAATATAATGTATTATTTTTATTTACTCATAACTACCATATTTCTTAGATCTTTACTTGAAATTCACCAGGAAAATGATGCCCATTGGTCGTATATCGAAATAGATTATCGAAACTGCATTCATGTACGAAAAATTTTCGTTATATTCAAATTCAATAGACATAGTTTGTTTTTGTGCTCTGGTAATAAGTTGACTTTTTTTACATTCAAAACGGGACTCGTCCTCGAGTTTTGATGCTAGAACAAATCCAAAGACAGTTTTAGAATCCCTGAAAGGTTTCTGACAAACTCAAATTCGGCTTTTTTCAAAATTCGAATTCTTTGAAAAGATATATAGCTATAAACCAAAAAAAATTATCCCGGATTTTTGAAATTTCAAAAATTTCCGAAAAATAGAAAAAAATTGAATTTGAAAATAAGTCGAATTTGAGTTTGTTCGAAATGTTCCAAGGGTTCTAAAACTGTCTTTGTTTTTGTTCTAGCATCAAAACTGAAGGAGGAGTTCCAATCTGAAATATCAATAAAAATATACCAAAAACACATTTTTCGTAAAAAAAAAAAACTAAGGCCTAAATCGAAAAAATGACAGGAGTAAAAAAGGTTTACTTTCACAAAAGACATATTCTGGCCAACTTTCAAACGAATCGGGCGAAAAAAGGTCTCAAACCGGGACGGTTCCCTTAACATGTGTATTGTCACTATTGTGTGAGCTGGAGTGTTTAGCAGCGCAAGTCAAGTCAGTCAACCACACTGTTACATGTTACAAGATGTGGTGACATGCCAAAAATTTTTTTTTTAAATTTGCCAAAAAATCACTTTTCGCAGGACAGGATAGCAACAAACACTAAAATGATAAGTAAATGAGCGAGGAGTTCGCGAGACTCGAACTTAGGACTAGAACTTACCGCACCGGCACGCTATCGACCGTGCTATCAATCACCCTAAAAGATGATCGAAGCACAACGAAAGCAATGCTTGGCACAGTGATCGTTCGATAGCGCGGTCGATAGCGTGCCGGTGCGGTAAGTTCTAGTCCTGAGTTCGAGTCTCACGAACTCCTCGTACATTTATTTAATTTGAAAAACCTTGTGGAAGCAGTGTCTTCCCGTACCAGATTCATTAACTGTTTCTGGGGGTGACTAGACTTTGAACTCTTGATTGGAAGTAAATGCTCTAACAGATTCCATCGTCAAATTTGTTTCAGTGAAGCTTGAATGCTCCCCATAGGCCAGTAGTTTCTTTACTTTCTCACCCCATGATGGCTGCGGCTGTCTTGCCCCATCTGACTATAATTGTTAGACTTATTTCAATTTAAACAATTTATTTACCACAGGTGATACAGAGGTAGAATTTTTCTTAACACGTTAGTTGCGATGGGTTTAACTGAAGTTCAAAATTCAACTTAATTTTAAAGTCAAAAGTGATAAGCAAATTTGTAAATACCAAACATTAACTTATCCTGTTAAATACCAGTAATTTAGAAAGGTTGTTAGAATTTTTCCAAACGACCCATCGATGGGTCGTTTCGCAGCAGGAAAAACCCAACTACGACCCACCGGTGGGTCATACCGCAATGAATGTGTGTTGTGATTCCCTATTTTTATTCTAGATCTATATATTTTTCGTTGGCCGATTTTTCCGAGGCAATTCTTTTCTCTGCATTATTTCTCGTTATTTCCTCGTCGCTTTCATTTTCTTTCGATCAATAGTCGAGACAGAAGGCCTCAATTATTCTATTTTGTTTGTATTAAAGATCGAAGTAGATTGAGACTTTTCAATGTCATTAGTTACAATTAAATATAATATTATAGCAAATCGAATAGGGCCTCATTAAGGATAGTAACGACACTGTTACAACGTAAATTTCTGTTAAAAAGATGACGTCCTTCAAATAGCAATAGATTACATATTAGGATAGTGGTTGACTTGCGATGCACAACATGTCATATTAATGAATTTAGATGATCGTGACACCACCAAATCTCAATAACTATTCTAATCTATCAGAAAATACAGTTACAGGAGATCGCATCATGATCTCAAAATAAGCAGGTGAAGCCTTCATTACTTGAACATTAATACATTGATAATTACGATAAGCACATTTTATATGAGGTGAAGCCTCCGCGGAATCAGTTATCTTGCGAACTACTAAACATATAATTCATCAATAAACCTGACGCGATACATTTTTGGGTACAGAATCTAAACCTACCACGCGAAGTAAAGGGATGAAAGTGCGGATCACATAATGCATTAGGATACTTAGCTCGGTCGTTGATGGCGCTTAAGAGTCAATACACGACTCATTGAATAACAGAGAATAACCCTCACTGCTTGGCGAGCCTGCCAAGGCAGTGAGGTAAGAGAGCACAAGTAGACGCGACTGTCTTTCTCGATCGCTGGCAGCTTCTCTCGGATCGTCGTCTACCAAGCGTAGGAGTCTGCGACGCCGCTCGCATATAGAACAAACAGGTCCTCTTATAGACAATGCTTTACGTCAGCTGTTCCTATCGGAAACGGCAAGTATCATCATATAATTAGAAGAGAATAGATATACGATTGGATGACAGTTAATTTACCCAGAGTGAATAAGATCCTAAGTCTCTCTAAGGAAGGAAAAGAACCTATGTTGAGCAAATGGAGGCATTAGGCAGTCCGGTAACCTATCGTTGCCTGTGACGTGGCACTCGTAGAGGGTGCGTTGGTGCGCCTTCAAACGATGATGTTGATGTTGTCGATGTTGGTAGAGCTGAAGGTGACGGTTGACGATGTCTGGGCGAAGTTCGTGGAGATAAGAATATGCAGCCTTTATTGACGAGAAGATATTTCTATGAAAGTCAGTCTTTTCGAAGGAATTTCAGTCGCTAGCTAGGCAGACTTTTTCTTCTTAACGCTTATTCAAACACAGCGTAGAGTATAGTCACAGCAGAACCATGACATGTGTTAAGTCGAATACAATGGTCAAATTTGAGTATAGCTACCTGTGGGCCCGAATAAGTTCAGCGACTTCTAGGGCATCCTACCATTACATTATTCTAGGGTGTACAATAATGTTTAACCTAATTCACTTAGCCTAGTTTCACATTAGACTGATCAAGAAGATAATGAACTCGATATTGATGTTTCATTTTACAACATTTAAGGCAAAGCTCTCACAGGAGACTGATATTGAAGAGTGGTTGGCTGAGTACAATCCGGAGTTCATCGGTGCGCTTTACTCCTATAAATTGAAGGACTCCAACATCTTCCCAAAACACATGTTCAATGAGAATATCACTAAGACAATGACTCCTTGTTGATGGTGGGATATTCAAGACATGAAACAGCAGAAAATGCAGATTCATGAAAAAACACTGGCAGAGGGTTTCTGCAAGTTTATAAGCAATCTTCATTCTTGCCCCGCAAGTTCAGGATCCATTGAGAGAATTTTCTCAACATTTGGAATTGTGTGGAATAAATTGAGAAATAGATTAGGATCAGAACGCGCACAGAAATCATCTCAGTATATCGCCACCTCACAAATGATCATGATGTGGATGACAACGATGAAATGGCAGTGGATGTAGAAAGAGAAACACAATAGTATTGTAGTAGCAGTCTAGTCTAGAAGACAGGAAAAATTCAGAAGTCTCTATATTAAGTAGTCAAACTGCATTTGTTTCTAAATTTTTGTTTTTTTACTTTGGAAATGGAATTCCTAAAAATATATTAGTCCCTGGAGTTTTTTTGTGATTAAGGTTTTTCTAATTTGATTTGTATAGGGTTGGTGTTTTGTTTTTCAACGTTTTCGTGTCATAGTCATGCACATGACTTAGATACTTATTTTGACAAGATAAATATTTAGCTCATAGCTATATTTAGCTATAAGCTTGAAAACAAATAAAATTTACATAACAGTAATAAAACCCCCAAAAAAGACAAAAAACCCACAATTTAGTGGGTTTTTTAGTGTGGGCTTTTTTGGGTGTTTTTTTTTTTTGGGTGGGTTTTTTATGTGCCAACCCTGGAAAGAGGTGTCTGATAACTCGAATTCGTAGTCCTCCGGTTGCGTCGTGGTGATGTCAAGAGGGTAGCACGGTGATGGGAAGGCATAGCGTCGTTTGGCGATGTTGTTGAAGGAAATAGCACGAGAGGCATATTGTAGAGTTGATTCAAAGTTGCGCTTATCCGCGAGAAGATATTCTAAGTGCGGTTCTTTTCGAGGAGATGAAAGTCGTGGGCCAGACGAAGCATTTCAGTATTCCTCGTAGCGATTCCTTTATGAATATATATGTAGGGTGGTTATATCATGAGGATATAACATTCGATGTACTTTCCCTTATTGGAGAAAAGGTTTTTGCTTTTATTAAGGACCATTTCTTTCGATTTGCGGCTGTTCTTCTCTCGAGCACTTGCGACTTGAACTTTCAGAACTTATTCCATAAATTTCGTGTTGCTTTTTTTGTGCACTAGGTGTGAGAACACACTTAGTACTTAGATTCTCCGTTCCTTGAAATTCTTACTAAACGGTGTCTTCCTCTAGCCTCTTGGGAACGCTGTGGTTAGGGGAGCTCCAACTCCTCTAATATAATCTTACCTGCAACATAAACCTTTGACAAGTTTGACAAAGGCACTCGTTTAACACATCGACTGCGATGGGTTAAACTGAAGTTCAATATGCATCTCAAATATAAAGTCAAAAAGTGGTTGAAAATTTTATAAATAGCGAATATTAACTGGGTACAATAAATACCATTGATTCAAAAAGATTGCTAAAAAAATTTCAAATGACCCATCGAAGGGTCGTTTCGCAGCTGGAAAAAGTCGAGTACTCAGAGAACAGAGAACAAACACGTGAATCATACCGCAATGATTGTGTTATTATTCCCCAGCTGTGTTAATCATGTTTTCTTATATCTATTCGCGTCGAACTGTTTTTTTTTATTTTTTCTGCATCATCCGATTTGAATTGGAATTGATTCTATTTTTAGAGTAAGTCAGAAAACTCCACTGCTGTTGCCTCTTGCGTCAATTCTGCTATTGGTGCGTCCAGCATTTAATTGAGCTGATAGGACTTCCAGTCGCAGCTCCACGCTGCCGTCACTTGCTGTGCTTGGGTCGGCTTGGTATCCATGCTACGGGATGATCCGTTAGGGGGATACAATTGTATCTATGGGAGTTAGCGCTCTCACAGGGAAATGTGTGGGGCCCGGGCCGAGATTTAGGTAGGCCTTCTTTTTGTTGAAGTAAAAGGTTATTTGTTACGTTAAGGACTATCTTTTTTTCGGTTCACCGCTGTCCTGTTCTTCAGCATCTACGACTTTCTTCTTCAACTTTGTTCTTGTTTCATGACCTTCTTTCTCAACTTGTTGTTTCTATGCCCCTTCTGCCTAGATTCCGCGTACCCTTATCTCCATATTAAATGAGGCCTTCCTCTCTTCGGACCTTTTTTTTTAACGGTTAGGGAGGCTTAAACTAACAATCTAATCTGCGAGTCCCGAAAAACGCAAATATCAAATATTTTGAAGTTGCCTGCTCTCTCACGGCTTAGTCATCAAAGAGTCAACAGTTTAGTTGTGGCTGTCTGTAGTAGCGATGTGAGTTGTGTACACAATCAAAAAAAGAGACGCGGGAGATGTCTTTAGGCGTCTTCAGCTGTGAACGCTTATTTGTTGCTTGTTCTTGCTTGCTCGCATGCCTGGGACCGATTTCTGAAAATAATTGAGTCTGGCTTGATATTTCTTGGCGAATTCTGGGGCTACTGTAGAGTGCGGTAAACGGACAGTCGGACATTCTGTGGCGATTTTTATTCTCGTCATTTTCTCTTTACCGTGAATGTGTTTTATTCAGCTAGCGAATGTTAGCTCTCAGTTTTTGTACGAAAATCATTTATTCGTGTGAAATTTTTGTTCGTATTTTAAAGCTCTAAGATTATTGTTCAAAGAAATCAAAAGATGGTCCTTAACATTGCAAATAACCATTTATTTCAACAAAAAGAAAACCTACCAAACTCTCGGCTTGGGCCCTCGCACTTTTTCCCCCTGGGAGCGCTAACTCCCATAGATACAATAGTTGTATCCCCCTGAGACGGGCTATTTTGGTGAGATTTCCACATCTTAGTTTTTTGTGCTCACCAAGAGGCAGGTAGAATTCCTCTTCCCTCCGTTTGTGCCTGTCCTCGTCACGGTATTTTGGGAGCTGCGTTTTCACTGACAAGTTAAGCTGCTCCTAGGTTTATCCCATATATTTTGTCTGTCTTGTACCCTCTGGAGGGAATACAACTATTGTATTTTTAAGAATTAGCTCTCCCAGGGGGAATATGTGAGGTCCTGACCTATAGGTTAGATAGGCCTTTTATTGAAATAGAAAAGGTTCTTGTTTTGTTGCGGACCATCTTTTTTCAGTTCACTGCTGTTCTCTTTTTCAGTTCCTCTGACTTTCTTCAACTTTTATCATGTTACATTAACTTCTTTCTCGGCGAAGGGGGTTTTGTGTAAGAGAACACCTTGTGCATAGATTCTGTTTCCTTAACTCTCTATAATAAATAGTGCCTTGCTCCTTCTTCTTCTTCTCTTTGGAACACCTTTGTTGTGGTTAGGATGGCTTAATACTTCGACCGCAATTGGTTAACACGTTGACTGCCTATTGGGGCATAATTAAGAGTACCCTAGGTAAGTTGTTCACTCACGTATCGGTGTGAATGAAAAGTATATCGATTATTTAAACATTTTTTTAGAAGAGATTTAAGTATAAGAGGTAAAATTTTACGAGGGGAAAAACACTTTTTTAATCGAGCACTAAAGTTGTTTTTCAAGCTCTACCACTTAGAACCTTACTTTACATAAATAACAAGTTGAGAAAGATGTTCATGAAACGACATGAGAGTTGAAGAAAGTAGCAGTGAACTTGTTAAACTGAATTTCAATACTCAAGTCATATTAAGTAAATTGCAGTAATCAGTTTTTGAAAATTGCAAGCATTACCTGGATCACGCTTTCATGCGGCTTTAATTTAATATTTTAGAAAAAGAGTTGGTAACTATTGGTTGGTCAGCATCATAATGAAAATCTCCTTCGTGGCCACTGGTGGCGTACGTTGCGGTCAAAAAGTTAACTGAGCCAACTTGTATCCATGCCTGCCCCCCCCCCCCCCCCCCCCCCCCTCTCAGCTTTCCAGTGCAAGCACCACGCAACCGTCGCGTGCTCCGTGGGTCTTGTATCCATGCTACGACGTCTCAGTTTCCAGTGCGGTTGCCATGCAACCATAACGTGTTTTGGATCGAGTTCAGGTTCTCAAAAGAAGATCCATTGACTGCTGAACTTGAGCGTCGGTCAATACTTTAGGACGATTGAGAAATACTTGTTTAGCGCCTTAGTTTTTGTGTTGTTGAGCATGTTCGTCTATGTGGTGTGAGTAGACTTCCAGGGTGTGCCATTAGTAAAAGTAAAAGAAGATTTGACGGTTGGGATCTCCCCCTACAAAGTGTCATGCCAGAACCCCCTCATAGGGTAGTCAGAAGCTGCTTTTCCGGTCGCCTCCATGCAGGTATCACGTGCTCCATCCAGTAGTGCAGTGTTTCCAGGTGTGTCCTTGTCTAAACATAGCGCTGCCTCGCTCCTGTCACCAGTTGCCGAGGCAATAGTTAATGCGACTCGTGAGTCATCATTTGCTGAATTATTATTTTAGACGAGCTTGGCATTACCATCAGGTATTGGTAGGTTACGTGCGCCAATTGCTGTTCGCCGTAACACCATTACAATAGAGCTTGGCGCTACCATGAGGTATTGGTAGCTTAGATACCCCAATTGCTGTTCGCCGCAACACCATCACACTGGCCCTACAGTTTGGTGACATAGCGCCAGACCTTGTCGAGTGCAATTTTGTGGTGCGGGTTAACTGCTTAGTCGTGTCGCGTGATTTCAACGAGTCGTCAGCAAGAACAGCGGTTATTGTCTCATGAGCGCTGCGGGGTGCCTGCTAACACCGAGTCATCTAGCATTAATATTACTCGTTTATTATGATGGTCGTTAAAATAATTATAATTGCGTCCAAACTTTCAAGACTCAAACGTTCGCAAATCCCATCATAAATTTTTATGTCGGATTAAAATAGTTGGGATTGGGTCTAATTAATTTCCCTGAGCTGAAGGTTAGTAGGCCTTCTTTTTGTTGAAATGAAGTATGACTTCAAGAACCATCTTTTTTTTCGGTTCACTGCTGTCCATTTTTTCAGCACTTACCATCTTTAACTTTTATCTTGTGTCATAACCTTCTCAATTTACTGTTTCCTTTACACGTTTGTGCATAAATTCGTGTTTCCTTAACTCATACTAAATGGTACCTTCCTACTTCTCTTTGAACAGTGGGATTACCGAGGCTGAAACTACATAACTCATTATCTTATCTTGGTGTGAATCTTGTGAAACTTTCAAAGCAACGGTTAGTTAGTTTCATTTTTATAGTTTCAAGAGTGGGAGTTGTAGCCACAGTGCATTGTCTCAGCTGGGGATTATCCCGGGTAGCGTGAGGATTTATCGGCCCTGAACAAAGAGGATAGCCGAGCGTGTGCGGTGGAGAGCTCGTCTGGCCTCGGCTGCAGCAAACCTCACGTCTGGTGGCCGGCCAGCAGCTGTAACCTTGTAGCGACTGATGCAAGATCCGTTATGTTCCCCCTCCCCAGGCGGGGATGCCTTAAATGTCTTTCCTCTTCAACTCTTCTGTGTACTTAGCAGCTATTTGGTGCCCTCGGTACACATTCACGCTCAATTGCTGCAATTATTGAGCACAGCTCCCGAATTGCTCGTCAGTGCCAGTATGCCGTGCTTTCTGCACTCTATGATTGAAGAGGTCTTGGCTATTGATAGCTGATCACATGGCTGACATTGTTTGAAACTCTTCTTCTTTCTGCTAGCGTATGAACTAGATTCAACGCGTGGGAAGTGCAGTAGCTTGGATAATTTTACGCCTCCTTTTTACTTCTGGCAAATCTTACTTAGCTCTCTGCCTGACTACTTTTCTCTACCCGCGTATGAATATTGAATGCATGGTGAGTGCAGTAGTATCGAGGATACTGTTACGCCTCACCTTACTTCCTGGCAGAGCGTATTTGGCCTGGAAAATGAGCTCACGGCAACTGTATCCGTACGACTGATGAGCTCTTTAGCGTTGTTGCTAGGGTTTTGAGTATCTTGGATACGAGGATTACGAGCTCATGGACGCGAACACCTTACAGTATTTAGGGAATAATTGACGAACTTAGCGTTTTCTAGGATGGATGTAAATTTTTGGTGTAGATGCTCAAATCTGGAATCTTAGAGCATTTGTTTCGTGTTGCCAATGCTAGTATTTTTACTGCGAGTATGAGTGTGAAAATAGGATGCATCCGTTGTACGAAAATCCTTTTACTTTTAATTCGTTACCTTTTTAATTCGTGTTGGCTTGACACGAAGCTCCTGTTGAACTCAGGCCTTTTGAGTGCGTGTGCTGCTCTCATCTGTAATTTAAGACTCGCAGCCACGGTCGAAGAAGGCAGGCCTGCTCTCGTGAGCAATCGTGACGCTAGCTGTCCACGTGACATTGATGGTAGCGGGCGTGGTGGAGGCTGGCAAGTGCCGCCTTCAATTCTATCTCTTGACACTCCATGTAATTCTATGACGTGTGCGCAGCTCTAGCATTTCACGCCTGTGTTGAAGAATGAACTCGCATAGTTTTCATAATTCCTTTACCACAGCGCAAGTTTCTCAAATGCCAATTGTTGAGGTTGAGGAATTGAAATGGTGGTCCAAAATGTCTGATAATTCCCCTCAGGTGATACAACTATTGCTTCTATGGAAATTAGCGCTCCCAAGGGCCCTTGACTATGTGAGGGCCCGAGCTGAAGGTTAAGTAGGCGGTTAGGTAAATCTAGGTGTTGAGAATAGACAGATTTCTATTTTTCGATAAATCGGGAATGAAACCTGGATGTTTAAAAATAACGAACTTAAAAATATCGATAATTTTGAGTGGAAAGTTCAGAAGTCGAGTTGCATTCATGCATTAACGGAAAGTATTTTAATATGTGCATCGACTCTGAAGTGGGGAGATCAGGCGAATCTGAGGCCGAATTCAAAATTTCAACATTTGTGTTCTTAAAAACGTGATCTTATTTATTCATAGTTCTCTAGTAGACGACTATGATGGTTTAGTCAGGTTTTTGCCAGTGCGGAGAGAGACTCCCCTGTGTTGTGTTAGCTCACAAATAATTGGGGTCCAGTGCTACCAATGGGAGAGCGGTCACACGTATATTGACATACCACTGAGGTGCGCCACATCACATCCAGGGTATCCCTTCGTTTAAAGTATGAACAGATTTTCCAATCACTTTTCAAGTACATACCAAGTGGAAAAGGTACATTTCGCGTTTCCTTAACTCCATACTAAATGGTGCCTTCCTCCTTCCACTCTTTGGATCGCCTTTGTTGCGGGTAGGGAGGCTAAAACTAACGACTAATTTAATCTAATCATGCCATTTTTAACCACGTTGGTTTCCCTTTCTATCCTAAAAGTTGATTCCTTGAAAGTCTACCTCTTTCATCTACGTTGTGTTGAGTTGAGCTGATGCAATCATCAAAGCTAGACTTGTTATACACCAAGACTGTCTCAGAGAGTCACGCAACGTTTCAGCTTAGAGGTCTCTGTGGTCAACGACATCAACATGACTCACATGTACACATGCCCCGGCGCACGTTGACAATTTCAGACGCGTGTAAGAAGGTAGGAAATACGTAAGGCATCAGTGATGTGGCTCTCAAAACTTTCACTGATCCGAGTACTTGCTTATCGATAAGCACGCGTGTTTCATGCCAACATTGTGTCTCAGCCTTGTATAGACGTATGTGTGACCGTCGTCCTGATACCAGGGATAGGTTTCATAACTGATAAGGACGAGCTACGTAACCTTGTTCTGTGATGATGAGATGGTATGGTGCTCAACATGTTGACTGCGTTTTCGCGGTCGTTACAATTGGTTTAACTTTGGTGGAAATACCAGAATGCGGAAATCGATTTTAACTACTCGAATATATATGTGTCGTTTCTAAAGAATCTGAAAAAGTAAAATTTTACGATAACTTTTACCTTGTATGGTAGCCTGTGTGTTGTGAAAAGGTCGCGAAATGATGAACTCCCATTCGTTCATACCGTTTTGTGAATGAGCAATTTACCTAGTGGTACACCTGTGTCCCAATACGCAGTCGACGTATTGTTATAGACTATTTTTCTTAGTCGGCGTACGTATCATTCGCTGGCCGATTTTCAGATGGCAATTCTTTTCTTGTATTATTCATCGTCATTTTCTTTTCGGTTTCAGGAATCTCAAGGTCGATGATCGAGACGGAAGGCCTCATTTATTATATTTTCGTAATATCATTAAAGATCGAAATATGCAGTGACTGTTATAGCCTCCTTTCTTTTAGAATCCAAGTTCAAGGTTTTTCATTTTTTCGTCTTTTCAAGTCTAAAAATCAAAGGAGTTATTTTCCGAAAGAAAATACGATTCTTTCAACGTGGCCACGTCATTTTTACTTGTTATGATGAAGGGTGTACACAAATATGACAATGGGGTAGATGAGACTAGCAAATATAAGAACAATTGTCACGAGGGTCTCACGCAACTTTGGATATGCAGCGATGACGAAGTTTTATAATAAGGTCCCGAATTGTACGTTAAATTATTAAGTGAAATTAACACAGAGTCAGAGTCAAATACGGAGTGCCTCGCCGTATGCAAACAAAATAAGTGAAGTGGCACGACGAGACCTTCTAGCGATGGAGCTTCGCTCTCTAATGATGATGCCCTAACCCTCGTCGACCCTTTAAGTAGCTGTCGTGCTGCAGGAGTTACCGCGGCTGATCATAGCCGTTGAAGTTGACGCGCACAGTCTCGTCGCTTAGGCCCAGACGCGCCTTCGGATAGCAGCGCCAGCCGCTGAGACCGGGCTGCTGTTGCCATCCACTGCCACCCTGGTGCCACGCTGGTGCCATGTTGGTGCCATGTTGGTGCCACGCTGTTGCCATGCTGCCTCGCCGCCCCTCGGAGCGCAGGTGTTGCCTCTTTCTTGTAACGGTCGAGCCCTCGCTGTGTACACATCGACATCTGGCGCGTTGTATACTGCTGAGCATTGAGATTTCTTGATAGCAGAGTTCGGTGTAAGCTCTCACGTCCAACCGCCCTTTACTCTTTTTTGTGGCGAAAACTTAACGGTTCGTACTAGGGACATAACAGAATCCCCCCAACCTATATTAATCAACATCCTCCTGGATGTAAAAATGGAAGTTTCCGTCTACTGAAGTCACGCATCTGAGATTCGTACTTCATTGCAGGGGCGAAATTAGACAAGCCTTGAGATTTGTGCTTCTGACGCACTTCTGAATCGAAGATCTTGAACAAGCGATAGCTTATTGTGGTCGTCGGGACGTCCTATTCCAATTCACTATCGAAGACCTTCTCTCTTGGCTAATGACGTTCTATCAGAGGCCTTCTGAAGACGTTCAAAGGGGTAAAAACCATCCTAATAAAATATCGAATATGCAATCGATCAGTCTATACTCGACCTCCTGCGTGTAGTTACTATGGACGTATTGCTGTCCAACGGTATCTTCTTTATTTTTTCTTCGCCGTTGTTGAATCCGTGTCTGGCGAAAATATAGATGTTCAGGGGAAAGTCCCGTCCTTCGTACGAGTGGGTGTACTGTTGCTGCAGATGGGAAGCTGGGTCCGCCTATTGCGTCACGCGCAGCTGTGGTAGCGGCGGGCTCGGACAGCTGAGTGGCCCTTTACTCGCAAGGTCGTTTGTGGTCGGCGCGCAGCAGAAGCGTATTGTGACGGCTGGCAGACCACGGTGCTGCAGCCCAGGCGTCGATGGCACATAGCACTCTCACACTCTGCCTCTCAGCCGCTGCGTTGGTGCACTGGCGAGCGGTGTGTGAGTGCTGTTCAGGCCTCCGCCTGTCGCTCGCTTGCCCAGCGTGCCGTAGTCGGTCGTTCGTCTGCCTGCCTCAGTTGACCCTGAGGTGCTGTAACAACCGTTCTACATTAATTTCAGCGCTTGGTAAGATTTTTCTCTCGGATTTCTTTTGACTTATCGTAATCAATTGTGTCCATCTACTCATCACATCTCCCCCATGCCATTTACAGCCCGGTGTATCACCCTTCGATTGTGTTTTAACTAGATCAAGTAATCTAAAGCAATAAGCTCAAAGAAATCCGTTAGAGAACATTATAACTAACACAAATGAAATAAATGAAAGGTAAATTAAATTGATGAGAGATCAAAGTAATCTAACGCAATAAGCTCAAAGAAATCCGTTAGAGAACACAAATGAAATAAATGCACGGTAAATGAAGTTAATGAGAAATACATAATATGACATTCAATATCTCGGATAATTAGTGGGCTGCAAAGGAAAGTTCCTACGTATTAGCACGCATTCCTGGAGAAGAGCTATAAAAGACATACGAACGGGCTACAAATTTGACATCGAGTAAAATTTTTTCTGATTGATGAGCATCATCAAGGTAAATACATAAATTGATTTATAAATCGACATTAATCATGTAATACATCCTATCTGCATTTTGCTGGAGAAATCATTTAAATTTAAGTCGAAGCACTTATCCTAAAATTGAAATATGAAAGAAATGTTAAACACAAGGGAAATAATTAGAAAACATTATTAATATTAAACATAGTACATCTTCAGAATGAAATGGAGCAATCATCATCGAAGTTTTGGGACGTCCTTGCGAGACACAAATAATCATACATAGTTTGGGCGTCTCGTCCGATTCCTCAGAGAGTATCTAGGAATCATTCCTTCATTCCTCTGGCTTGTGCTCGGCACTGTAGGAATGTCGTTCGTCTCTGCCCCTTGCAGTTCGTCCTTTTCTTCGTCGTTGTTGAAAGGGAAGGCCATGGCGTCGTCAAGATAAGCACGTTTCACACGGTTCAGGTGCACGGTCTGCTCCTTTCGGTCTGAATATAGACCTCTGATAGTGATGTTATTTCCACGTCTGGAGGTAATTCTATAGGGGCCTCGGAATCTCGATGGAAAGGCTCTGTCCTCGACACACCTCCCTTCATTCCTCAACATAATAAGGTCCCCAGCTTGGACATCACATTCTTTGGCCGTTCGATTGTAGATCTTCGCCGCAGCTTGCCTGGCCGCCTCAGAGTTTTTTCTCACAGCAGCAAATGCTTTGGACAGTCGGAGCGAGACTTCAGTTGAATACTCTTTGTCACATGCGTAGTTTATAGGCTGCTCCTTGAAGATGTCGTGGAAGGGAAGGTTTGCGTCTCGGCCGTAGAACAGAAAGAACGGCGTGTCCTTAATCGCAGTCTGATAGGAAGTATTCACCGCGAGAGTCGCAAAGGGAACGCTCTCGTCCCAAGTGAACTTATCTTCAGCCGCTAAGTGAGAAATTGCAGTCTTTAAGATACCGTTCATTCTCTCGCAGCAACCGTTCGCCATCGCGTGGTAAGCAGTCGTCGTTTGTGATCTCGCTTTGAGATTTTTGCAGACGTCCTGGAATAACCTATTGGTAAATTCGCTGCCTCTGTCACTGACGATCGTATTCGGGGCAGAGAATTTTCCGACGTATTGGACAAAAGCTCTGGTGACAGTATCCGCAGACTTATCTGTAAGGGGATAAGCATCAACATACCTAGTAAAATGATCAACTATCGTTAGAAGGTATTTGTTGCCTGCGTAACTAACAGGAAGCTCAACAAGGTCAACTGCAACTCTTTCAAGGGGATATGAAATTTCAGGGAATGTTCCCAAGGGAACTTTAAATTGACCCTGCCATTTTGTTCGTTGGCAAGCTAGACATTTCTTTACATACTCTTTGACGTCACGAATTTGATTAATCCAGAAGAATTTATCTCTGGCACGTTCAAGAGTTCTTAGGAAACCCATATGAGCGGACAAATCGTTGTCATGGCTCAACTTTAAAGCTACCTTAACTAAAGACTTAGGAATGACTATCTGCACATTACTTCTACCGTTTCTGCGTTTCTTTCTCGACAATCTACACAGGACATTGTTCTCATCAATAAAATATTCGTCAATGTTTGAAATCTTAGTATCACCCAAGTCATTGCCAGTTAACAAGTTTCTTACACCAGACCAAAGTGAGTCCTTTTCTTGTTCTGAAACAACATCATCCAGGCTCAATTGCTTTGCCTCGACGGCAACACTGTTATCACGTTCACTGTACACGGGTGGAGGGCACACGTCGTCGACGGGGGCATCTGTCGCATTATTATTAGAACAAGGCTTAATTCTAGAAGGAACATCAGCATTAATTTTAGGATCATTCTTATTACTACAATTGGACTCAGCAGTGTCTACGACAGCATTGACGATTCTTTCGGACCTAGACAAATAGTCGGGCAAATGGTGTTGTGCTCCCGGCTTGTACCGAACAGAGAAATTATATTCCTGGAGAAGCAAAGCCCACCTTGAAATACGGTGATTACCTGTTTTATTAGCAAAAATGAACGTTAAGGGACGGTGATCTGATACCACGACGAACTCATTTAAGTACAGGTACGCATCATAATGTTTGATTGAATCATGGATAGCGAGAGCTTCGAGTTCTGTTGCAGAGTACTTAAGTTCATTTCCTTTTAATTTTCGACTATAGTATGCTACAGGTAACTCAATGCCGTCATGCATCTGAAGTAATGCTCCTCCAATTGCAATGCCCGAGGCATCAGTGTGCAGCACGAACTCTTTCTGAAAGTCGGGAAACTTAAGTATTGGCGCAGACACAAGTTTATCTTTTAAATCATCAAAAGCTCGCTGATGGGTGTCAGTCCACTTAAACGAGTTCGTTTTCTTTGTAAGCTCAGTAAGAGGTGCCGCGATATGTGCGTAATTTTGAATGAATTTTCTGAAAAATCCGGTTGAGCCTAAGAATCTCTTCACCTCTTTAGCACTCCTAGGTCTCAAAGCATCCGCTAAGGCTCGCACTTTGTCAGGTCTGGGAGTTAGTCCCTCTGAACTGACTTTGATACCAAGGAAAGTCACGCTACTGGCCGCAAATTGGCATTTCTTAAGGCTTAATTTGAAGCCTGAAGCAGCTGTTTGAAGTAACGCCTTATCCAAATGTTCGACATGAGTCTCGAAATTTTTTGAATAGATGATGATGTCGTCAACGTAACAGAACAGAAATTTTGAAATGAATGGAGAAAAAGCCATATTGACTGCTCTTTGAAGTGCAGCTGCGGATGTGATAAGACCTTGGGGTGACCGGCAATACCTGTAACTACCTGTAGGCGTTCTGAAAGCGGTAATGTCTCTGCTCTCTGGGGACAATTCGATCTGGTGATAGGAGCTTCTCATATCAAGGGTCGTGAATAAATTTGAGTCCTTTAGACTTTCGAGGGTGTCAGTCATATGCGGGATAGGGAAAGTGTCTTTCTTAACTATTTTGTTGATAAGACGAAAATCGAC
This sequence comes from Morinoia aosen, assembly GCA_030386875.1. Lineage (NCBI taxonomy): Eukaryota > Metazoa > Arthropoda > Malacostraca > Amphipoda > Talitridae > Morinoia > Morinoia aosen. Next base: position 5,475,865 of record CM059578.1, on the reverse strand, counting down.
AACTATCCTATGAGTTCCATCGTTTTTTCTGACTGTCAAAATAGGTGACGACCATGGGGAGTAAGCTGGCTCTATAACTTTCTGTTTCAGCATCTCTTGGACATGCTCTTCAACTAATTGTTTTGTAGCGTGAGGAACTCGATATTGGGGCGTATTGATTGGCTCATGACCCTGAATGTCTAATCTATGTACAGCATTTCGCGCATGACCAATCTCGTCTCCAACCGCGAACGCATTCCTATGATTGTTAATCAAATTTACAAGGGTCGTTCTCTGATCTAGGTTCAAGTGGGACAGGTCGACGTTGTCAATCATTTCATTGAAATCGGGCTCCCGACGTCTCTCTGCGTCACGTATGAGCCTGCTATTCCTAGCCTCGATCTGCCTATCCTGGTCAGTGCGGCACCGAGCTGACTCGCTCGCGTGTCCACCGTCTCTGTGCACAGCTGTCACTGTCTCGTAGGCCTTGCTCTGCGTCTGCGCTCGAGCATCACTTTCGCTTTCGTCTGAGCCAGGCTCTGGGTCCTCAATGGCAACATCTAAAGTAGCACAAATTTTATTTCTAGGTACAAGAACATCCTTATCATTATAATTTACAAAAACTACAGGCACGGTGCCATCACGGATTGTAGCTAACGTGCGAGGCACTGCTATTCCTTTGCATGTAACGCTCTGCTTTAGAACGACTGTCTTTCCATTCATGTGCTTGGGAACTCTCAAAAAGGAATGACATAACGTGCCTCCTTCAACAGTCAGATCATGTGACATTCTCGCGACACTGAATGATGCATCCTCAGATTGCTTCACAAAATTTACTGAATTAGAAGCAGCAACTGATTGAAATGGGTAAACTTTATTGTTAATTCTCACGTGACCTTTCTCATTCTGACTGTATTTTATTTCAACGCCGAACCTCTTAAGGAAATCTCGGCCTATCAAGACAGCTCCAGGGAAGTAAGAATCTTCCACAATTATAGCAGAATGGCAATACTCAACATCACCTAGTTTAAATTTCAGGTCAATCGTACCTCGAGTGTGGAGATTATCTCCATTTACAGAACAAAGAACTTTAGTGCATCGTTTAATTCGGGGAAGAGTTTTGAATAATTTGCTAATTACACAAGATTTCACAAGAGTCACGGAAGAGCCTGAATCAACGAAAGTGGAGCATTTTTTCTGTTCAACATTTAGCAAAATCACGGGGGAAAAGCTTTTCGGTTGCCGTGGAAGTTTTTTGACTTTACTGCGGCGATGTCACCATTCTGATTCGGATGGCCATTGAATTTACGTTGATAATTATTAAAGGGGCGGGCATTTTTGTGTGAAGCACTTTGCCATTTGAATGGATTTTTAGGCTGGTACGCTCGCTTTTGTGGTGAATTGAATTGACATTTCTCCACCACTACATCACTCTCGTGGGCTCGCCTTTTGCGGTTCAACAAAGATCTTTCTTCGATCAAAGATTCCTCAATTGACCTCGCTTTGTCTAGGAGTTTTGTCACACTCTCAGGGTCGAAATCATGAGATAATTTTTCACTGATCTTGGGGTTCATATTTTTAATGATAGTCGGGATTAGAATTTTTTGTGCATTGGCATCCTCGTAGTGCCATTCTTGGCCGAACACGTCTTTCCAGCTAGCTAGAACGCGAGTTGCAAATGCATTGACACTCTCATCATTCTCTTGACGCAGACTAAATAGGATTTTATAAACAGTTTTTCTATAATTTACAGCCCCCTTGTACACAGAAATAAGCCAATTCTTGACATCTTCCAGAGTGACTAATTGGTCCGATTTAAGAACATAAGAATCCCAAGCCTTCCCGGTAAGAGCATTTTTCAGATAACGACATTGCAAATCGATGTCATTCGTGTAGATATCAACTCTGGTCTGAAAGTGTTTTAAAAATGAAGTTACACAGCCTTCGCCGTTAAATTTAGGCAGATCAATTGCATGATTTAAAGTGACAAAATTGTTTTGAGCATTCTCACCGTTGTTATTTTGGTTATCTTCATTATCGTTCCCTGCCATGATTCCAACAGTTATTTAGGGCAAAATTGGCGAGGTAAAATAGGTTCACAATGAACACTGATAGCAATTTAGAGTTTCAAATTAGAAGTTTAAATGCAATATCTCGTACAATATGTTTCCAAATACACGGACATAATTGAATCTTTCGCACAATAAGTTTCCAAATGCACAGAAATAATTGGATAGATCCAACAAAAGCAATGCACATAGATACGAAATATCAAAAATAGAATACGCAATAATCTTATAAAACGGATCAAATCAATAGGAAAACGGGTTAAATCAGTTAATAAAACGGGTTAAATCAATGAATAAAGCAACACACATGGATACAATGGCATCAAAATAAAGAGCACAATAATCTTATTACGGAAGCGGTTTTGCATGGATTAATACATGTCATAAGGAAATAAATCAATAGGGCTAAGTTAATAAAACGAATTAAATGAATTAATACACACAGTAAAGAAATAAATCAATACGCAAATAAAGTGACATGAGGACATACACATTTCTAGGGAAATATTACAAGTTATAAATGAGATGAATGAATTTAAATAATTACTTGGGCCATTTAATTTACGTTACAAAAAATTTTTTTTTTGAATAGGTAGCGTGGCTTTAGGTCCCTTGCGGAGACGTTGAGCGTTATTGGGTTATGATCCCACGTTCGCTGACCACCAATTGTTATAGCCTCCTTTCTTTTAGAATCCAAGTTCAAGGTTTTTCAATTTTTTTCGTCTTTTCAAGTCTAAAAATCAAAGGAGTTATTTTCCGAAAGAAAACACGATTCTTTCAACGTGGCCACGTCATTTTTACTTGTTATGATGAAGGGTGTACACAAATACGACAATGGGGTAGATGAGACTAGCAAATATAAGAACAATTGTCACGAGGGTCTCACGCAACTTTGGATATGCAGCGATGACGAAGTTTTATAATAAGGTCTCGAATTGTACGTTAAATTATTAAGTGAAGTTAACACAGAGTCAGAGTCAAATACGGAGTGCCTCGCCGTATGCAAATTTAACACATCTAATGAAGTGGCACGATGAGACCTTCTAACGTCGGAGTTACGCTCTATAATGATGATGCCCTAACCCTCGTCGACCCTTTAAGTAGCTGTCGTGCTGCAGGAGTTACCGCGGCTGATCATAGCCGTTGAAGTTGACGCGCACAGTCTCGTCGCTTAGGCCCAGACGCGCCTTCGGGTAGCAGCGCCAGCCGCTGAGACCGAGCTGCTGTTGCCATCCACTGCCACCCTGGTGCCACGCCGGTGCCATGTTGGTGCCATGCTGGTGCCACGCTGTTGCCATGCTGCCACGCTGCCCCTCGGAGCGCAGGTGTTGCCTCTTTCTTGTAACGGTCGAGCCCTCGCTGTGTACACATCGACATCTGGCGCGTTGTATACTGCTGAGCATTGAGATTTCTTGATAGCAGAGTTCGGTGTAAGCTCTCACGTCCAACCGCCCTTTACTCTTTTTTGTGGCGAAAACTTAACGGTTCGTACTAGGGACATAACACCTTGTACACAGAAATAAGCCAAGTCTTGACATCTTCCAGTGTGACTAATTGGTCGGATTTAAGAACATAAGAATCCCAAGCCTTCCCGGTAAGAGCATTTTTCAAATAACGACATTGCAAATCTTTATCATTAGTGTAAATGTCAACTCGAGTCTGGAAGTGTTTTAAAAATGAAGTTACACAGCCTTCGCCGTTAAATTTAGGCAGATCAATTGCATGATTTAAAGTTACAAAATTGTTTTGAGTATTCTCACCGTTGTTATTTTGGTTATCTTCATTATCGTTCCCTGCCATGATTCCAACAGTTATTTAGGGCAAAATTGGCGAGGCAAAATAGGTTCACAATGAACACTGATAACAATTTAGAGTTTCAAATTAGAAGTTTAAATGCAATATCTCGTACAATATGTTTCCAAATACACAGACATAATTGAATCTTTCGCATAATAAGTTTCCAAATGCACAGAAATAATTGGATAGATCCAACAAAAGCAATGCACATAGACACGAAATATCAAAAATAGAATACGCAATAATCTTATAAAACGGATCAAATCAATAGGAAAACGGGTTAAATCAGTTAATAAAACGGGTTAAATCAATGAATAAAGCAACACACATGGATACAATGGCATCAAAATAAAGAGCACAATAATCTTATTACGGAAGCGGTTTTGCATGGATTAATACATGTCATAAGGAAATAAATCAATAGGGCTAAGTTAATAAAACGAATTAAATGAATTAATACACACAGTAAAGAAATAAATCAATACGCAAATAAAGTGACATGAGGACATACACATTTCTAGGGAAATATTACAAATTATAAATGAGATGAATGAATTTAAATAATTACTTGGGCCATTTAATTTACGTTACAAAAATTTTTTTTTTGAATAGGTAGCGTGGCTTTAGGTCCCTTGCGGAGACGTTGAGCGTTATTGGGTTATGATCCCACCGCTGCCACCAATTGTTATAGCCTCCTTTCTTTTAGAATCCAAGTTCAAGGTTTTTCATTTTTTCGTCTTTTCAAGTCTAAAAATCAAAGGAGTTATTTTCCGAAAGAAAATACGATTCTTTCAACGTGGCCACGTCATTTTTACTTGTTATGATGAAGGGTGTACACAAATATGACAATGGGGTAGATGAGACTAGCAAATATAAGAACAATTGTCACGAGGGTCTCACGCAACTTTGGATATGCAGCGATGACGAAGTTTTATAATAAGGTCCCGAATTGTACGTTAAATTATTAAGTGAAATTAACACAGAGTCAGAGTCAAATACGGAGTGCCTCGCCGTATGCAAACAAAATAAGTGAAGTGGCACGACGAGACCTTCTAGCGATGGAGCTTCGCTCTCTAATGATGATGCCCTAACCCTCGTCGACCCTTTAAGTAGCTGTCGTGCTGCAGGAGTTACCGCGGCTGATCATAGCCGTTGAAGTTGACGCGCACAGTCTCGTCGCTTAGGCCCAGACGCGCCTTCGGATAGCAGCGCCAGCCGCTGAGACCGGGCTGCTGTTGCCATCCACTGCCACCCTGGTGCCACGCTGGTGCCATGTTGGTGCCATGTTGGTGCCACGCTGTTGCCATGCTGCCTCGCCGCCCCTCGGAGCGCAGGTGTTGCCTCTTTCTTGTAACGGTCGAGCCCTCGCTGTGTACACATCGACATCTGGCGCGTTGTATACTGCTGAGCATTGAGATTTCTTGATAGCAGAGTTCGGTGTAAGCTCTCACGTCCAACCGCCCTTTACTCTTTTTTGTGGCGAAAACTTAACGGTTCGTACTAGGGACATAACAGTGACTTTTCAATGTCATTAGTCGTCGTAAATAATCATGATATCATAACAAGTTAAGCAGAAGGTGAATAATGAGATGACTGCAACGCACATTTGTTATATTGACGTCTTCAAACTCAATCAGCAAGGGGAATGACACATGTGGAAATAAGAAGCGATTCACGATACACATAGCATATTAGGTTCTAAATGATTACAATGCTATCAGATCTCGGTGATCAAGTCGATTCCTATCCATAAGATGACATAAATGGTACAAATTATGACGTTGAGATAAACTGGTGAAGCCTTTAACGTGAAACAATAGATGATAACATAGATTGTTGATATGTTGTGAAGTCTGACAAGGACGTCCTACACAAGGTGAGGCCCCGATGTTGTATCATTTAGTAGAGGAATGCATTGATGATAATAATGTACACATCTTAGGTGAGATTAAGTCTCGTCATTGAGTAATTAATAGAGAACAAAGATCGTCTAGAAGTTATCGAACAAAGTTAATCTACGCCTACTACATGAAGTTACGAGAGGCTTGATGAGAATATAGATGAGCACATGGATGATCAGGGATACTCAGCTGGGGTATTCCGAATAGCGGTTGGCAAGTCAAACACGACTTTGAGCTAACACTTCCCTTCCGCTCCACCCGCGGGGGTGTAAGCGGAGGTTCACACGACTTGCTCTGTTGGCGGCCCAGGACCTTCTGCCGCTTGCGCACACTGCCCAGAGGGAGGCTGAGTGACGCTGTTTCGAGTTGGAATAAACGCGTTACCTATCTTGAAGCTTTACGTGAAAATATCTCAGAAAATAGCAAGCGTTGAGAGATGATTCTAATGGATTAAGCATTATAATTAAATGGCAAGTAATTTATGTAGAATGAACAACATTTTAGGTCTCGCAGGAAGAAGTTTAAATACCCAAAGAAATATGGAAGTGTCTTGAAATAATCTGGAGCACAGGCGTCGTCTACGTAGCAGAGAGTCCGAAGTCCACTGGGGGGGGTTCGTAGAGGGTGTGTGAGGTTCGCTGATTGTTTCAAATGATGCTCGGCGGTTAGCGAAGCTTTGTTCGAAGCGTAGGTTGAAGAGCTCAGAGATGCTGTGTTTTATTGTCGAGAGCATTTTATTCCATGTCGGGTCTTTTAGAAGATAGTTGCTTGGCCAAAACAACACTTTCTTAACGTTTATATGAACACGACGAAAGTTTGTCCCAGAAGAGTCACGACAGTATAAAGAGCACGACGTTACGCTCATCGTCTTGCTTTTAGTATAGCGTGTCGTCACTGCAATGAGTTTCTGTGTGAAAATCGTAAAGCGTTCAGGGTTGACTGTCGCTGCTGAATATCATGCATATTTTCCGACTCAGTGAGAAACTTTAGACGGCCTGCCCCATTACATCTTGTCTTGTGCCTAATAATATCCTTGTTTTGTGTATTTGTTTGGTGCCCGCTTCTTCCCTCTCTCTGTGACGCTCATGAGGATGCTCAATGACCGTATCTGTGATACGGGTTTCACCAGTGCACAAGTACGAGAATGTTTTAATGGCGGGTACTATTGGGATGGATGTATTTGTTTGACGTCTACATCTGCAGGATTTATTCGAGCAAAATGTCCAATATCCGAATTTTTGACGGACAGTGTAGATTAGTAAAAAATATGCGTACACAGGAAGTGTCACGCCCCAAGTATTTACTGCACACATACGAGGCAGTAATAGTGAGTCTTGCTGTTTATTTTCACGGTGAGTTCTATGGCGCGATTGCATTACTTCCTTGTGTGTCGTGTGAGCTGAGCAAGTGACAGTGTGCTCTCATGGTGCCACTCCGGAAGTGTTCAACTATCAAACCTAGCTAATTAGTTGATTGCAGCGTAGCTTTGCTCGTCAACAGCACCAAGCAATAGTGCTACTCGCGTACCGTTGTGCTGATGTCGCTGTTGTGCCTGTATGTCAAGCTGCCAAGCGCTGCTTCTCGACTCCTGCACCTGCGTGTAGGAACGCGTGCGTGTACTGTTCAGTATACGGTCACACGGGTCACTGTGTATATAGTTATCTCGCTTGCTGTTACTTCAGCACTGTGTACGTCTCCTCATCTAACGCACACGAGCTGGCACTGTGCATGCACATAGCTGCTACGCACAGTGACGCGCCTGTAAGCAACACCTCGTGTACTGGGGCATCTCGGCGTTGGACTTTGAGCTCAGCAGTGGCGGCGGGGAGTTGAGTTTCTTTCCTCATGTGGACTTGCCGCACCACATATCGTGGCAGGTGTCGCTGTTCGTGATGCCATCATTCAAGGTTGCCTCATTGGCATTCGTTATGCTCAAAATTGTTCAAATTTTAGTGGAATTTATCTATATTTGAAGAATATAAGCCTTGAAGAATTTACTACCCTTGCTTTTACCATACGATAACGGTAACGCATTTCAGAAAAAAAAGTTTGTTGTTTCTCTAGGCCCATCAGGTGTATGCCGAAGAATTAGGCTCTCTGCACTTTCTGTTCGTCTCATTTACGCGAGTCTCGCGTTGCTTATTTGGTGCGTGCGGTTTTTTGTGACACCGCTTCATGCTGTTGAGAGCACTTGCAGAACTGGCACCTCTGCTTTACTTGCCTGGTCTTGCCAACAGTGATGCCACTTGAGCATTCGCTAGCCGTATGTCTGCCGTAGACGCCTTCGTTTACAAGACTTACCGTAGTTCATATCCTATTCTCTACACTGACATCGTCTTGTGTTCGCTTGTCAGTAAAGTTTCCCGGAATGATATGGCTTGTACTGTTCGCTGAGCAAGTTGGGCCGCAAAAAACGAACTTTAATTGAATGGTAATGATTCAATATATCTCTGATATTCCTACTACAAGATAAAAACTGAGCAGGAATTGTACTAAATGAGTTATTTTCATTTAATATCCTACGTTTCCGTTTGTGTCTCGTGCCACGAGTCTCAGTTGAGTAACGAGGGCATACCCGTCTCGCCTAGTTGACAACATTGTTCACCACGTTTGTCAAGTTTTCTAATTTGAGTAACAGGAGCCGCCTTTCCCGCTGCATTGACACCCACTTCAAAAATTCTCCAATGTCGTTCACGATGTTTTGGTGGCAGCCGAGTGTGAGCGTGGGGGAGGCGCTAGGTATTTATGGTGCCCCCGCTCGCCTCGTTCTGTAAGCGTGTGCTACCAACGTTTCTCAGCTGAAATGCCGATGCGAACTCGAGCTATGTGGGGTAATTTTCCGCGACCTTCGGAACAATAGCCTCATTCGAATATTTGTGTAGTGCTTGCATTTTCGTTTTAGTAGTGTTAGTGGTGTCTAAGCTTTTCATTGCTGTAAATGAAAGGAAAATTGAGCGTTAGTGTAGTTGGTGGCCAAAGGTGATGCTTGCTTTAGCGTCATTTAGCATCTCTGATATTTTGGCGCGTCCACAGTCGGTGAGCTTTTAAGCTCACTGCCATTTCGCCGGTTAACCCGCGTTCCCGATTTTCTTCCTAAGAAATTTATTGTAACGACTTAATAATGTTATAATCTCACGTGCCACGTAACGATATCTTGAATTTCCAATGAAGTTGCTCATTTCCCAACGATGAGTTTCGAGAATTGCTCACCCGAAGTATTTTTTTTTCTTTTTAATGATGTGCCTGCACTTAGCAGAAATACGAGGGACTAAATATATGCAGGTCAACACAAAAAAACAAACGCAAACACTCATCGCTCGATACCCAGGCTTTCGGTCTCGTGTACAAATGGCTCAAGGGAACCAGATCACCGGTATCTCAAGCTGCTGGTGTTGGCTATGCAGCATCTCGCTCTCTTGGCTGCTGGCTTGTCCGACTAAATAAAAACTTGCTATTGCAGGAGCTGTCATGAGTAGGTGCTCGCTATTTTCATTGTATATAGTTTTGCTGCTGGCGGTATATTTATTCATTCTAGTGGAAGGTAAGTGACTGGGTTCTAGTTGGTGTTCGTAGCGTAATGCATGTGTGGTTGTAGCCTAGCAGCTGATGCCATGCGCCGCATGCGGTTAGAAGCTAAAGGGCTTGCTCGGAAGAAACGCTCACGCACATTCAGTATGTGTGAATTCTCAACTTCTGGGTGTAGTTAGCGAGATGTTGTGTAGCTTTCCTGCAAGGTGAATGAAGGTAGGACGAATACAATTTTATAATATAACCTTTCTTTCATGAAGGTATGGAGGTAAGTAAATATACGGGAGTATCTCGAGGACACGCTCACTGGGGTAATAACTGTAGGTTTTCAGGAGTATCTAGGATAATACATAGCTCACGGTTGTAAATACGTGTCTCGTGGCGTATTTTTATTGAATGTGAGCTCCTGACTCGCTCACTTTATTTGAGCGAGTGAACTCGTTTGGCTGAGATTGTGTAGGCGGCTCGGTGGGAGTTGGGTCGCTTCAGCTGCTCGTTCTTTTGGCAGGTGAGGTTATGGAGGCTCTCCATGGCAGGCTTTGTTTTCATGAGCTCTCGCGCCAAAAACGCTTACTTTGACTGCGCGAGTTGGGACTCGCGCGTCAGAATTTGAGAAGCAAATCTGAGTTGGCCATATACACCGGATGGAAGGCTCTTCTCAAAGGCATGCCTATTGTCTCAGATGTGTCACAATTAATTGTGTGGCCGCCATCAATGCCCCTCATCATTTAGTCTGTTTTATATTATTGAATTTGGATGGGTGTTGTGGTAAAATTTAAATTGGGAAGTATCAACTTGGGCTTTTTGAGTTAGAAAAGTTAATATTGTAACCTTAGTGTAATCATGCCCACTTATTGAGGCATTTAAGTAAAGCGTATAAGTGAATGCTCAATACTGAATACTATTTAAAGTATTAGCTTTTTAATTTTTGCAATAACCCCGTGTGTAGGCGATGTAAACGTCGTATTGAAAATTTTGCACTCAGTGTTTTCTCCACGTGTTTCATTTCATGCTAGTTCGTTAAAAATGTTCCTTTTTGTCGTTCACCTCTCACCACGACGACAAGCTCTAGATCATGTCAGGCCATCGCTGCCTGGCAACGCCAACTATTCCGATGGTCGCTTTTTCCCTCACGCGAGTGAATTGGGCGGCAGTCAATGTAGCGCCTCAAAGCAATTCTTAAATTCATAAATCTCAACTAACGAATCACGTTGACTATTGCTGAAGCTAATTTTATCCTCTTATGACTTTTTAAATCTTCATTTTTTCGTAGAGCTTTTTCTAGTGGTAGTTTCATGAAGGTAGAACATGATAAAATGGTAAAAATAAAGTTAGAACGTGGTAAAATGTTAAAAATAAAGAAAGAATAAAGTAATGTTCTATCTTTCAATAGCAAATCCCGTGATAATTATGGCGCTTGAAGACATTTATGTCCTTTTTTGTTCATCAGCGGCGCACGAGTGCCACCTTCTAATGGAGCTACATCGTATGGGACGTTTGGGTCGTAGAAGCCTAGTCGTAAATGCCTCATGTGCCGTACAGGACACGCTTGTCAGTGCCAAGACTCACCGTCAATGAACATCAGAAAGCGAGGTGCTTCCCTCGAGAGAACAGCTGACCGGTGTTGCTGTTGCCATGGAGACGAGGCAACAGACGAAGTGTTCTCGGAGACATTGTTTGACGAAGGCGATGACACCAATACGTGGGCTAGTGAAATGAACAGTTATTTGCTAGTCGTTGTAAGGCAAGCCACCGTCCGTCCGCCCGCGTGCGATATGCGATCAATGATTTTGGTTGAGCAATGATAAGTCATCAAGGTTATTCTTCTAAAATGCTCCATGTTAGCCTCTTCGATCTGATGAAGCAGGTCCCGCACTTGAATAATGACACTGCTGTACTTATCCCGGCCTTTGCTGGTATTGCCTGAATTTTCCACGAGTAAATCGTAATCGACTGAATTATCGATTCATCGAGCGCTGGAATTTGGTTTAGCGTAGATGCATTGATTTAACGCGGTGCGGCAGAATTATGAACGTTAGCGCTGAAGAAACGTAGGGGTTTGGGAGCATGTTATCGTTCAACATGCGCCGGGGGATAGATGACATGCCAAACGTTTATTCCATGCTGCGGATTAAAAACAATCCACGGATCTAACGGGCAGTGCCAGTTAGGTGGCATCATAATTACCTGCCTGCACTAGGCGGTATCCAAGTCACCTGCACGCGCTAGGCCCACTTGTGGGCTGCCTAGGTGGTGAGGGAGGCTGTGCATATTTTGGGCGCCGGTAGCAGAGATGCGCGTGCCAGCGGGACGCACGTGTTTGCTCTCGCGTCGTGCCCTCACATATGACAGCCTTGGCTGGCGTGCTGCCCGGTCCCTTCTTGTCAGGTGAGGTGCTCGAAATACCTGCTCGTTTGTACCCTGGGCTCAGGTCAGCTCACCTCACCTTGACTTCGATGTCGGTGTTAATGTTCCCTTTGATATTCTAGTGGAACATTTGTGTTGCTGTTTTGTGAAGTGTTAGCTGCGTCAGAACCGAGAAGCTGTCGATGTTCTTGCACTCTGTATTTCAAGCGAATGACGGCTCGTGTGTTGCTTGGAGTGGCAAATTCGGACGCAACACCAATCTGGCAAACTCATGCTGAAAATAATACCGCCTATAATTATAGTTTATGTTAGCCTTGACACTCAGATTCATTCATGATATCGGAAAATAATTCCTTTGCCTGGGCCAGTTATTGCGGCATTATTTTGATTTTTCTTACTATATATTTTTTTTACTAAATACATGTTCCCTATTGTCACTAATGGAAGATTCACTTGAGTGGAAAATTTGTTGAAACACTACGAATTTTACATTTCATTTCTTCTTAAAAACTCCATAGAATATCCATTGAACGCTTCATAATTTTCACACTGCCATGAGCGTCAATGAAAGATAACCTGATCGTTCGCGATGACTCGCACTTATTGAATGCGTGACACTCGTGTTCACGGGCCTGATAAGTGACCTGTAATGCCATCGACCACGCCTGCTCTGCGCCCTTCATCACCATTGATTATATCGGCCTGCCTGCGCAGCCCGCTGCACGCGCCCTTCGTCATGGGCCATTTCCAGAAAACTTCGTCGTATCGCTGAGTGAGTAACCGCGTTTTGCTAGCGCCGCTCTTTGCGTTAGATTGGTGTTAGAAGCGACAGGCAAGTGCACTGTGCCCCGAGTTGAGGTTTGGTTGTTTACGGAACAATTTCATCGCACTGTCTTGCCCCTCAAAGGTGCCTGGAGGCGCTCAGGTCCTGTAAATAACAGGACAGGCACTTGGTCTTACCGCTTTTTAGGCCGTCCTCTCTTGCTGGTGTAGCTCAAGTTCTAGTGACGACACGCTCTTCAGGGGTGTACAACTATTGTATCGATGGGAGTAAGCGCTCCTAGTGGGAATACAAGAGTCTCGAGCTAAAGGTTAGGTAAGCCTTCTTTTTCTTGAAATGGAATAGGTTTTTTGTTTTGTTACGAAGCATTTTCTGTCAGTTCCCTGCTCTCATGCATGTTTTTCAGCACCCACTTTTTTTTTCTTTAACGTTTATTTTGCTACATGAACTGCTTCAACCCTCTGTTTCTATACATTTTGTGCATAGATTCCGTGTTCCCTTAATTCCATAATAAATGGTGCCTTCCTCTCTTTGGAACGTCTTTGTTGCGGTTAGGGAGACTGTAGCCAACATCTAATCTCATCTGACGCGTCACTTTAGAGGGAGCTTTGTAAGAACTCAAGTTCATGCGGGGAGCTGCTCTTCTGAGAAGCATAATGAGTTATTTTGAACCGTGCGTGCGAAAACTCGTGTAACTACGGTGTGTTTAAAAAGTGCATAGTTCGAGCAAAAAATTTATGCTGTTCAAGCATCCATGTCTTGAATGACGCTCCAAAATCCTTAGTACGTTCCATCCTTACGTAGAGTTAACCTGGAAACCTGATGTTTGACTTACTGAGTATAATCATAGCATAGGAAAATATCTTAACTTGTGCAAGTGATTGAGGCGTCACACGGCATATCGAGTGTGTGCGGTGGAAGCTGAGTGAAGTCAATTCTCGCTTGAGTGGAGACACCATTTCTATGTAATTTAACTAAATATTTCTTCACTCTGGCAGGTCGCAGAGCCAGCAAGGAAGCCTCGTTCATGTTCCTGCGCAAGGAACTGCCGGTGCGCCTGGCCAACATCATGAAGGAGTTCCGCATGTTGCCAGACAACCTCACCCACATGCCCAGCCTCGTCGCCGTCAGGGACCTCTACAAGCAGAGCTTCATGGACCTCACGCAGTTCGAGGACAGCGACGACAAGGATGGGTGGGTCACGGGGCTGGTCAATGCGGCGTGTTTGTTTCGCTGTCAAGTACAGTCTTCCAGTTTAGTCTGGGTCCAGTTGATTATCAGTTACAAGCTTGATGCAGCATTTTCAGTTCTGCTTGTTTGTTTCGACATCAAGTAAGGCCTTAAGTTTTTACTTGGTCCAGTTCATGCATTCGCATTTAGTCGGAAGCTTAATCTCCCACAGTGAGGTTAGGCCGCACGGTCTAGTGGCACGCAACGCTTTTTACCCTCCCCGTAACTATGATGTGGTTGCCCAGGTTCACGGAGGCGCTCATCAGGATCAGGGACCGGCACAAGGACGTGGTGATGCAGACGGCGGCCGGCATCATGGAGCTGAAAGAGATCGCTGAAATCAGCGCCAACACCGAGGCCAACATTCAGTATTTCCTTGACCGCTTCTACATGAGCAGGATCTCCATACGCATGCTCATCAACCAGCACAGTGAGTGACGGAGGAGCGGTAGATTATGAGCACCATCAGGGGAGATGGGTACCAGACTAATAAACGAAATAACGAAATGCTGTTTCAAGCATAAGCTTTCATGTACTTAGTTCTCTCTGTAGTCGAGATGTTAATATTTTATTAATTTTGTCTCCATTATGTATAAACTTGTGTGATCTTTGGTTTCTGTGTTGTCACCCTTCATCCTCAAGTGTACTGCTGTTTAAAAATAGCGTTTCTTCACCCTTTCTTTGTCAAGATGTCCCTTTCCTCAAAGTGCCGCCAACTCATCATTCCTCTTAATTTCAGCGCTGCTGTTCGGCCCGGAGGAGGTGGGTCGCGGTGACCACATCGGCTGCATCGACCCCAACTGCGACATCACCCGCGTGGTCGAGGACGCGTACTCCAATGCACGCTTCCTCTGCGACCAGTACTACATGGCCTGTCCTGAGCTGCGCCTTCTGCAGCACAACGGTGCGTGCTGGCGGCTTATTGCCATAACATTCTCCCGCCCGCCTGGCTGCCATGAGTCGTAACTTTGGGACTGAGATTGCAGTCGTGGTGAATATTGAGCGTGGACTGGAAATTAGGATTACTGCTGTGTAAATCGTTCAGCGTAAATAAGATTGCTGTCATGAACACGTGGGGCGTAAACAGGATACCAATGCTACCATACGTGGAAAAACCGAAGTTTCTAAGGTCGGGCGTAGTAAACAGGATACATAATTTGAAAACTTATCTTCTATCTGTGATGAGAACAAAATGATTGCTAGCCGAGCCTGGTCTGATTGGCAGGACGCAAAAACGTTACAATTACATTGCTCGATGCGATAAATCGTTTACATTGGCTGAATTACTCATCACAAATTCCTGTGGTCGCGCTGCCATTGAGTTATAAATAAGAGCTATAGATATACGCTTTCATCCTGATCGATTTGTTTGCACAGCTGTCCTTGTTACAAAGGAAGTGGTAATTCTCTCATTTCCAAGTCTATTTGATGATGAACTTCGTTTGAGAAACCAATTAGGCTTGAATGCAGGCCGTGCTGGGAGCTTTGATTTGTTATCTTCTGAGTTGCTAGTAATGGTGGCGGTAGTATTGCTGGTTTTGTTGTATTTGTTGCGTAAATTTTTCGTTATTGAGCTCACTTAATAAATTATATTATTTTATTAACTTGAATGGAAGGCATTTTATATGAAATCTGTGTTGAGTATTCAAAAATGATTATTGAAATAGAATTTTGAATTACTCATCTTTTCTTAATTAATGCCAGAGGTACAATTTCTAAATTCATGCCAGTCATCCATCGATGCGAAATTTCCCCCGGATGGCAACTAGGCCGGTCTAATGTGTCGTTTTTTGTCCTCCCTCCTCCCCCTCTCTTCCCCTCCCCCCTTCTCTGTACACTACACCTGAGCACATTTGTGTTGCACGATTTGTGCGCTGTTGTGTGGGTTCCCTCCTTCTTGTTCGTTTTGTGTCCTTACTTACATCGTAGAGTTATGTTTCAACACATGCGCGCGCTAAAATTTGTTCTCAACAATAACCATACCAAACAATTGCAAGATATTTTTATATACTTCATTACACATGTACGCACGTACATCAGCGCAATGTCACCCCTCATTTCATGTGCAAATTTGTCCACACGAGCACTTATGCATTGTTTCAAAATCTCTTGCCCCGCTGCTCCTCTCTATTGCTCTTCCCCACTTACGTGTATTTTCTTTATTCTGTTTCTCCTGCTCTGTTTAGTTTCTGTGTTTATTCCCCACCCCCATTTTCCCTCACCGCGCTCCCCGCCCCACACCCCCACCTCCAGAGGCGACAGGGGTCACTCATACAGTCCTGCCGTCCCCGAGTGCCAGCAGTAAGTCCGGCAGCATTACTGCTTTATTTCCTGCTCCGACGATCGAGGTAGCAGCATGTTGCCATGGTTGCTCTTCGCTCAGTGATTGCTTCGTCCGTGATCTCCTCGATTTACATCCTGTAATTCCTGCGTCCGTCCACACACACACACTGCTGCATGTTGCTCTCTTATGCTTTGCTTTGCGTGTTCCTTCGTTCGTTTGTTGCTCTTTACTGCCTCCTCCCTCTACGGGAGCTGGAAGAGAAGCGACTTCCAGTGCATCGTTGGGACCAAGCTTTTTCCTCGGATGATTGGTAGGATTCATAAGCTAATGGTGAGTTGCGTTAACGGTGGCGTTTTCATGAGCTACTGCCGCAGATTAGGCCGCTCTGGTTTTGATAGTTAAGTAAAGTACTGACTTTTTTTCAATTATAGTAAGCCACCGCCTTTTCTCTCCATTTTCGGGAAGAAGTTGGTGCATCCTCTCAGTGAAGTTATCTAAAACAGTTGATGTTTTCGTGTTCGTGAGTTACTTTTTCTCGGCGTGAAGAGATGTTTCCTTCTTTTCTCACGTCCTAGTTGCCCCTTTGCTCACCATGATAAATCCTACCAATCATTGATTGTGGCATCTGTTTATTTGTTACCACCCGTTTTTTCTTGCTTTCTGCGCCAAGTCGTTGCGGCTGCACCCAGCAGCTAACTAGCCGCTGTCTCGCGATAAGACAGAAGCTCATGTACAACGTACAGATGTAAAATTGACGCACACAATGTTATTATGGTTCCAAGAGCTGTTCTCTCTTTTTCATCAACTCTCCAAGGTTCAGATTTTCCATAATATCAGAGCTCATCCTGTTGAAATCAGAAGTATCGTGGTATCCTTGAGACTTTTTTCTGGTAAATACTTCGATGTATCCAGCATAGCTGTAAGCGCTGCAAAGTGCGTGTCCATGAAGCACTTCGTGTGAATTATGCCGGTGCAGCACATCAAGGAAAGCTCATACGTCTAACGTTCTCATCTACCTACATAGCACTCTACGATGCTCGTCTCTGAGCAGCCTGAGGCCTGAGTCAAATTACCTCATCCTCCAAGTCCGCCCCTGCATTTTGTTATTCCTGCTTTCTCTCCTCGTTGCTTCTTCAGTCTCTCTACCTTTATTATCTTCTCGTTTTGTTTCTTTGTGCGTAGTTTTTGTCGGTTATATCCTTCTTCGTAGTTTCCATTCGGTAATTTATGCGTATCTATATAATTCCGACATCCAGAATTTTTATGATCTTGCTAATGGTTTTTTTGACTGACTTTTCTTGTCAGTTACATGCTTGTCTGTAATTACATTGTCCGTGATTTCTTCGTTCCTTCAGCACGAGGTGCAGCAAAAAAGAGTGTGGGCAGGACAATAAATTGTGTAGTTGCAGTGAGTAATGAGTCGTAGTTTTGATACTGATATTGCTGTCGTGGCGAATGTTGAGCGCGGAAATTGAGATCACTATGCATATCGTTCGGCTTAAACAAGAAAATAGATTCATGTCACGAACAACATAGGGCGTAAACCGGATACAAATGCTACTATGCGTAGAAGGAACAAGGTTTCTATTTGTGTAAGTTGTCGAGGCATCCATGCCAATGTACCTGACGCAACATGGGTTACAACATCGTGCGTAGGTTTGGCCTTGCTCAGCAACCTAAATTTTACGCGTCTTTTGTGGGGGGAATTGTGTGTTCGAATTGGCACGTATTCATATGTAACATTCAACTTATGGAAGAGGCGGTATTTAACATTATTTCATGATAGTATACCGTACGCTGGCTGCAAATCTCCGCGTGGGTGGGATTGCTGGGGTCACTTTGAACATTATTCTATTAGCGGAGGAAGGAACCAGTAATTTACCCATGTAAATTATCAGTCTCTTGAAATGGTAATTTTCTATACCAACGTATTGTGAACTGAAGTTTGAAGATAGCAGCATTTTGAATATATTAAGGCTCATTATGATTTCAAGCATTGTATCTTAATGGTTGCTAAAGCAATAAAAGGACGCAGGAATTTTTCTTTTGCCTTGAAGCAGTGCTAGCCTACACGGTTCTTGATTAAGCGCTTCTTTCTTGTTCTGGAAAATTGGAAAATAAGTCGCAAACAATGCACTAGAAACACGGGTGCTGTTATGCTGATGCTTCATTTTTATTTCTTAATTTTACACGTGAGGAGGGGACAACTATTTTGCCTAAAGGACTTAGCTCTTCTTGGGCATAGATGCGAGGTCAAACGCCCTTCCTTTAGTCAAAATCGGATAGATTCTTATTTCGATACGAACTATCCCTTCGATTTACGGCTGACCTTGTTTCTGTACCTATTAATTTCTTCAACTTCTTCCTTGTTCCCTAAACTTCTCTCAATTTTGCTGTTTCTATGCGTAAGGAATCCTGTATCGGAACACACTAGTGCATAAATTCCCCGTTTTCTCGAGCTCATACAAAATGATTTCCTCTTTCATTTCTTGAGAACACATCTTGTGTGGCTAGCGATGCCTAAACTAACTTATAATCAGTACTATTCTATTTAATTTACATTTTCCTGTAATTCCTTGTGAACGTCCTTGTGAACGAATGGGGTTTTTGGCCCCATTGCGGAAAACCATGTGAGCGTTCACTGCGGACACTAGCCAGCTATCCCCTCAGGGGGATACAACTATTGTATCTATGGGAATTAGCGCTCCCAGGGAAAAAATGTGAGGGCCCGAGCTGAGAGTTAGGTAGGCCTTCTTTTTGTTGAAATAAAAGTTTTTTTTATGTTAAGGGCCACCTTTTCTTGGTTCACTGCTGTCCTGTTTTTCAGCACCTCTCACTTTCTTCTTCAACTTTTCTCTTACTTCATGAACTTCTTTCTCATCTTACTGTTTCTATGCCCTTTCTGCATAGATTCCTCATTTTCTTATCTCCATACTAAATGGTGCCTTCCTCCTTGCTCTCTTCGATACGCTCTATTTTTGTAGCGGTTAGGGAGGCTTAAACTAACTTACAATCTAATCCACTAGCCAGCTATTGTGTCTACGTCCTTATGTCCACCCACGCCCGTGCTAGTGTCCGGCGATGCGAGTGCGGTATCCCAGTTACCACCTCGCCAGCACCGCGCACCACTCCAGATGATGCAGTTGAGGCTGCGTCCGTCACTGACGGACACCATAGCTGTGCCTTGCCTTGTCGATGCTGTGTATTCCTGGTGAATGCTTAGCTGCATTGTCGTCTTGCTGTGCCCTTGTCTTAACTCGCGTGCCATTCAGCAGGTCGGGACGGCCCTCTCACAGTGCCCTACGTGCCGTCACACCTGTACCATATCCTGTTCGAGCTGTTCAAGAACGCAATGCGTGCGGTGGTGGAGCACCACGACCCGGAGGGGGAGCTGCCCCCCGTGCAAGTGCTCCTCATCAAGGGAAGAGAGGACCTGTGCATCAAGGTGAGGGGGCGAGGCAGGTATCAGAGCATCGAGTTCTTGAACGACATTCCAGCCATAGATTTTAGGGAATATTTCTACAGCGTTATGTATAGTTACATGCTTTCATTGGAAATTCTACTCCGCGTTTCACTCAATGCTGCTCTCATGAGTAATTAAAAATACTTGGGTTGCTTGTATCTCTCACATAATCTGGTGCATGTGCGAAATTATTCCTTGAATAGGAGAAAACATTGTGGTGTTTTCTGAGCGCAATAGGTAACGTTCGTTATCTACTGTTTTCTTTCACTTGATAATTTAAGATTATTCGAGGTCCCGCTAGTAGTAGAATAATTCCCCATTCTATATTACTAAAAATAAAATTTTCATGTTTTCTGAATTTTATGCAAAGAAAACGTATTTGGGAATTTGGATTTTCAAAGATTTTTCCAATTTCTGAATTATATAGACTTATTTAATAATATCATGGATTTCCTATTAGAAATTGTCTAAAAAGTAAAATACTGGCGTAGCGCGTTTTTCTTGTTGGTAAATCTGCACTAAGAGAAATTCTGAACAAAATCTTCTAATAGTTCAATGACACTAAACTGCGTAAGTCGTCGCGATGTTGCGCTCGGTTTCTTTCGATAAATCGATATTCAGTAAAACTCGACAAATTTACAAATTCAGCACATGTTTCTGTGAAACATTTTCCTATAGAAGTAATGGTAAATCTGAAGAATATGACAGTTGTCGATTTCGTAAATTTCGATGCCTAAGCATAGTTAATTAGATCGAAATAAACAAGTTTTCTTCCATGCACTTTCTGCCTCAAATGAGTATTTTATTAGTTATAGCAGTAAATGACTTACCGCAACTCCAGTGTTTGAAGCGGCATGTAATTCAAGGAGCACGTCGGACAGCAACACTGCAAAGCGGCACTCGCTTCCAGCGCGATCGTTATCAAAGACGAAACCATACCTACCGCTATACCTCGTTAAATACTCATTTGACGAAAAAAGTGTATAGAAGAAAAGTTGTTTATTTCGATGTTATTATCATGATTCAAGCAAAAAAAGTTCGAAAATCAACGAGTAGCTGTGTATTCGACCGTATTCGTCATCAGAGACGAAACTAAACCCATCGCTATAAATCGTAAAATACTCATTTGAGACCGAAAGTGCATAGAAGAAAACTTGTTTATTTTGATTCAATTAATTAGATTCAGGAACCAAAAAGGGGAAAATCGATAACTGACATATCCTTCAGATTTACCTTATTTTGATTCAATTAATTAAGTTCAGGCTCCAAAAAATGGAAAATCGATAACTGTCATATCCTTCAGATTTACCGAAATAATTTAGTTCAAATCTTGCAACGCAAGGATTTTTATTGGTACTTGAATTAAATATTGAGCATTTTCATTATAAAATAGCAAGTGCAGTTTTCGATTAAATTGCTAATCGAAAGGGAAAAGGGAAAATTGTTACATTTTTGTGAATAATAAAAATCGTCGCTGGATATCATTGTGTTACTGATGCATTTTTTAGTTTTTCTTAAATAAAAATTATTTTCCTTGACCATTGAAGCTTTTAATAAAAGGTGTACGTGTGTATTGTAGTGTATAGTTTCTCGTGCGTCCGTGAGAGTAGCCTCACGGATAGACCTGTTGAGCTACGAACGGCTCATAGCCAGTGTATATAAAGCGTGACAGAGCGCTCAGTGGGCATTTGTCTACTCACCGCCGTGTGGTGCGGACGTCTGCTGACCGCTCTGCCCCTAGTAAAGTTTAAACTTTGTTCTATATGTCTGGCAAGCAAAGCTTCAACAAGAAATTGTGAAAATTAAAGGTTTACTCGTGTCGGCCGGCACTTTTTGGTTAATTTTGTAGAAGCAAGCGTTGTTTAGATATCAACAGCAATAGTTTCAACTGAAGTTCAATATTAAAATTTTAAATAAATTTTAATGAGCAATTTTGAAATTAGTAAACGTTTAGGGGATCATGTCTTCATCTAGCTTTAATAATATAGGAAAATTGAGCTTGTGACTACTGTCGGGTCAGCAGCATTATGAAAATTCTCTTCGTGACCTCTGGCGGCGCACGTTACGATCGAAGTGTTGAACTCTTCACTCTGGTCGCTGCATCTGAAAATTTAAGTTCTGTGAACGTTAGTGGTCGGTGAATTTCAAAATACTGTGAACAGTTTTGGGAACTTCGGTCGCGTTAGCTTCCCCTTTCATCATAAGTAGCCGGGTAAATATTTAAGTCTTGTAAATACTCATTACTGTAAACTCGCGCCCAACACAGCAATATCGAGCAGGGTAGAGAAAATGTAACGACTGTGATGCATCGTCAATAAAAGTATTCGGGAGCTTCTGCTATTGTCTTCATTTGCAACTATCGACTTAGTTTTCAAAAGGCGAAGTGTAAGGATTAATCTTTGACTCCATTTTCTAGAGCAAGTCATTGTGGAGTGTTCGATTGTTGAAATAGTTTTTTTTTACCTCGAATCATCCGGCTCCAAACGTCTTTAATAATTAAAGGCAAAGGAAATAATAGCTATTACTTTTTTTTTTGTCCGGAGAATCTTCGTCGCCTGTATTTTTGTAACCCTACCGAGGAGGGTTTAACACTGTCAAATTCGGTGACCGCGGAGAGGATTTTCATAATGCTACTGACCCACCAGTAGTCGGCCATGAACTCAATTCTCTTAGATACTTTGTTGAAGCCAAATGAAGGAATGATGCAGTTAATATTAGCTATTCTCTAAATTGCTTACCATAATTGACTCTACCTTTTGAATTGAATATTGAATTTCAATTTATCCAACTGCTGTCGAACTGAATTTTATTCTACAGTCGAGAGTTAATTTTCTTGTCAGTGCTCTGGTCTGTTGAGCGGCCTCCTAGAAATAGTCACTTTGAATTGCTGTGCTACATCTCGATTATTGACCAAGAAATGTCTCCGATTCACTGGTTGTTATTTGAAACATTTCACATCTTGAATTGTATTCTCCGATGCCATCTAGCCCGACAAGAATGGAAGTTTAACGGGAGGGACAAACGCTGTACCTGATGTTCGGCCGGGAGGCTTGCAACATTGCTTGTATTTATGAAAATTGCGGTGTAACTTTCCATTGCTAAATTGCTAGGAAATATGGTTATTGTGTAGCGTCTGGTAAGAATCGATTTTCCAGTTTTCGGGGCCCCAATCATAGTTCATTAAGTTAAAATAAATAAGTTTTCTTTTATGCACTTTTCCGTCGCAAATGAGTATGTAATGAGTTATAGCGGTAAATTACTGCCCGCAACTTAAGTGTTTGAAGCGGCAAGTAATTCAAAGAGCGCGACGGACAGCAACACTGCAATGCAGTTTCGTTTCCAGCGCGCTCGTCATTACAGACGAAACCAAACCTACCGCTATACCTCGTTGAATACTCGTTTGACGAAAAAAGTGTATAGAAGAAAAGTTGTTTATTTCGATGTCTTTACCATGATTCAAGCAACAAAAATTCGAAAATCTAGGAGTAGCTGTTTATTCGAGCGCATTCGTCATCAAAGACGAAACTATAACTGGTAAAATAGTCATTTACGACGAAAAGTGCATAGAAGAAAACTTGCTTATTTCGATCTAATCGACTATGTTTTGGACCCAAAAATTCAAAAATAGATTATTACCAAACGCTACACATTTACCGGAAATATTTGCGTTCAATATTTGGCGTGAACGCATGAGGGTGATGAACTATTGTAGCTAAGGGAATTAGCGCTCCCAGTGAGAAATCAGATCCCGACTTATAAGGTTAGGTAGGCCTTTTGTTGAAATAAAACAATAAAACAAGTTGATTGTTTAGTTAGGCACCATCTTTTTCTTTTTGGTTCACTGCTGTCCTGTTTTTCATCACGTACTACTTTCTTCCATTTTCATCTTGTTTCATGAACTTATTTCTCAACTTACTGTTCCTATGCGTTTTGTGCATCAACTCTGCATTTCCTTAACTCGTACCAGGCCCTAAGTGGTGCGGCTGCCACTTTTTTTTTTAGAAAGCCTCCTTTGCAGTTAGGAAGGCATGAACTAACATCTAATCTTGTCATCCCGAAAGCAGCAAACAATCGCGTTCCATGTCAGAATAGGAATGAGTGCTATCAATGTTGCCATTCAATGGGGAAGATTGCCATCAATGTTGTTGCATTGCAGCTGTCGGACCAGGGGGGCGGCATCCCTCGCAGCCAGATGGACCTGCTCTTCAACTACATGTACTCAACGGCCCCCCAAGTGTCGCAAGTTGGAGGAGACAACACACCCCCCTTGGCGGGGTATGGCTACGGCCTGCCCCTCTCCAGGCTCTACGCCAGGTACTTCCAGGGGGACCTCACTCTCAGCAGCGCTGACGGCTACGGCACCGACGCAATGATCTACCTCAAGGTGAGTGTCTGTTCTCATTAGGTGTAGCGAGAATGGCTGCCTGTGTTGACGTTCTGTACTTAGTTATTTCTTAGCAGCTCACGTCTTCTATATAAATCATAATTTTATCCTGCTTTATTTTCGAAAACAATGCCCAATACATAAGTCTTTTACGTTCATAAAGCTGAAGTTGAGGGACGTTGTGAAGTATTCTGAATTAGGATTTGAAAGTATTCATGCTCGACCAATTCGCTTGCTTACAAGGACTTGTCTTTGTCCTAATATTTGGTTCTGGCCCTTCAAACTACCAGTGGACAAATGCGGCCGCGTGCGGCCATTTAGTATCCTACCTACGCTGGGGTGGCTAAAGCCGCGCTGGAGTAAAAGTGTTCTCAAAGCCACGCCCCTCACGGGCATACCACTATCGTACTATGGGAATTAGCACTCACAGGAGGAAAATGTGAGGTCCTGAGCCGAGAGTTAGCTAGGCTTTCTTTTTGTTGAATTACAATTTTTTTTTTTTTTTTTTGGTGACATTGAAGATAATTTTTTTCTCACTGCTGTCCTGTTTTTCAGCGCCTACTACTTCTTCACCTTTCATCTTGTTTCATAAACTTTTTCAACTTATTGTTTCTATGCTCCTTGTGCATAGATTCCGCGTTTCTTTAATTTGATACTAAACCTTTCTTCCTTTTTTTGGAATGTCTTTGTTGCGGTTAGGGAGATTTAAACTAACATGTAATGTAATATAACATGTTATGTAATGTAACGTGTAATGACAGCTTACTGTCTAAAGTTAATTTTCTCATCAGGGTTCGGTTAGGTTGAGCAGCCTCAGAGAAATGGTCTTTCCGAATTTTGAATCACTGTGTTCAAACTTTATTATTGACCAAAAAATTTATCCGATTTACTACGCAGAGTGCGATTGTTGTTATCAGATACATTTTCTATCCCTTTTCAATTTCTGTTAAATCCTCGCCGAAAGAAATGCACGATCTTTACGGAAAACCCTGATTGAAATAGCCTTCCCTTCAAGGAGTACAATTATTTTATCTACAGGAAGTATCCCATTTTCCCGAGGGAAAAATGTGAGGTCCTGAGTTGAAAAATCTGTCAAGATTTTGTAGAAATTACAGATTTTTGTTATGGACCGTCATTTCTCGGTTCACTGTCGAAGTTTTCAGCATAGATTACTTCTTTCTTCGTCGTTATCTTAACCTGCTGTTTCGATGCGCTGAGGATCTTGCGTTATATTCTCTGCTTCCTTACCTCCATACTAAATGGTGCCCTTCCCTCCCTTCGAAACACCTTTATTGAGATCCGTGAGGCTGAATTTAACTTAGATTGAAGTTGAATTCATACTCAATTTGAAGACAATGTCGCTAACTTTTGTGTGAACTCGTGCTAATAGAAAGCTATTTGATTTTAAACAAAGTCCACTTACCTGTTAATCAATTAAGTATGGAAATTACTTCTCTTAATGGAACCATCATGAATTTGAAAATGGTGGTCAACATTAAATTCTTATGTTATGGCTACGGTATGACAACGAAACAATTCATTCTGGCAAATATTTTGGGAGATCACTTTATCCTCTGCAAGTTAGGCTGTGACATTTTGGAGACAAAATCAATCGAGAAAATTAAATTATACATTAAAATTGTACTCATTGATTTGTTATTCTAAATTTGGCAAGTCCAAATCATATCCAACAGTACGTGAAATGGTAACATACTGTTCACCCCTCAGGGGGATACAGGTATTGTATCTACGGGAATTAGCGCTCCCAGGGGGACTATGTAAGGGCCTGAGCTAAAGGTTAGGTAGGCTTTATTTTTGTTGAAATAGAATAGGTTTTTATTTTGTTACGGACCATCTTTTTCGGTTCACTGCTGTCCTGTTTTCCAGCACCTCCTATTTTCTTCTTCAACTTTGATCTTGTTTCATGAACTTCTGTCTCATCTTACTGTTTCTGTGCCCTTTCTGCATAGTTTCCACGTTCCCTTAACTCCCTACTAAATGGTGCCTTCTTCTTTCCTCTCTTTGGATCGCCTTTGTTGCGGATAGGGAGGCTTAAACTAGCTAATAATCTAATCTAAATCTAATATACTGTTCAGCTATGCGGTCGTAGCACTGTGCTATGTGGAGTCACGCCGTTATGGCTAAATGTATCGTTAAACTTAGAAACAAGAGATGCCTGCATTCATTTAGGAATCGTGTCTCTGTAGTGGAAAAAGAGGCCAACTCCGTGGAAACTATACAAACGATACGTAGTTTTATGGTAGGAAAATGGCATCTGATAACGATTTCCAAATCGCGTGCAATTTCCTGTTAAGTTGTCAAAAATGGATAAATATATTCAAGGCCTCGCTTTGGCTCCGTTACCGTATTGGTTATTGAACGTTTGTTAGCGAGATGTGTTCCAATTTGAACATGACCGGCGGATGAAGGAACCCGTTTCCTTAAAAAATCCCTTCAGGAAGAGACAACTTTTGCATCTAGGGGAATTAGTGCTCCCTGAAGGAGTATGAGAGGTCCCGAGCTAAAGGTTTGGTAAGCTTTCCTTCTGTAGTTGAGTATATTTTTTTTCGTAACGGATCATCCATTTTAGATTCAATGCTGTCCTGTTTTTCAGCATCTACTTCTTTCTTCAACATTTATTTATCTTGTTTCATGAATTTCTTTCCCAACGTTTTGTTTCTATGTGCCTTTTGGATAGATTCTGCGTTCCTTCAACTCCATACTTAATAGTCCCTTCATCTCTATGGAACGCCTTTGTTGCGGCTAGGGAGGTTTCAACTAAAATCTAATCTAATCTACAAAAAAATCCAGATCAGTAAATTGACCTCACGAGTGTGTAAGGTTTTGATACTGTAAATTTCCAATCTGTAGTTGCAGCAATTTGAAAAGATGAAGTAAGACCTGTTCAGTGTGAGTAATCTTCTGTAAAATCGATCGATGACTTGAACGTATGGATGAACTTGGTCAACTTTGAATCTAAAACTGCTAGAATATTGTTTGCTTTCAATTCCCCTCAGGGGGAGACAATTATTGTATCTATGGGAATTAGCGTTCCCAGGGGGACAATGTGAGGGCCCGAGCTGAAGGTTAGGTAGGCTTTCTTTTTTGTTAAAATGAAAAAGGTTTTTGTTTTGTTACGGACCATCTTTTTTCGGTTCACTGCTGTCCTGTTTTTCAGCTCCTAATACTTTCTTCTTCAACTTTGGTCTTGTTTCATGAACTGCTACCCAACTTACTGTTTCTATGACCTTTCTGCATAGATTCTCCATTCTCTCATCTCCATACTAAATGGTGCCTTCCTCCTTGCTCTCTTCGATACGCTCTTTTTTTTTCGTAGCGGTTAGGGAGGCTAAAACTAACTTATAATCTTATAATCTGTTGCTTTCAATTTTGTCGGTGAACTTAATGTAAAGGTGCTTTCAATTCAGTCTCTGAGAACACAAGAATGATTGGGATCTCGAAATCATCCGAGGCATAAAAAAATCGACAGTGAAATGCTGGTTTAAAACTTGTGGGGCAATGCATAGGCCATTTCTCCTCCCAATGACGCCTGGAAATATTTACAAACGTTAAGTCCTCAGGGAGACCTATGCCAAGACCTACAATTTGCATTGTACATTTTGCCAGCAAAAATCGACAGTTCAGGACGGGAAATTCGAAAAGTGTTTTTAAAAGTTCGTTCAGGAACTGAAACCAAGTCTGTTAGCTAGGCAGAAAAGAGCCGTTATAAATTATATTAATGCTTTCTGCCAATAGGATATCAGTGAGCAAGCCTTGAACTTCGAATGAAACCACACCAATTAACTCGGGAAATAATGTTATCTCCTTGAACCGAGACCAACTTTCAAACTGAGTTGAATCTTAGTTACCATGAGCAGATTTTCGTATTAGGTTCCTGCAAGATTTACGTTCTTCAGCTCATCGGTATCGGCGTAGGTCCAGGCACAGAAAATATTCTCAGCTGTTATTTCAAGAGTAACACCGTTCTGAATGAATCACGCTAAAATTGAAAAAATCCCCATGTATACCTGGAAAAGGTTAAGCTTAGTATCTATGTAAAGAATAATGTTCAGTGTTTATCTATGTTTAGCATGTCTTGGTATCTATGTGAAGAATGAAGAATTCAACTTCTACTGCAACAATATTTCAAGTGACAACAATCTGGCGAGGAAATAAATTTCAAGGGAACCTTCTTTTTTGAGGAAGCTAAGTAAGCAATCGACGTTTTGTCTAATATGCTATGCTCAAAGGTGTTCGTATCTGGGGCATGCCCAGGAGTCTTGCGTCTGATTTGGCGGAAGTGCCTTGTCCGACTCTTTAGCCGAGTTCCAATTAGTTCTCATTTTGCTGCGATCAACGTGTAGTTACAATGCAGCACGAGTCTGTGCCTTAATAACATTTTAACTAAAAATCATTATCGGCTAAGAAATTTCTAACGTAATCTCTTTCATACACTCAGACGAATTTTTTGGCGTAGAAACATAAAACGTTATCAGTCACTAAAAGCAGCGTCTATAATGAGATTAAATTTGCTAAAGAGCCTCTCAGGTCAAAAGTGGGGCGCCGACCGTGTGACTCTCCTGCGGCTCCCCCTCAGGGGGATACAATTATTGTATCTATGGGAACTAGCGCTCCCAGGGGGACAATGTGAGGGCCTGAGCTGAGAGTTAGGTAGGCCTTCTTTTTGTTGAAATATAATGTTTTTGTTATGTTAAGGACCACCTTTTTTCGGTTCACTGCTGTCCTGTTTTTCAGCACCTACTACTGTCTTCTTCAACTTTGGTCTTGTTTCATGATCTTCTTTCACAACTTACTGTTTCTATGCCTTTCTGCGTAGATTCCGCGTTTCCTTAACTCCATACTAAATGGTGCCTTCCTCCTTCCTCTCTTTGGATCGCAATTGTTGCTGGGTAGGGAGGCTAAAACTAACGACTAATCTAATCTCCTGCGGCTCTATAAGGCCCTCATCAGGTCTAAATTAGACTACGGTAGTGTAATATACCAGTATGCCAAAGAAAGTACTCTCTGTATGCTGGACCCAGTACACCACGCAGCCATTAGGCTCTGCACTGGAGCTTTTCGAAGCTCCCCCGTCACCAGTCTCTGCGTGGAAAGTGGGGAGCCCCCCCTCAAGCTTAGGCGCATGCAACTGTCATTACAGTACCTAGCCCGGCTACAGCAACTCCCTCTCTCTCCGACCTGGATAAGTTTTCGTACCGACGTGGATGAGCGTATACCCACTCCGTATAATTTGCCATCCTCCGTAGATTATGGTGCGCTTATGAATAACGTGCGGTTCCCCCCCATGGAGGTCCTCCCCGCACGGGTTGCAGGTGCACCAACGTGGCGCATCCCAATTACTACTTTTTGTACAGGCTGCAAGATCCCTAAGAAGGATATGCTGCCGGCCTCGGTTTTGAGGGGTATCTTCTTGGATCATGTACTGGCGGAGCACTCTGATCAACGTAAGATATATACAGATGGTTCTAAAACGAATCAATCTGTTGGTTGTGCTGCTGTGTCTGGCGACTATGTGCGTGCTCGAAGGCTCCTGCAGGAAACTTCTGTTTTCTCGGCTGAACTACTTGCAGTTGTCGAGGCTCTAGACCTCGTGGCGCAAATACCCTACTATGATTTTGTAATATTCACTGACTCGAAGAGTGTCTATGAAGCTGTCCAAGCATACCACAGCAATCACCCAATAATAAGTGACATTGTTGTCCGACTGTCACGCCTTGCCCGGAGCCCGAAGCATGTGCAAGTCTGCTGGGTGCCGGGCCATGTAGAGGTGGCCGGCAATGAGAGAGCTGATGCCGAGGCCCGGCGTGCTTCTGGATCTGATGACCTGCCGAACAACCCAGGTGTCCCCTGTAGGGATTACTACCCCATTATCAAGTCTACCGTGCGTGATGTGTGGCAACAATGCTGGGACATGGAATTGAATAATAAACTGAGAGTACTTAAGCCTATGGTGGGGGAATGGGCTTCAGCTGAATGTCGTAGCCGGCGTTTGGAGGTGATCCTATGTCGGCTGCGTATCGGGCACTGCCGACTTACCCACAGTCATCTAATGGAGCGTCGCCCACAGCCGCGCTGCAACACCTGTCATGTACCACTAACGGTGCTGCATGTACTTGCCGAATGTCCAAACTTTGCTGCTGCTAGAAGAGAATCCTTCCCTCATCTTCGAGATGCGGACGCCCCGTCGCTGCACATTGGGATGCTTCGTGAGCCCCTCCGTGCTCGTTTCAACCTCGGAGCGCTAGCGACCTTTCTTGCACGAAGCGATTTGATAGGTAAAATATAACGAGCTTTTATGCCCAGAAAACGGAAATCCGTGTGCACTCTGCAAGTGCAAACTCATGCCGAAGTTATAACTTGAGGAGAAGAAATGGCCGAGCGTACCGTGCTGCCACTCTTGTCTTTGTGAGGGGGTTCCAGCGTGGGTAAGACGCTCGGCCATAGTGTGGGCGGGTAGCTGGAGCCTCCGATTTGGGGTCCCAGCTGTTCTCGCACTCTTTACCCTGCTAAAATTTTAAAAATCTTTTTTGTTTTGTATCAACTCGCGGTGTATACCGATACGTTTTGCAGGTGCGACCTGTAGAATGGATCCTGCTTATTGAGTGAGAAATCGTAATGTGCCTATGCAAACAAATATAACTGTGTGTGTTGAGGCAATGGAAATTGAGTTGACCACCGAAATAATGTTCTTATAATACTACCTCGGAGGTGATGTAGAATTCAGGTATCTTTAAAACCATGAGACCTTCGGCGCGAAATAGTCGGAGCTACTGAAGCGCTAGTAAGCCTATGTTACTACTACTACTACTACCCTTGAAATTTATTTCCTCGCCAGATTGTTGTCACTTGAAATTTTGTTGCAGTAGAAGTTGAATTCTTCATTCTTCACATAGATACCAAGACATGCTAAACATAGATAAACGCTGAACATTATTCTTTACATAGATACTAAGCTTAACCTTTTCCAGGTATACATGGGGATTTTTTCAATTTTAGCGTGATTCATTCAGAACGGTGTTACTCTTGAAATAACAGCCGAGAATATTTTCTGTGCCTGGACCTACGCCGATACCGATGAGCTGAAAAACGTAAATCTTGCAGGAACCTGATACGAAAATCTGCTCATGGTAACTACGTGATTCAACTCAGTTTGAATGTTGGTCTCAGTTTTAAGATACTACATTATTTCCCGATGATGATTAAATTTGTGTAGCTTCAATCTAAGCTCAAAGTTTGCGCACTTGTATCCTATTAGCAGAAAGCATCTATATAATGTGTAACGAGGCTTTTTCTGCCCAGCTAATCAACTTAGTTTCAGTTCCCAAACGAACTTTTGGAAACGTTTTTCGAATTTCCCGTACTGAATTCTGTGGTAATTTTTGCTGGCAATATATACAAAACCAATTGTACAGTGGCGCCAGAAAGTAACTCCGCACGGCCTTATTTTTTATTATATTTTAAATAATAGCAAATATAACATCATTTGAAGCAAACTTTACACCATAATATTCTATGCTTTTTATTCTATAGATATGAATTCTGAAATTTATTTTTCTGCTACCCAGTAACTGTGTAGGCGTCATTTCATATGAAATGGACGAAGTCTGCAGGACAAAAAGAAACTCCGCATGTTAGGATTTCGATGTAAATATGCTACAATGTCCGCTTTTCAGCTGCGATCGGGCATTTGTAATTGTTATCAGTGCTAGTGAAGACCATAAAGTGCTAAAATCTTTAATATATTTTAGTCAGGCCTCGTCTTTCCGTTGATAACCGAAAGGAGACAATTAAACTACACAACAATGGAATATCCAACCGTGAAATTGGTCGTCGATTGAATTGTGACGAAAAAACCGTCCGGCTAACATTGCAAAAGCGTCAAGACTGGCAGCATTCATGACATCCCAAAATGGGGACGTCCAAGGGTGACATCGGCCAGAGAAGATCATGCCATCAAGATCCGGAGTCTTCGCATCAGATTTGAAAGTGCCCCAGAGCTGCGTAACGAGTGTGGTCTTATTGGAAAGTGCTCTGTGTCAACTGTCAAAAATCGACTGAAAGAGTTTGAGCTAAGGGGATGCATTGCCAGATGCAAACCAATGATATCCGCAAAGAACAGAAAGCGTCGCTTGAATTTCACTAAGAGTCATGAAGAAACAGACGCTTCTTTCTGGAGCAAAGTTCTGTTTAGTGATGAATGCAAATTGAATTTGAATGCCTATTGAATTTGCATTCATTGCTAAACAGAACTTTGCTCCAGAGAAAAGCGTCTGTTTCTTCATGGCTCTTGGTGAAATTCAAGCGACGCTTTTTGTTCTTTGTGGATATCATTGGTTTGCATCTGGCAATGCATCCCCTTAGCTTAAACTCTTTCAGCCGATTTTTGACAGTTGACACAGAACACTTTCCAACAAAACCACACTCTTTACGCAGCTCTGGGGCACTTTCAAATCTGATGCGAAGACTCCGGATCTTGATGGCATGATCTTCTCTGGCCGATGTCACCCTTGGACGTTCACATTTTGGGATGTCATGAACGCTGCCAGTCTTTTGATGCTTTTGCAATGTTAGCCGGACGGTTTTTTCGTCACAATTCAATCGACGACCAATTTCACGGTTGGATATTCCATTGTTGTGTAGTTTAATTATCTCCTTGCGGTTATCAACGGAAAGACGAGGCATGACTTCAATTTTTTAAAAATTTTAGCACTTCATGGTCCTCAATAGCTCTGATAACAATTACAAATGCCAAATCACAGCTTAAAAGCGGACATTGTAGCATATTTACATCGAAATCCTAACATGCGGAGTTTCTTTTTGTCCTGCAGTCTTTTTACATTTCGTATAAAATGACGTCTACACAGTTACTGGGTGGCAGAAAAATAAATTTGAGAATGCATATCTATAAATTAAAAGGCTTAGAATTTTATGGTGTAAAGTTTGCTTCAAATGATTAGTTATATTTGCTATAATTTAAAATATGATAAACAGTAAGGCAGTGCGGAGTCACTTTCTGGCGCCACTGTAGGTTTTGGCATAGGTGTCCCCCTTTAGACTTTGAGTTTGTAACTATTTCCATGCATCCTTGAGAGGAGAAATGGCCTATGCATTGCCCCACAAGTTTTGAACCCGCATTTTACTGTCGATTTCTTGATGACACTACTTTTTCATCTCGAGATCCCAGTCATTCCTCTGTTCAGAGACTAAACTCGAAACACCTTGCTATAATATGAAGTCAACCATCAAAATTGAACGTAATGATTGTCCATCCGTTTCAGGTGTAAAAAATTAAATTCAGTATTACATTTTACTTGCTCGGTTTGTCGAAAGATTACTCACACTGAACTGGACTTCAGCTTTTCAAATCGTTGCAACTATTGATTGATAATTATCACCATGAAAGCTTGAATTACCCGTGCTTATAATACTTGTTGAAATTATGGGGATCTACATGCCGAGTTGATTTCTTTGGTGAATTTTCTTTGTAGAAACAGGCTTTTTTCTCCCATCGTGCATGTTAAAACTTAGAAATTATCAACTTGAACAGTCAATAACCAGTACTCTCACGGAGCTGATGCGATGCCCCTATTTTGTTTTTCCGTACTTTGGGCATTTATCCTATCGTAAGATTTAGAGAATCTTCTCAAATGCCATTTTCCCTCCTTGAAACTGTCGTTTCCATTAATTTACCAAAGTGGCCCATTTTTTGGGCTACTAAAATTATTCCTAGATGCGGACATTCCTTGTATACAAGTTTGTAGTGTACAGTGACATCTGTCCATGTTAGCTTGATAACTTTCCAATTCCATGTTAGGATTGCCAGCACCGTGGAGTCAGCCACCGGAGCGAAAGACATTTGACCTAACCGCCTCCCTTCACAGCGAGCTTTGCTGCGACCGCATAGGAGACAATTTTCCTGATTCACGCACTTCTTATGATTTGGACTAGCGTGTTTTAGAATCCCTTTATATTGCCAAAGAAGGTCTTTTAGTACAAATAGTACAACTATAGTACCCCTAAGGAGGATACAACTATTGTATCTATGGGAATTAGCGCTCCCAGGGGACAATGTTAGGGAAGTTCAAATCGTTTTGGAAGTTCGAAGTTGAAGAAACTGCAATATGGCCGGGCGTGCTGCGTTGGTACCTCGGGAGTTTCAGCGTGGGTAAGGCGTCCGGCCATAAATGGGTGGGCAGCTGAAACCCCCTATGGGGGTTTGGCTGCTCAGTGCGTTCGAATGTACTGAGTTGTGCACAAATTTTAATGGGGAGGCTCTTGTTATCTTGAGTCGTAATTATGACCATGATGCTCATATGATTTTGATGTTTCAAATAATAGCAATGTTCATCTTGTGTGCTTATTTGGAAGAGTCGAATACGAATTAAATTATGTGACCTTCGGTGCGATATAGTTTGAGTAACTGAAGCGCTAGCAAACCCATGTTACTACTACGACTATTGCTACTACAATGTGAGGGCCTAAGCTAAAGGTTAGGTAGGCCTTCTTATTGTTGAAATAATATAGTTTTCTGTTTTGTTATGGACCATCTTTTTTCGGTTCACTGCTGTCCTGTTTTTCAGCACCTACTTTCTTGAACTTTTTCTTGTTTCATGATCTTCTTTCTTAGCTTTCTGTTTTTGTGCCCTTACAGCAAAGATTTCGCGTTTCCTTAATTCCATACTAAATGGTGCATTTCTTCCTTCCTCTCTTTGGATAGCCTTTATTGCGAATAGGGAGGCTTAAACTAACTAATAATCTAATCTAATCTAATCTTTTAAGCCCTACTACTTTCTTTTCCAACGTAAAACTCTTTCATTAACATCATTGTCAACATGCTATTTCTATGAACCTTAGGCATAGATTGCGCGTTTTCTTGATTCCCTACAAAATGCTGCCTTCCTCCTTCCTCTAATAGTCTCTGAAACATTTTAGTGTGAATAGATCTAGTAATTACTCCACACTGAACCTTTAAATTTCCATGAAAACGATTTCATTGCTGACCGCCGCCTTCTTCGTTTAGAACAGCTGTTCTTTACCTGTGGGGTATGGCGGAGTTGCCAGGTGGGGAATTTCCTGCATTTGTTTCCACCCACAAATAATCGATAGTATTTCAAAATCTAATACATTAGATCTAAATGTTGACGTACTTCGCAAATCGCAATCATTTAGACTGTTTTAGTAACAAAAACAACCATAATGAGGTATTGGATGTCATGTTTGGATAAAAGTGAGAACACTGTTGAGAAATAAGATGTGTCAAATAGTTCGGTTGAGAAATGTCAGATAGGTAAAAAGAATAAACTGTGGTAGGGAATGATCCATTTCCCACCGATAATGCGATGAGGAATGAAAAGTTTGCTCACTGAAAAGGGGGGAATTGGAGATAAAAAAAAGTTGAGAACCAGTGGTTTAGAAGTTCTGTTTGAAATTCTATTTTTGGAATTTTATGTTCTTGCTCTTCGTGGCTTTGTAAACGTTGCACCGAACTGTTGGAAATTATTCATTTGTAATTTTTTATTTTTCCTCGTGTATATTTCAGGGGATGCAGCTATTGTATCGATGCGAATTAGCGCTCTCTCCAGGGAAATATGCGAGGTCTCGAGCTGAAGGTCAAGTAGGCCTTTTGTTGAAATAAAACGTCATTTGTTTTGTTCTGAAGTATCTTTTTTCTGTTCACTGTTGTTTTTTAGCACCTATTACTTTCTTCTTCAACTTATCTTATTTCATCCATGCGCTTCCAACTCAATTTACTGTTTCTGTGCACTTTGTGCTTGGATTCGCGTTTCCTGGACTACATACTAAACGATGCCTTCCTCCCTTTGGAACGCCTATGTTGCGGCTTGAACTAACACTTGATCCAACTTGTGCAGGCGATGTCGAGCGAGGCCAACGAGCTGCTGCCTGTGTACAACAAGACGTGCCAGCGGCAGTACAACACTCCCCTACAGACCAACGACTGGAGCAGCCAAGTGCATTCGTCCATGTTCATCAGGCCCTTCTCCACGAACAGCCTCAACAAAATGTCCCACAGCTCCGCCAACCAGCACTGGAAGGGGCTCTTCACCAGCAGTCACAGCAGCAGCAGTACCAGCAGCAGCATTAGCAATTTAAATAGCTCTAGCAGTAGTACGCAAAGTACGAGGGATGTACATTGTACTGCTGTGGTTTAATTAATAAATCGTCTTGTAGTTTCGTAAAAGCGCAGTGTGTATGTGTATTTGTATTAGGGATGTATATAGTGTACGATGCTACGTTCACTACTACTCTGCCTAGCTCCCACACTAGTAGTACGAGTAGCAGTATTTGCCAAGTAGCCATCGACGTCAGAGGGAGGGAAAGCCGACCTTAGAGCCCCTCTGCGTTCTCATCGTAGACCAATAGTTTAGGTCACTATTTTTTAGATAACTTTTGTATTAATTAAGGCCGTGGGACGATAATTGGTTTCCGCTGCGCATGAAACTTATTCTTCTACGACGTTGTAGGTTTCAATGAGCTCGATCTTATACCTGTATTGTGACTTCACAATCTTGTGCTCAGCTCCTGCTCACCTGTGCTGAGAAAACAAGGTTCTCTAGGGTTTAGGTCTTGAAATTCTTTTATTCCCGTTCTTGATCGGAATTTAAATATTGATTTCTGAACGACGTAACTATTCTACTAGTTGATAGTTTTCGTGTACTAGTGAAATTCTTTCGATGAGGCCACATGTGCTGAGCTTGTCGAGGTGGTTCATGGGCTTCCGAGTTGTGAATATTGAAGAAAGAAATTTCTTCATTCATAGTGGCGTTTGTTTACTTCATTAATTTCGAAAGAATTTATTCTTATTGTGTTCATTGCATTTATTCAGAGCAATTTAGAGTATGAATGGTCGCGTATCACCATACATAGATGCTTCCATGGAATACTGCGGAATAACTTGATGCGGAGAGACGCCTGTGCAGGCTTGGTAGCTGCCGAGGTGTAACTAAACGTCGCAGTAGTAGTGAAACGCGAGTTCCTTATCTGTACATTTTAGCTGAAGGTTCGTACTGAAGATGCTAGGTATGCGTGTATGTGTGTCAACAGTGGGAGGTTAGACTGTGAGGTGACGCCATATCAAACCTCAGGTAATGAAAATCAGATTGTGTTGAAGCCTCCATTATCCATCTTCGTGCTAAATTCCTAATTTTCATTATTTTCCATACACCGGTCATGTGTTCATTGCTCCATCGCGTACATGAGAATGCTTCATGAAACTGAAAAATTTCGCAAATGAGAATTTCTTGAAGTAGGCATTTCAGAAAGCACGATTATCTATTTCGACCAGTCACTTTCCAATATTCTTTTCCTACTTTTAGCGGGATAAAACTATTATTTGTAGGAATTGACGCACCTAAAGAAGTTCAATTTCAAATGTAGGCGTTGTTTTTGTTATAAAACCTTTTTTGTTTCGTTAAGGATCATCTTTCTTCTGCTCACTCCTGCCTGTTCCAGCACTTTTCTTCGACTTTTATCCTAGTTCATAACATTCCTTCTTAACTTGCCGTTTCCATGCGCAATGGATCTTGTGCGAGATCACACCTTGTGCATAGATGCTGATTTCCCTTAACTTCATGCATGCCAACTCCTTCATCCTTCTTCTTTTTGGAACTCTATTTGTTGCGGTCAGCGCCTATTGCTTCTTGAACTTTAAAAAAAAATGTTTCTCACTGCTTCTTCCTAAACTTACTGTTATTAGGTACCTTGTACAGAGATTCTGGGTTCCCTAATCTCAATACTAAATGGTGCCTTCCTCTTAAGAACGTCTTGGTTGCAGTTGGAGAGGCTTGAACTAACATCTTTGGTGACTCAAATATTTTATGTTGGAAAAATAGAACTCCTTAGCGGAAATGATCCATTGTTTTTTACATTTAACTCTTGTCTAGAAGCAACGCTATATGTAGCTCAAGTAGTTACTTATCTGCCAAATGTGAGAATTTGATACGGCAACGAGCATGGTACCGACGCATCCTGGAGTCGTGTTGCAGCGCTAGTCGGTCGCTCACTATGAAACTCTCATTTAAGTGATGTATATAGTGTGCAATATGTTTCAATAGATATTTTTAATTATGAGATATTTACTCATGTTCAGTCGTCTTATTCATGTAGAAGGTAGAGACCATGCAGCGGTGAAGTCCTCGTATATAATCCAGTGCAGGAAGTTCAGTCAGTTTCCATCCTCTCGTGGAAGTTATAGTCTATAAAGACGTTGAAATAAGCCAGAATGTATTTAAGTTGAATTCTCAGTTACGTGGTGCCAGATTATAACTGAGGTATCTGAATCTCATCTTATTTTATTTATAGCGCTGTAACAGATTTTTTGTAATGCAGGTAGCAATATTTTTAATGTGGTTTAGTTGCAAAGAGGAATGATAGTGAATCTAATACCTTTCAGAAATATAGGTCATTCAACGTTTGTGACTTGCCAACTGTTTATCGCGCAGCACCGAACATACTTCAAGATTTTGTATGTGAAATATGAATGTAGAAGGTTAAGTAAATCTGTTGAGGGGAAATAACTGGAAAGTTTGTCAGAATATGACCAGAGCTAGGTAACAATAGTTCTCCTCCGGACTAAAGTATGTTTTCTGTTTAACACTCCGCACTATCGTGGGCTTCCGTAGCGGTTTTGGGGTGATGTTGAATAACTTCCGGTGCACTTGACTTTGCATTGACGAATAGCTCATAAACTCCAGGAAGCCATTAAATTCTATCAAACAGTGACAGGGTAGAGAGTGCACGATCTATGTTAATGACCAATCTGAATTTGTACTCTCATAATTTATTCTTATCTTTACGCTAATAGTTGATTCGCGTAAATTGTTCGGTCACTTGTTTTCCTAGCTCGAATAACTTCGTTTCTGTACACACCGCTGCTTCTGTTCACTTTCAACTGCACAATACGGAACCGTGTCCCGAAAGTTGATGGCATGAACAACAAAATGTGACTCTATCAATGTTTAAAAGTATTTTTGAAGTGAAATTTCGTTTATTTAATTGCTAATGCGTGCTAAACTTCACCGTGCTTTGTTTCCAATTAGCCAAATTTTTGTTTTAGTTTTTCTGTGTACGGTTTTCCACTTGAAAAAAGCGCTGCCACTTGTAAAAAGCGCTGTTAGATTTTTTCTTTGAGTGGTACATTTCCGTGCAGTTGTTTTTATCTTGTAGCTTTGATTAGTTTTTCTGTTTTCTAGAACTAATTTCATCTTATGTCATGTATAGGGATCAACGAGCGATCGGCCATAATTTTTGTAGCATGAGCAATTTCTCACTAGTTCTATTTGTAGTGCAATCCCACAACTCGAAAGCACATTAGCATATTCTAATCATTTTCAGATAAACTTTTGAAGAAGGTGATTAGACAAAAATGAATGAATATATGAATGTATTGTCATTATAGCGTGTTAACATCAGCAAAGTTCGATCCGGTGAAATATTGATCGGTTGATAACTCTGAATGGAAAATAATAATAGTTTTCAACATTATTACAGTCGAGTTACCCCAAGTCTGTCATTTTTAGGGGATACTTGAAGCGTTTTATCAATTACGTAGGATGTGATCATGTGAAAACGGATCCAAAGTCCTTTGTTTCGCGATATCTAGATAAAGTGTTATAGCCCCTCGAACGAACATGATACTGAACTTATTTGTTGAGATTGCCTATATTACGGGGACCAGTGCCCTGTTGAAGAATATGCTTGATTACGTAACATAATGTACAGTTCGCCTATTGTTACAATAACGTAGGGTCCTTGTTTCGTAAGGAAAATACTTCTCAGTTTGTTCGATGAACCTGGCAACTTACTAACTCTATGTACATAGTGTTATACATAATTGAAAATGCCCTCCTCTAACTGGTACCCTTCTATTGCGGTTAGGGATAAACGAGATATATTACCAGGAATTGACTACCCTAAAGGAAATATGCGGGAGTTCAAGCTATGTTACGGAAATGATTTTTTTGTTCAGATATAATTACTGCTTTTGGAGAATCATTCTTCTGTGCATTTTTGTTCTGATTACGATGATCTTCTTGCCTGTTGCACGATGTCTTCTTTCTCTTCTGCGCACTCCTCAGGGGGACATAACTATGGTTTCTATGGGAATTAGCGCTCCCAGGGGGACTATGTGAGGGCCTGAGCTAAAGGTCATGTATGCGTTCTTTTTGTTGAGATAAAATTGGTTTTTGTTTTGTAACGGACCATCTCTTTTTCGGTTCACTGCTGGCCTGTTTTTCAGCACATACTACTTCAACTTTTTCTTGTTCCATGATCATCTTTCTTAGCTTTCCGTTTCCGTGCCCTATTTGCATAGATTTTGCGTGTCTTTGACTCCATACTGAATGGGGCCTTCATCCTTCCTTTCTTTGAATAGCCTTTGTTGCGGATAGGGAGGCTTACACTAACTGATAATTCATCTCGTTCTTCTGTGCATAAGTCCTGTGATTTCTCCATAATCATTGATGCCTTCTCCTTTCTTTCTTTCTTTCTTTCTTTCTTTCCAACGTCTCTGTTGTAGTTGAAGATGCATAATTGATACATGTTACCGTAATATTTCCCGTTCCCTTTCGAAAACATAAGCTCTAAATTGTTAACAATGAAATATACCTTGAATTTCGCTTGTAAATACTGTTATCACATCTTTTCGTAATTTGATGCATGTTCACTATACTACTGTCAACGTTCATTACTGTGATTATAATTTGATACGCACCAATTCTATCAATAAATCACTCTCATGAGCAATACCTTTCATTCCTCTCCCAGTGTAACTTGGTTAGCAAGCAACGTGTGTCAATATTAAACAGTGAGATGGAAAAAATAACACCATTAATCTGAAAACGAATATTGAAAAACACGATCCGATCGAGGAAGGAAAAAAATCAGAAAAAATCGAGGATAACAATTTTCAAAAGGATCTAGGATAACAATTTTCAAAAGAATCGAGGATAACAATTTTCCAAAAAATCGAGGATAACAATTTTTCCAAAAAATCGAGGATAACAATTTTTCCAAAAAATCGAGGATAACAATTGCCTAGAATATTTACCGCGATCCAGTGCCATCAGTTTCCAGGACGGAGTTCAGAAATCGAGGATAACAATGCATTACCGAGGATTATAATGCATTACCGAGGATAACAACGCATTATCGACGATAACAATGCATTACCGAGGATAACAATGCATAATCGACGATAACAATGCATAATCGACAATAACAATGCATAATCGACGATAACAACGCATAATCGACGATAACAACGCATAATCGACGATAACAACGCATTATCGACGATAACAACGCATTATCGACGATAACAATGCATTATCGACGATAACAATGCATTATCGACGATAACAATGCATTATCGACGATAACAACGCATTATCGACGATAACAATGCATTATCGACGATAACAATGCATTATCGACGATAACAATGCATTATCGACGATAACAATGCATTATCGACGATAACAATGCATTATCGACGATAACAATGCATTATCGACGATAACAATGCATTATCGACGATAACAATGCATTATCGACGATAACAATGCATTATCGACGATAACAATGCATTATCGACGATAACAATGCATTATCGACGATAACAACGCATTATCGACGATAACAACGCATTATCGACGATAACAACGCATTATCGACGATAACAACGCATTATCGACGATAACAACGCATTATCGACGATAACAACGCATTATCGACGATAACAACGCATTATCGACGATAACAACGCATTATCGACGATAACGCATTATCCACGATAACAACGCATTATCCACGATAACAACGCATTATCGACGATAACAACGCAATATCGAGGATAACAACGCATTATCAAGGATAACAACGCGTTATCGAGGATAACAACGCATGATCAAGGATGACAGCGCATTATTTAGGATAACAGCACATTATCGAGGGTAACAGCACATCATGGATAACAACGTAATATCGGAGAAAACAACGTATTATCGAGGATAAAAATATATTATATCAAGGATACTAATGTATAATCGAGGAAAACAATGCATCAACATCGAATAAAACCTTGTATTGACATCGAGGGAAACAATATTTTAATTTCGAACAAAAAACAATGTATTTACATCAGAGGAAAACAACGAGTCCCTCGTAGATGAAAACCATGTTACCTTCGCAAAGGAAAACAGTCATATTAAACTAGATAATAGTTCAAGCCTCCCGAACCGAAACCCTAAAGAAGCGTTCCGAAGAGAGGAGGGCCCGCATTTAGTATGGGGATAAGGGAACGCGGAATCTATACAGAAGGGGCATAGAAACAGTTAGTTCAGAAGGAAGTTCATGAAACTAGTTAAAAGTTGGAGAAAGTAGTAGCTTCTGAAAAGCAGGACAGCAGAGAACCTAATAAAGGGGGTCCTTAACATAACAAAAAATATTTATTTCAACAGAAAGAAGACCTACTGAACTCTCAGCTCGGGACCTCAGATTAGATTAGATTAGATTATTATTTAGTTTAAGCCTCCCTATCCTCAACAAATGAGATCCAAAGAGAGGAAAGAAGAAGGCACCATTTAGTATGGAGTTAAGGGAACGTGGAATCTATGCAGAAAGGGCACAGAAACAGTAAGATGAGAAAGAAGTTCATGAAACAAGATCAAAGTTGAAGAAGAAAGTAGTAGGTGCTGAAAAACAGGACAGCAGTGAACCGAAAAAAGATGGTCCGTAACAAAATAAAAACCTATTCTATTTCAACAAAAATAAAGCCTACCTAACCTTTAGCTCAGGCCCTTACATAGTCCCCCTGGGAGCGCTAATTCCCATAGACACAATAGTTGTTCCTCTCTTAGGAGGTGGAAAACCAAAAGCGCTAATTTCGTTACACACAACCGTTATCTACGCTGATGTAGAGCATGGGGAAAATCATTGAAATTAACAGCAAAGTGAAAACAAAATCAAAAATAAAAGCAAAATCAGAAAATGTAACATAAGACAATTCAAAGAGTTTTTAGATTTTCTTAAAAGGAATTTGTTTCTTCGTACGTATTCATTTCAATTTTTATAGATGACGACTTAGGAAACATTGAGGTTAAGAGACAGCGTGGATAACAACCACCGAAGTTGCGAAAATAAAAAATTCATTGAAAAGATGAGGAATGAATTCAACGAGCAAGATTGATACGTTACTTTAAGCTTCCCTAACCATTTCAAAAGCGTTTCGGAAGGATGAAGGTAGCATTAAGTTGGCAAATAACGGAATGGGAATTTATGTACAAGGTGTATCTCCACACAAAATTCCCTGCGCATAAAACAATTCAGAAAGGAAGTTTATGAAACAAAAATTGAAGAAGTTGAGACACTGAAAAAAATAACAGCAATGGGTCGTAAAAAGGGTTCGAAGTTACAGTCTATTCCTATTTCAAAATAAAAAAAATCTATAACTTGCACCTCAGGACCTCACAACTCCTCGGCAGCGCTAATTCCCATAGTTGTATCCCCCTGCGGGATAAACAAGTAAGAACTTTCTAAGACACTCAAGTTAATATGTCAGAGAGTGACGAATAAC
Source organism: Morinoia aosen (assembly GCA_030386875.1). Taxonomy (NCBI): domain Eukaryota; kingdom Metazoa; phylum Arthropoda; class Malacostraca; order Amphipoda; family Talitridae; genus Morinoia; species Morinoia aosen. The sequence goes on along the minus strand of CM059578.1, from coordinate 5,432,470 downwards.
AATTAGTACCGTTGGTCATAAGACAAACAGAAAATTTACATTAGATGAGCTTGTTCAGGACTCCCAAGCCAAACGAAGTAGATAACCACTTTTGGCAGGGATGATCGAAGGCAACAACTTAGGTACAACCAAATTAATTTCAATGACTTGAAGACAATTTAAAAACAATTCAAGAAAGGTTTATCTCTCAAAAAATTCGAACATCGGAAAAAATCAACGCCAACTATATAAAAAACCTCGAGAAAAAAAAACGAGGATGTATACGAACTCACGGAAAACCGACGATTTTGCGATATACCGAAAACAACACTGTGCAACACGCCAAAAATTACTCGGAGAAAACATGAGAATATCAGCTCAAAATCGAGGATAATAATTTCCGAAATACAGAAGATAGTATTGAGAAATTGATTTGATTATTCACAACGAAGGCGTTCTAAATAAAGGAAAGAGGAAAGCAACATTTAGCATGGAATCGATGGAACGCGGAATCTATGCACAAGGGTAAGTAAAAACAGTAAGTTGAAAAATAGAGAAATAAGTTCACGAAACAAGACAAAAGTTAGATAAGAGGATAGCAAGTACTAAAAAACCAGACACCAGCAAACCGAAAAAAGATAATCTTTAACGAAACAAGAAAAAGCCTATCCTACTTCAACTCAAAGATTACCTAATTTTCAGCTCGGGGCCTACATTGAGAACCAACACTCTAAAGATAAAGTAAAAACGAATAAAAGATACCACCCAAAGAAAGGAAGTGTAGCATCGGAAAATTATCTACGATATCTGCACGGATTTCTACTTTATAGAACGCCGAAGCCGAAAAGTGAATTGGTTAAAAAAAACTTTTACACAAAACCGAGGATGACAATTCCGGGAAATACGAAGGCAAAAAATTTGCTCGAATGCCTCGGAAAACAATGCAGAAAAATCCAGAGAATTGAAATAATAAATCTAGAAATAACTGATCAGGAAAATATCGAGGATAACTCAGAGAAACGCCGACAAAAATGAATCACAAGAATTCAATCAAACACTTTATTAATTGAAGAAAACTGCTATTGGAGTAGAAAATCTATAACTTCAGAGACATCCAATATACATCACTTTGAAGATGTCGACCATGGCTATTCGAAGAAAAAAGAGCAACTTCAGGAAACATCAAGGCTGTACAATTCAGAGACATCAGAGAAAACTCGGAAAACATTAAGAAAAACAAGCTGCGGTAGACTACACACAGAAGTGCCAAGTGCATATAAGGCTTAAGGGAAAATTATTTTATTTTGTCGGCCACAAGTACGACGAGCACACATACATGGCGGCAAATATTATGTTTGGTTAAGTCGATCTTAGTCTATAAAAAGATAAACCTTAAACGTCAATTCCGTAACGGGAATTTCTCCATGAGGAAACAGAAAATTTGAGTGAATCATTCAGAAAGATTTGAAAAACAATTGAATTAAAAAAAATAATTACGTAAGGCAACTAGAGAAATTCGAGAAAGAAGTTTGAAATTTTGATCTCATTGAATAACATGCGCGCAAATAAGAAGAAAATATATATTTTCAGACCTGTAAATCGCCGTATAAAAAACCGAGAATATCCGTACACATTCAAAAATGAAAGGTCAGTCTCAAGGAAGATAAATTAGGCAATGATATAAATGAAAAAACGAACATCTATAAAATATGAATTTTCAAGACATCCACATCAATATGAAAATATATTGAGCATAGCAACAGTAAAACAGAGACGACACACACGATGTTTCAAAGCATAAGGCACTTTAGGGGATGCAATATACGGAAGAGAAAAGTACACGGGAAAATGGTAAAAAGTATTATAAACACACACAAGATAAACCAATATCAAAGAAGAACAAATAGTTGACATATAAATTGAGATAAATTATGAATTGTAACCACGATATGTTAAAATATATGTAAGCCGTTTACTCATCTGATGAGGTAAATTATGAATTGCAACAATCATGCGTTAAAATATACATATACATAAGCCGTTTATTTAGTCACCATTTGAGTACATACTATATAACAAGTATTGAATCCTCTCATGAACACTAGAACCGACTCGGAACACGTGACCTACGCATCATGAATCATCAAAGTTGCGCCCGTAGCAACGCGCTACTGCTTAGCCTCAGGGCAACAACCACCCTCTTACAGGCAAACTGAACACAGGCACTGGATGCGATGGATGTAATGCATATGTACAGTCTATTGCTCTCACCACTTATTCTCAATAAAGTGACGGTTACGCATCGATAACCACGACTGAGAAGTCACATAGCGGTAGACTTAAAACTACGAATTTGTCAAATCCATCCAAAATGCTTGCACTTCTTTGTCTCTTCTTATTTGTACCAGAAACATTTTCAGTTTGAGTTGAAAAAGACACTTAAACGTAGGGTAGTTCTTGAAACGTGGCTAAAGCAGAGCACTGAACTTGAAATATTAACGATAATACCACTGTGGAAGGGTGTTGATAAAATCAGTAAACTCTACGAGAAATATCAAACAGGACGGAGAAAGTAGCGCCACACACTAGTGACCACGTTGCAAGCGCTAAACTTGAAGAGTAACGCTAAAAAATATGCAAGTTAGCAAAGCTTGAATGCACGGAGACGCGAGGGGTGCCTTCTTATGAATTATCGGCAGCCTCAACATAACGTGACGAAGATAGGACACCGCCAGATTGAGTGGAGCCCCCAAATTCAAGCAACACTTAAAAGCACTGTACGGCTCTTCCTTTCACATTAGTTCAAATTTCCGACCTTAATAGCGTAGTAATATACAATATTCGAAGCAGAGTCACAATATGCATTAAACGGAGAAGTACGTACTTTAAATGCTTTCTATACACAATCGCTTATAAACTCCGTATACCTTCGCTCTCCCCCGCACGCTTTCCTCTCTATGGAACACCTTTATTGTGGCTAGGGAGGCCTGAACTCATAATCTGATCTCTCTCAGCGTTCCACTAAGTTCTCACAACTCTCAGTAGTGAGTTGCGCCTACAGTCTAATGTCCTCCGTTCAAAGAAATGAAAGCAACACAAATTATTCAACGAAGAGCTAATTGTCATGAACTAGTTAATGGTGTCATCTCCTGTAGGACTAGTAGCTTTAGAGATGCATCATGTCTTAAAACCTCGCTTGAATTCACTTATTTCTCATTAGTGAATTAGGACGTCAAATTGATCAACCTACATATAGTTCAGTGCATTTTAACACGTTCGTCGCGATGTGAGCCAGCAGTGTATACGGAGGGGATTTTGGTAAGTAAAGCAAGGCAAATGACTAAGAACTAAGTCAACTAAGAACTAAGTCGCAGACTAAGTACATATCGCACGAAAAGTCACATAAGTTAATATTTGTATACGCTTTCATTTTTCACGGAGTATTTCACTCGGACACAGTACAGAGTCCCGACGAGCCCGCTTGCGCTAAGCACATTATCGGTCTCGGATCACTAAAAGAAACAGAGTGCGTCAAAAGAGCCCTGGAAGGCACCAACAGATTGGCCACATCTCTTCCACCGCAGAGACCTGCTCCACAGTTTCAAGCTTCACATCTTTGAGAGAGAACTACTCAATTCAAGGTCTTCAGAGCACCGATGTTGTACGGAGTTTGCTCCGGTCCCGATAATATGCCAAGCATCACTGTATCTGCTTTGTGGCTAAGGGAAACACATGCGCCGAGCAGCAGTGTGAATTTGACATATAGCAAGGAAATGCTCGACGTTAAGAGGAACACAAGACTCTAGGCAGTACAGTTGTGGGAGCCGCTCAATGAGATGATGGTGGGTCAGTCCTACACAAGGCGCATCAGCTTCTCATAGATCTCAGTAACTATTTGATGGTCACTGGCGTAAGCCTGGACAGCGTCTATGACACTCATAGAGTCAGTGTATATGGTAAAGCGGTAATAGGGGTTGCGCTCAATCAGTTGCAACGCCTCTATGATAGCGCATAACTCCGCCGTGAACACCGAGGTCTCTGAAAGAAGCTTTTCACCTCTTATTACCTCCCTAGACACAGCAGCGCACCCAACAGCATTGACAGTTTTGGAGATGTTCTCTAAGAAAATGCATTGCAATATATTAGTGGGTAGGGAGTGTTTTTTGGGCAATTGACACCCGGAGCAGAAAGTATCAATTGGTATGCACAAGTTAGGAGCGTTATCCGTGTGGACAGGGCACACCAACATGACACCTAGCTGCGTTGCATGACTCATATCCTGATAATTCTTTGAGGAAGGGAGGAAATATGTAAATAGTAAATATTGCCCAGGGGTGCGCGCACACTCATCCAAGTAGGAGAGAGGGGAAGTTGTACCAGTCGGGCAAAGTACTGTGGGCTAAGCAATACTCGGCTTGCCCAAAGGAGAGATTCTACGCTTTCGACACACACAGACTAAGAGTGTGTGAAGTTTGAAAAGCACCAGTGCACAAGCAAAGCGCAACATGGTGTAGAGGGCCCAGCTTGGCAAGTAAGGTGGCCCTTGCATGCTGGTCGAAAATGCAGCCATAATCTAGCTCTCTTCTGATCAGGGTTCTGTAAAGTTTGATCAGCGTCGCACTCTCGGCTCCCCAGAAAGGCCAGGATGACACTTCAGAAGATTCAGTCTTCTGATGCAGTCAGACTTTAGAACGGTCAGGTGGGGTTTCCAGGAGAGTTTGTCATCCATGATCAACCCCATGAACATGGCACTGCGTGCAAAATTCACCAGATTCAAAATTCAAAATTCACTGCGTACAAAATTCACCCAAAATGCAGGGGGTCGTGGCGATTGCGGCCCTTGAAGTGGAGTGCCAAAGTTTTTGCTGAAGAGAATACAAGCCATGCTTCGGTGGCCCAGTTACTTCCATTGTTGATCGCCATTTACATTCGGTGCGTCAGAGCAGGTAGGTGTGCGAATGAGGAGCAAAGCATGAAGTCGTCACTCTTTACTTGGAAGGCAGAGCTGAGCTGTTAAGATTTGTTTGCGGCTTTTCCGATTTTGAAACGGCCAAGACCGTTGCAGTGCGCCAAGGACAAGGGTATGTATGCATGCTGCATATTATATTATAAATTTGAAGTGAGTGGTGAATTGCCGTATAATGTACAATTGTACATATATGCTTCGACTTATTGTAGTGGATGCCAGGATTTTCATAATGTTGCTGATAGATCAGTAGTCACGAACTCAATTTTTATAATTACTCATCCAAAGCTAGAGGAAGGCACGGTCTAGTTAATGGTAGCTAATTTTCATAATTGCTCACCACAAATGACTTTGAAGTTGAAATGAATATTGAACTATGGTTAAGCCCATATTGGTCACGTGGTAAAAATAAGGAAAGAACTAAGCAAAACATGACACGCGCATGAGAGCCAGCGCAGTGGCTTCATCACGCACTCCGTCATCCAACATACAACTTAATAAATGCACAAGGAACAACGTCTACTTTATTAGTATTTATATGCAACTAACTCAATATATAAATCTATATATATTATCTACTCGAAGAGCATTAACGGCATAAACTCTACACTAATGCAGGACAATTGATCTCGATGAGTCAACCCACTAATTAGCTCCAAGATACTGAGTCAAACGGCGCCGAGTTGAGAGGTGGCGCGAGCTGCTGCAGCCACGTCAGCGCTGAGCGGCGTTGTGCGGGTGGTCGGTGCGCCCTCATCCCAGCTGGGTTGCGAGAGGAGGGACTTTGAGGGGGGACTTGGAAACGCGAGGAAGAGGACTTTGGAGACGTTGAGGGAGGGTCTTTGGAGACGTTGAGGGAGGGTCTTTGGAGACGTTGAGGGAGGGTCTTTGGAGACGTTGAGGGAGGGTCTTTGGAGACGTTGAGGGAGGGTCTTTGGAGACGTTGAGGGAGGGTCTTTGGAGACGTTGAGGGAGGGTCTTTGGAGACGTTGAGGGAGGGTCTTTGGAGACGTTGAGGGAGGGTCTTTGGAGACGTTGAGGGAGGGTCTTTGGAGACGTTGAGGGAGGGTCTTTGGAGACGTTGAGGGAGGGTCTTTGGAGACGTTGAGGGAGGGTCTTTGGAGACGTTGAGGGAGGGTCTTTGGAGACGTTGAGGGAGGGTCTTTGGAGACGTTGAGGGAGGGTCTTTGGAGACGTTGAGGGAGGGTCTTTGGAGACGTTGAGGGAGGGTCTTTGGAGACGTTGAGGGAGGGTCTTTGGAGACGTTGAGGGAGGGTCTTTGGAGACGTTGAGGGAGGGTCGTTGGAAGCGTTGAGGGAGGGACTTTAGAGACGTTGGGAGAAGGACTTTGGAGACGTTGGGGGAAGGACTTAGGAGACGTTGGGGGAAGTACTTTGGAGACGTTGGGGGAAGGACTTAGGAGACGTTGGGGGAAGGACTTTGGAGACGTTGGGGGAAGGACTTTGGAGACGTTGGGGGAAGGACTTTGGAGACGTTGGGGGAAGGACTTTGGAGACGTTGTGGGGAAGGACTTTGGAGACGTTGGGGGAAGGACTTTGGAGACGTTGGGGGAAGGACTTTGGAGACGTTGGGGGAAGGACTTTGGAGACGTTGGGGGAAGGACTTTGGAGACGTTGGGGGAAGGACTTTGGAGACGTTGGGGGAAGGACTTTGGAGACGTTGGGGGAAGGACTTTGGAGACGTTGGGGGAAGGACTTTGGAGACGTTGGGGGAAGGACTTTGGAGACGTTGGGGGAAGGACTTTGGAGACGTTGGGGGAAGGACTTTGGAGACGTTGGGGGAAGGACTTTGGAGACGTTGGGGGAAGGACTTTGGAGACGTTGGGGGAAGGACTTTGGAGACGTTGGGGGAAGGACTTTGGAGACGTTGGGGGAAGGACTTTGGAGACGTTGGGGGAAGGATTTTGGAGACGTTGGGGGAAGGACTTTGGAGACGTTGGGGGAAGGACTTTGGAGACGTTGGGGGAAGGATTTTGGAGACGTTGGGGGAAGGACTTTGGAGACGTTGGGGGAAGGACTTTGGAGACGTTGGGGGAAGGACTTTGGAGACGTTGGGGGAAGGACTTTGGAGACGTTGGGGGAAGGACTTTGGAGACGTTGGGGGAAGGACTTTGGAGACGTTGGGGAAGGATTTTGGAGACGTTGGGGGAAGGACTTTGGAGACGTTGGGGGAAGGACTTTGGAGACGTTGGGGGAAGGACTTTGGAGACGTTGGGGGAAGGACTTTGGAGACGTTGGGGGAAGGACTTTGGAGACGTTGGGGAAGGATTTTGGAGACGTTGGGGGAAGGACTTTGGAGACGTTGGGGGAAGGACTTTGGAGACGTTGGGGGAAGGACTCAGGAGACGTTGGGGGAAGGACTCAGGAGACGTTGGGGGAAGGACTTTGGAGACGTGGAGGGAGGGACTTTGGAGACATGGAGGGAGGGATTTGGAGACAACGTGGAGGTCAGATTCGCTCAAGACTACAGCAACACAAAGAGCGTAGCAAGTGATCTGCAAAATTAAATCATATTTTAGCATTGAAAAACATTCAACATTTTATGTATTATCTGAGGCAATAATTTACTTCATATTTCTACATTTTAAGAGCCGAGTAAACTAAGTGAGGTGCCATTTAAGCAACTAAGGCTAACTGAACACTCGCAAGAATAAGATGTGCGCACAGTGTGATGAGAGAAGCACAAAAAGCACCTTCGAATGCAGGTAATTTTTGATGACTTCAATATACTGTGGGCTGCGTGGCGCTTCAAGCCTCTGTGCGCACACATGCTGCCACTGTTGAACATTATCAGTAAAAATATTGAACATATGAAAGATAACTTCAGAATAAAAATTGAGTGAAACATTACGTGAGGTGCAAGTTACATTGCTACGGAAACCAACAACAGGACCAACTTTAGCAGCGTGTGGAACAGCTCTCGTCACACGCACACCCGTGGAACCGCCACTTGCACATATATCACTAGTCTACAAACGTTGTTGCTGGTGTGGGTAATCGTACTTTACGTTAGTCATATCAGTAATCGTACTCTTCATTAACCATATCAGTAACAGTATTATCTGTAGGTAGTATAGTTACCATACTCTCCGTTAGTAGTCTGAATAACCACATTCTCCCTTAGTAGTCTCAGTAACCATACTCTCTGTTAGAAGAGTCAGTGACTATACTCTCCGTTAGTGGTGTCAGAAACCGTACTCTCCGTTTGTGGTGTCAGTAACCGTACTCTCCATTAGTGGTGTCAGTAACCGTACTCTCCGTTAGTGATGTCAGTAACTGTACTCTCCGTTAGTGGTGTCTTTAACCGTACTCTCCTTCACAAGTATCAGTAACAGCACACATTAGCAGTAGTCAACAGTGATGGTGTCAGACAGCAGTAACCAGCGCATTAGTAACACGAGAGTTAGTAGTGAACCAGTCCCTTCAGAGTGCACTCGTACAACGAAGTAGCAGTCGTACCTCCAGTGTTTGTCTTTCCGTCGTGGGCATGATCCACGAGATGGCAGGCAACTGTTTCTAAATAGCTCATGCGCGTCCAAACTCGTTAATGTCGCCGTCGCCTGCCACGCCGCACTACGTAAGTCGGTCTTTCAATATCAACTCCGCAGTCAAGCGAGCGCAATCGTGAACATAACAATCCAGTGAAAGATACACAGCCGTCTCACAGAGAACGAATGAAAATGTTGAGATTTAAAATGGCAGTGGGACTCGAGAGTTCCCTTGCGGCTAACAAAACAAGAGAAAAAGAAAACAAGGGATAGCATTTAAAGAGAACAAGAGACGAGGAAAAGAAGGGGTGTGATTTAAAGAAAAAGAAAAGGAAAACAACAGATGGGTACAACTCTAGTCATGGATAGCCTGGCGCACAAGCCCAGCTCATACGGAAGAAGCGAAGTAAATAAAGTTCTCTAAAGTTAAAAGACGAGTAAATAAAAGGTAATTAATGCTGCACCACCTGCCTTGTGGCCAGGTGGTTTCCAAAGTCTGCACGACGAACGAGAGGCTCATAAAATGCACAAGTCAAAAACACAAAATATTCAAGTGATGTAATTATTTTTAACGCGCATCAGAAGTAAATTTATGTGCGGAGGGGAAATGATTCACACGTACAATATGCAATAAGTAGTACTATTACACTCGGAAAAATCACTATATAATAAATAAATAATATATATAAATAAATAATACATATAATATAAAATTACACACAAAATAACCACACGTCAGCAACAGGGACCTTGCCGCTTTAAATAACAGAGTAAAAAATATTTACACTTCTTAATTGCTGGAAAAAAAGCTAAAAATCAGTTTTCATCTCATGGATCCCCTAATGAAGACCCCATTTCACAACACGGGGCTAAGACCAAAAGCTTACTTTCTCCATCCTGCAAAGCGTACATAATACCGCTTCATAATGTCTTATAATAAAATAAGTAGACAAAATCCACTCTGTAAAACGTTTCGGAGACCTGCTCCAACCCCAGTAAGTGAATCAGTGAAACTTGGTCAAGAGAACAGTGACTGTTCCCTTTACCATGTTTTATAATTTACAGTCCCCCTCCGATGTTTGTAGTTTTCAAGTTCTTGTAAATTTGTTGGATTTGTTACATGAACTCGTGACTTAAGGTAGCCCCACAAGAAGAAGTCGCATGGAGACAAATCTGGAGAACGAGGAGGCCAAGCAATGTTACCAAATCGTAAATGAAGAGCCCTAACCTGTTAAAACAGCCGTGGCAGTCATTTGGACATTATCCTCAATACCTGAAGTTAATTAACCAAGAAATTGTCATTGTTTCAAATAAAACAAGTTTCAGCTTCCTAGCATCCATAATTTTCCTTTTACTTGCAAATTAACCGGGTCAGTTACCTCTGGCCCACCCTGTACAATGTAGACCCTTGAACACGGGCCAGCATGCGTGCGTGCGTGCGTGTAATCCAACAGGCAGGACGCACGCACCGCAGCCTCATTCCCGTCTCCCAATGAGCCGTGCCTTATTACGGTCAAATAAATTTCAAAATATCGCGAGTGTTCACAAAACCGTCATTCCAGTCTACGAAAATTTATCTTTAAATAGTTGCATTGCATATCTTATCGTGAATATAACTGCACAACTATCTCTAAAATTCCCTTAAAATTTCGCGACCCAATGTCTCATGAAGAAATGATTTTAAATTGTTCGATGCACTGAGCTTTACCTGCCACAACAACTACAGAGATGAGCCAGAGCAAGCCTTGATATCGACATGAAAGTTCCCCTCGTGGAGGTCGCTAGCACGGAACGTCGGTCAACAACCGGCGACAGCAGCCATAGAGCAAACGTGACAGTTTTCACTAATTAGTTTAATCAAACCAATAATATTACTACGGACACACTTAAGAAACGGCGACGAGGACAGAACCTATCCGTTGGGAGTTGTGCGATAAGTTCTTTTAATTAAGAATACGCTGTAGTGACACAAATAAATTAATAAAAAAATTTCAGTTGGCACGTAATCTGACATAGTAATAAACTTTTATAATTTCATTGATTCTAGTCATACAAAGGCGACCTCAAGAGAGCGACGAGAAGGGACCATTTAGTGTCGAATAAGGAAAACGAGGAATCTATGCACAAAATGCCTTTCTACACACAATACCCAGAGATAGAAATAGACACGGACCTAAACCTATTTTCTACCTTACAGATGAATAGTTTCTTCAAGAATAAAATTACAAATCATCAACACTAACTTGTCTTGTACTTCACAAGGGAATGTCTTGCTTAGTAAGACTACTAACGAGAATACCGAGTCTTTATGGAGGCTTGTTGAGACCATTACTGATATTTCAAATGAGCATTATGTTTAATTCAGATTTATTCTTGGGAAAGCGTAATTTACATATAAATAGTAAAACTAAGGCGGGTAAAAGAAAAAAATAATATTAAAAATATTATTAAAATATTATTAATATTATTATAATAATAATATTAATATTATTAAAAAATAATATAATAATATAATTTTTTCATTTAATTTCCATTAACAATTTGTATTCATGTACTGTATTTACCATTTTTCAATTTATTATTCCAGATATTGAAAATGAGTATGGATATGCTCGAAAGCTCTATTTTTAAAATACATCGTGAGATTTTGTGAAAGATGTTTTTGCCCGCCTTAGTTTTACTATTTATATGTTTAATTCATTAATATTAATAGACTTTAATATTAACTTTAAAAAAATGAACTACTTCGAACAAATATGAACTTGCAAACATAATGAATTACTAGGACCCCAAACATGATAAAAATATCATACGGCACTACAGCTCCCACAAAGCTGGCATAACATACACCACACCTGAGGAAGCCTCCTACAGATCTTATACTCATCGAGAGTTAACTATAATAACAAACAAAAAAGAAATGCATTCTTCAATTTAATGATAATAATTATCACTATTCTGTACTCATGATTAAATAAAACGTAGTAACTATTTATGAAGTTCACAGTATATGAACGGTCTTATAACTGCGACGGGCGCCATTTCGCACAAAGTGATACAGCGAGATGCAAGCAGCGTCAATTAACAAAGAAAAAACTACGTGTCTCGTTCAGCTAATTGGCAAGTCAGATGTGTCAGCAATACAAGGGAAATAATCGCGTCGTTATTATCACGGTGCTTAGGATCAAGGACTGTAATTAGATCCCCTTTCCGATGCGACGGCTATGCGCATATACTCGGTATGTAACGCATCTTGCGTTGTCGCAAAGTGCTGAGTGGACCACAAGAACCCGAACTGTGATGTTAAATGGCAATAGCTCGGCGATCAATTCAACTATTTTTGTATCCCTGATGCATCAAGTATCACTGATACATGAAACACCACTGATGCACCAAGTATCACTGATTCACTAATACATGAAGCATCACAGGTGCACTAAGTATCATTGATACACTCCTTCGAATAATATAGACCGCAAGAACGCGATGTTAAAGGGCTCACCCTCATACCTGTACTCAAACCATCCAGTATCTTCTACTGAACGCGAGGCTGGCAAACTGAAGGCTGGAATGGCAATATACATAACATGGAGACAACATCAGGCAAGGCCCAGCTTACGCCGGACCCACACATACGTGAGGGTGAGCCCTGAGTAGAGCCAGCTCCTCCACTGGGACCGCTCCTGGGCTTCGACCCGCTCATGCACGACAGCGCAGGTCTTCTTGCGGTCGTTTGACCTGCCAGACTTGAGGTCGCACAGCAGCCGCTTCTTGCACTCGGCGTCACACGGCTCGCGCTTCGGCGAGTTCTTCCAGTAGTGCCTGCACGCGTAAATTTTCTTATTGGTTTACGTGAATCGTGCAATCTGGGTTCCGTAACTTTCACCATTCCAAATCGTGAGAAATTTAGTTCCTTATTTTGAAATACAAATGTGGAGAAAAGATGACATGGTTCCATAATTTGGAATACCCATTCTGACTAAAGTTTCATACCTCAAAAATATTGTGAATAAGGGTCGTCTGTTTTCCATTTCAAACATCAGCATTTACAACTCCGAGCGAAGTTTTAGCATAGTCATGTACAGGGTGGCCCAAACGTCACTTTACCATTTCATATATTATGGCAAGTCTATACATCACAAATACTAAGTCTTATTAAACACCCTACTAAATTAAAAAACTCTGCTACTCTCCTTCAAGTAATATAAACCGCACGAAAAGAATATACCGTAATTTACTACCGAATTCTAGCCATTCGAAGAGCAAAAAGATGGTTTTTGCCTTTGTATCACAACTGGCATGAATAGAACATTGTACCTATGATAAAGTCTGGCCGTAATAAGAGTTTCAAAACATGAAACAGACTGGACATAATATTTAAAAGTGACTCATAGACCACTCTGTGTCCCACAAAAGACTTCATTCTTGTAAGTCAGTCACATCGCAACTCGAGGCGCGGAGATAGGCTACGCGGTATCCAGGAGACGAAGTCACCTGTCTGCCACTCAGTAGCCAGTCATTTGGCACTCGAGCAATAATACTTGCTGCTATGCAGTGCAGAAGGAATGAATGAAACGAGCGGTTCGCCACGTACATTTCTCGCTTCCAAGCTACTGGTCTCAGACTGCAATGTGAGAGTGAACTGGATATTTACTTGGGTCAACCCAAACGCGCATTTGGAGGCGAATTGAAAAACAAACAAGACAAGCCAACACGCACGACTTAGAAGTTTACACTTGAATGCGTTGAGCCACAACAGACGGCACAAGCAGACGACCAGAGAAGGTTAGATTGAATTAGATGTTAACTTAAGCCTCCCTAATTGTTAAAAAAAAAGCGTTCCAAAAAAAGTAAGGAGGAAGGTACCATTCAGTAAGAAGATAATGGAACGCGAAATCTATGTAGAAGGGGCATAGAAACATCAAATTGAGAATGAAGTTTATGAAACAAGATAAATATTGAAGAAGAAAGTAGTAGGTGCTGTAAAACAAGACAGCAGTGAACCGAAAAAAAATGTGACGACGAGAGACGGAAGTGGACACACCTGTAGAAGGTGTCAAAGAGCTGCTGGTCCTCGACCATCCTGTAGACGAGGTTGTCCCAGTCTACGGGCAGCAGGGAGCGCATCTCGTACGCCTCCCTGGCAGAGTAGAGGCGGTACCAGTGGGGGTCGGAGCCTGCGTTGCGCGGCAGGTTCGCCACGTCCAGGTCCATGATCCACGTCTCGTGGTCCACCACGCGCTGCACACACACGTTATATGCTCACGTACTATTTTTGAATCACACAGTTTCAGTTCCTATAGTTAAATAACAGTTTCAGTTCCTATTTTTAAATAACAGTTTCAGTTCCTATTTTTAAATAACATAGTTTTAGCTCCTATTTTCAAATAACAGAGTTTCAGTTCTTATTTTTACTAGTTGCATTTATCTCTTTGGCCGCTCCGTGCGGAAGAAGACATGTAAAATCAGCACCATGAAGCACAATAATGACTTTCATAAGAACGAGACTATTGAGTTGCGGCACTACGACGAAGGCATGAACGAGACGGCTAAAATTATAGAAAAATTAGACTCGGTACTAACTTACGTGCTTAGTTACGTCCTGTTACGCAGGGTACACCAACTCGGAACAGTCCTACAGTACGGACAGGACTAAGTATCACAGGACTATGCCTAGAATACAAACCCATAAGCAAACTCAGCACCCTCACCCTCTCACCTCGTAGAGGGCAGAACTGAGGTACGCTGCACTACCCTCGCGCGTGATACACTCATTTAACTTACCGTACGTCACACTTACCGTATTAAGTGGAAGTTCGAAGAACTACTGTCTTGAGATGAGATTTGATTACAAGTTGGTTCAAGCGTCCAAAACCCCAACGAAGGTGTGGTCAAGAGAGGAAGGATGAAGCTGCCTCATGTATGAAATTGAGGGAACGGGGAATCTACGCACAAGATGTGTCCCCATACTCTGTACATAGAAACAGCAAGATTGAAAGAAGTTCTGAAGCAAGATTGAAGTGGAAGAAGACGGTAATAGATGGTGGAAAAAAACAAGCAGTGAACCGAAAAAGATTGTCCATAACATAACAAAAACTTATCCTATTTCAACTAAAAGAAGGCTTACTCAATTTTCAGTTGGGACCTCATATCATTTGCTTGGAAGCGCCAATTATCACCCGTGAAAGTAGAACTTTTTATTGCGTGGGGATTTGTGAGAACAATGAAGGAAAATAAACACCGCAATGAATCATGTTTCTTATCGTATCTGAGATACTGACTCTATCAAGAGCGAGAATAAAATCACGAAATCAAATGAAGTGTGAGCTTTGCCTTAGTAACTATTGAAAGCGTGACACAGAGACAGGCACGAGGTAGGTACAGCCGTATAAATACAAGGAATGGCCATTGCAGTGATGACAAAAGAATGGAAGTCGTAATTATACTCTTAGAAAATCTGAAACGCATCATAGAAGTCTGTCCTTCCTAAGCCACGTAGGCAATCGCTACAGGTCTAAAATAATAAACTGTGAAACAGATAATGGGTCATTTCAAAGGTAACTTCCCCTAAAAATGTACGTAAAAGTTTGCGTTGACTACACTTAATTCTAACTGAACAGCCGGCCACTTAAGATTCGGCAACGGTCTCTAGACACGCCTTTTTGTCAGAAACACATGTCGTCGTTCATTGCTTGCAAAAAAAAACGAATAAAATAAGGCTAGACTGAACATCACATGCTCGCAAGAAGCACGGATGAAATGAGGCTAGACTTACGTGGGCGCCCTCCCTGGTATCCTTCTCGACAAAGTAGACCCTGTAGCCCGGATTGAGGTCGGCGTAGGTGGTGACCGAGGGTCCGACATATGCGATGCTGGTCGGTCTACTGACGTTATCAGCGTCGTAGAAGACCTCGAGCTCGTCGTAGTGCGTGTGGCCGTAGAACTGAGCCGTGATCGTGGACTCGTATCTACAATACCGGCCGGACAGACAGGAATACCAGAGGTAATGAGTGACACCCGGAGAGAGGCATGAAATGATGATGATGATGATTGTGAAGCAGTGAAGAGGCTCGTATCTGCTATACAGGTGTGCAGATGGGGTGCATCACACGTGAGAGGGGAATTAGAGAGAAGCGGGAAGATGAGAGGGAGAAAGAAAGGGATGATGTTGAGTTCGCAAATTATTTGAAATTCTGAAGGGCGAAAATATAATAAAACCATGTGAGGATCAGCACATGAGGAACAAACAAGCAGAGATGTGAAATTGAAAATATCAGAAGTGTAGGATGCAGGCCACACAACTCTTGCTGAGAAAGTAGCTAGAACATAAAGGAGACTATACAGTACTGGAGAATGAAGTAAAAGCAGTAATTAATAGAGGTAAGGTGGGTATAAGAGACAGGTAAAGAAAATCTGCTGAGAAAATAAAAGGAAAGTAAAGTACATACAACAGCGCGAGTAAATAATGCGAAAAACAGCACGAAAACCAACATAAAAAATCATTCACAATAAGGAAGAGACTTTGGAATCGTGAATAAGAGTTGAAAGCAAATAGAAAGTTTTTGAAGAAACAGTTTGAATATGTGAAATGAAGACAAACCTACAATAAAGAAGAGAGTAAAAAGAGAACATGGAACGTAGCAAAGCTGAGCGAGTTAGAGGTATTCAAAAGACTCGTGAGAAATGAAACTAAGTATACAGGCAGTAAAGGAAACGACTCACATAGAAAGAAGTTATGAATGCATTGAAGGAAAAAGTAAGAAGAAAAGAATCAATAACGTCAAAAAAAAGATAAAGAGGAAAGAGAGAAGGTATAGACTAATAACGGTATACACAGAAAGTAGCTGGAAAATTGTTTGATACAATTGAGGAGAGTGCAATCACGGAGCTGGCGAAGATGATCATGAACATGTGCAAAGTCAAGAGGTGAGATGACTCAAGACGTGAATAGGAGCCCTAACGACACATGACCCACAAGAGTAAGAGCATCTGGTGGTGCTCACAGCACACATCACTGCACAGGAGACCAGCAAACGCTCAATTCTGTACAAACGGGAAGTCAGAAGTCCATGCGAAACCCAAGTCCGAAATTCAGAGTCAAGTTTCAGGAGCAGTCAGGAGTAGAGGCAGGTAACGCAGATACCCTCCAGAGAAGTCACCTGAGGTAATTTTGTCGTCATGCAGTAGGGAAGTCACGTTACCTCACTTGACATCGCCGTGGCTGCGTCCTCATTGGTCAGTCTAGCTAGCATACCTCGCGTGTGTGTCAATGTCGCAGCGCCATCAAGTGCCCTTCTATCTCCGGAATACTAACGAAGCATACGTCTCGATTCCAAGTCCTTAAGCTACTCCAGACGCGGTCGGTATCCGTGATACCTTGATGCCTGAGACTCGGATATAATAGCGGGGACATGACCCCCTAACACCGACTACGGCAGCCACCTCAAAATTGAGGTAAAAAGGGGCGCTTAAACGTGCTATTCGAACCTTTTGCGAGCCTTCAAAGTCGCCTTGTACGCTGTAGATGCGATAGCCGGGGTTCATGCGGTAGTAGGAGGTCTGCGAGGGCGCTATGAAAGCCACGTTGGTGACCCTGTATCTCCTGAAGGGGTCGTAGAACAGCTCGAACTCGTCATAGTGAGTGTGGCCGTAGAACTGCGCCGTGATCGTCTCCTCGTACCTACAGGTAGACGTCAGGTCGTGTCATGGTGAGGGTCGTGTCAAGTCATGGTCAAACACTTCAGGCTACGGTAGAGCATGAGCCAAGTCTCAGCAAGCAAGGTAGAACAATAAGCTCGGTGGGCAACTAAGCACACAAATCAAGTCAGAAATAAATACCACTTTTTAAAGACATACTCTGAAAGAACATAGTGGGCAGCGTTAACGTCCGTTATAATTGGGATGACACGAGGGCAACAGATCAAAATATCAACAACGCTAGCGTCCAAGGACGACGAATTACCAAAACTTTCTAACAAATACGATGAAAAATCGAATTACCATGAGATTCCATCGTATGGCTCCTAACCTGAAAATCTTCGATGATTCTTTTGGAACTACAAATATGCTATCATCAATTATGTATTGCAAAAATTTGTTGAATGACCCCAATTTTAAACAAATGAAAGCCATAGTTAGTCAAGTTCTATTTGGGTCTAACTTTTTTGAGAATTTCACTACATGGTTCAAGTGAATTCATCACTTCAGGTAACGTGGAAATTAAAGGGTGTGGAGTTCAGGGCCCCGTCCGCTTGGTATAGTCCATTGCAACCGCAACCACTACAAGAAAAGACTATTTTATTTCCTCTACCGTGGTTGAAATCCCCCACCGCCCAGTGGGGTACAACAGTCCCCACACTGACGGAAGGGGAGCGTCGTATCCATACACCACTCACCTGTTGACGATGGTGTAGAAGTTCCTGCTCCAGACTTTGAGGCAGTCGTGGTAACCAGGGGGGATGTGGCCGAGGATGTGCACCTTCTCCCCCTTCAGCTCAGCCGCCTGCAGCTCGTACACCAGCCACTGCAGCTGGTCAGCGGGGTCTTCCGAGTCGAGCAGCAGCCACCTGGTACACAGGTGGTGAACACCGTGATAGCAACGCGTCAACGATAGCTCTGTCACCTCGCACTTGACTACATGGAGAGACACGTGGTCAAGCCTCAGCAACATGAAGCAATAAAGGTGGGCGGGTGTGCAACCATTGTGTTGTGTACACAAAAAATTAACCGACTCTAAAACTAAGGCTAAGCTTTTGTTAACGATGTATCGCTCACTTATACGGTTTACCACGCAGGCAGGAGAGAGCGTAGCATTTTGCTCACCTTCATCCATTTATTCATTTCTTGAACATACGTCAATGGAGAAAAGCTGATCTATGTCTCAATGTTTATTAATTCAACATCTGCTTCATTTCACCAACTTTCTCCAACAAACGATGATCCTAATGTAATATTGTCACTCACTTCACACACTAGTCTATTATCTCCGTTCAGAGAACTGTGCACTTTCTTACATTTTTACAAAAATTACCCCCCGACGTTTGTACCTACGAACACACACTCCAAAGAACAAGAACACGCACACCCGTACGAACCAATTCTTGTTGTTGCAGAAGTTCATGTTGAGCGAGATGATCCTGAAGCCCGGAGCGAGGAGCACAGAGTAATATCCCCCCTTCTGGATGGTGGGGGCGGTGTGGGGGGGCAGCCACTGCAGCCACTGCACCATGAGGTCGTCGTACAGCCACTGCACGCTGTGCTGTGCCGGGATGCTGGGTGGGGGGAAGCTGCAACACAACATCCCTCTACAGACTCACACCCAACATCACCGGAAAATATTTACGGTGAAAAACACCGTATTTACACACACAACTCTTGTGAAATACGGCTAAGCATACAAGCAATAAAGAAAATAACTAACGAAGAAGCTAGTGATGAATGCATTGAAGGACAATGAAGAAAAGAATCAAAGAATCATTAACTCGTAATGATAATAACCTCGTCACAGGCCATTAATAAATGCCTTCAGATTCCATTAGAAGATAGTCTTAGCCTCCCTGACCACAACAAAGATGTTTGATGGATAAAGGCACCATTCAGTATGGAGTCAAGGGAACGCAGAAACTATGCACATAGTCTGTTCCCGCCGTACGAGATCCCCTGGGCATAGAAACAATAAGTTGAGAAGGAAATTTATGAAACAAAATAAAGCTCGTAGAAGAAAGTAGTAGGTAAGTGCTCAAAAACAGGGCAGCAGTAAACCGTGAAAAGATAGTCGTTAACAAAACAACGAACCTACTTCATTTTAACGAAAGAAAGCCCTTCCAAATTTTCAGCACGGGACCACGCATTTCCCCCTTGGAGAGCTGCAATATACCTTCATTAGTTATAACATATTGGGCGCAGAGCGCGTACCCCACACGCGAAACAGCAGGGACAGACCACAGCTCCTCCACCAACACCAGCACAGACGTTAATGCTCGCACTCTACGTAACGCTCTCCTCAATTCACGGTTTGTTTTACCAAACTTGAAGCCCACACTGCAAAAAAAAACTGCAAAAATACAGACAAAAACAGCCCAATTATCTGTCAAAATGACACAGGTTGTTACTTCTAGTCCGTTTTCTGAATATTATGCGTTAAATCAAATTCAGCCGTAATTCGTTTCTACACCGGACACTTTTGCTAATTTCTGTTGTTCTCACGGGTCAATTAAAAGTTACGGGAGTACATTGAATTTTTCGTTGTCATAAGGGAATCTTGGAAGTTGTCTGTTGATCCAACAACTTTTCTTTACATTAAGGAGTGGTTTTCACAGATAAACTGAATATTATAGATTCGAACGACTCTTCAGGGGATTATACGGAATTCGATTAAATTTCCATTGTTTCGATGGTCCGTAACAGTAAAAACATGATCAAATATCTGTCACAGTTGCTGTTAATGTTGCAGTGTGTCGTGTATTACTGTTGTTTTATTTCCTGTTCAACCAACACATTACCAATTTGCGTTTGCCAAGTATGAGATAACAAATTTACTATTCTGGCGAAACAGCGGCATTCCGCAAATTAATTATTCTCTCAGAATAGAATTTACAATATTTGCGCTGTGTAAAGAGTTTTAGGTTGCAAATACATCAATTTTGCAACTAGAAATATATGATGGCCAGAAAGCGAAACGTTAATCAAAGGCCTGTGAAAATTTATTCAGAATTTACGCCCATTTTCTCTCATTTTCAATTTAGACAACGCAGCGCAAAGATGGTATACAATTTGACGTATTCTGCCGAAGCATTGAATAGCCTGTGTATAAATTGGCAAATAACCGTACCTGAATCTGTATATTTTTACTTTTTAGTGATTTGAGGGACACAAAGCAATCAGGGGCTTGTGCGTTCATACGTACATACATACATTCATGCATATATTGTATATTCACGTGTGACCATGTAAACGAAAACAGTGTTTTTTGTAACCTAGGCACACACATGGCCGTTAAACGCGTAAAACACATTTTTTTATGTGGGACCATATTCCTTTCTAGCCCGTTTATTGCGATAACCTTTGGTGTCAGACTCAGCAAAATCCGATTCCGGGTTTTCCCGCCACTTATTTTAAAAGCCGTTCGAAGTTACAAAAATCCAGGTGCGCACACATGGCTCAAAATTTGTGTTTTTTCATGAGGATTCTGGGAAATTATGTGTGCTATGATGTGCGTGTGCACTATTTCTAATGTGTTTGCTTTGTGTGCATTCTCCCGAATTTGGGACGAAAAAATGAACCTGAGCACGAATTTTCATCTCAAGTCATTGCGGCTAAGTTTTGTCGATCCTCAGGTGTGTGCGGTGATCATGATGTGTACGTCATAATTTCTAAACTAAGGCACTTTTTGCAATTTAGTTTTCAAATTCTTTCATGGCTTTAAATTCTAAACAAGATTCGTGTAATCTTTTTTATTCTCAGCGGAAAAAAAGTTTATAAGGTTTTGTAGGTTACACGAATCCACCAAAAGATACAGAAATCCTGAGTCATCGATCTTTTTCAGTTTTTCACGTTTTTCGCATAAATAAGTGAGTGAGGTGACTTACATCAATGCCAAGGAGAAAAAAATCATTCTCCAGCAATATACGAGGCTGTCACAAATTTCCTGCTTTAAATCTATAGCTTAGGCTCACTCACCATTGATAAGTGATCGATTCTCAGTCCCAAACGATCGTGTGTAGACTAGTCTTGAGTCTTTTAAACGCTGTTTACTTTATTTAGTGTCCTATATCAAGGGTCGAAACCATTAGTTTATTGAATTTAAGGTCTTGAACGTATCTGTACGCATCGAAGTTCTAATAGCACAGACGTTACCTCGAGTTTTCCATCAAAAAACGGCGTTTTATGATCTTCTCAGGTTGATTTATTTTAAGGGTGTTTTATAGTCCCAATACCGCGACAAAGATGTTCAAAGAGAGGAAGGCACCATTCAGTCTGGAGTTCAGGGAAAGAGGAATCTAGGCATAAGGTGCATGCATAGCTAAGAAAGAAGTTCATGAAACAAGAAAAAGTTGAAAAAGAAAGTAGTAGGTGTTGAAAAAGAGGACAGCCGTGAATCAAAACATATATTGTCCGAAACAAAACAAAAAGCCTCTTTTACTTAAATACAAACAATGCCTCCTTAACTTTTAGCGCGGGACCTCACATATTCCCCCTGCGAGCGTCAATCCCTTAGATCCAATAACTGTGTCCCCCAGAGGAGTCGGCTCTTCTCAAACCTATGGTCCGTAACAGAACAAAAAGCCTCTTATTTAAACAAAAACAATGTCTCCTTAATTTTTAGTGTGGGACCTCACATATTCCCCCTGCGAGCGTCAATTCCCTTAGATTCAATAACTATCCGGAGGAGTCTGCTCTTCTCAAAAATGGTAAGTGCTTAGAAATAAATTTATTTTCGTGTTTTAGGTTATATATGTCCTTTTTTAAAATTTGTATCATCTTTACGCTGAAAAGAACGGTTAGCGGATAGTCGACAGCTCATGAGTAGATCACGAAAGCGGTTAAAAAATTAATGATAATATATAAATCATCAGGAGTGAATAAGCCTTATCATAAATATTTTGTATAACAAACGCAGTTAAGTTTCCGAATGCTTTTGTTCATCTATCGCTGCGTCTATAGTTCAACGGCGTCGTTAGCCATGACACAATTTCAACGATTTTAATGAGAGTCACTTTATTCGCCTTATTTCTGTGCATTATGTGTAATTTTTCAGTTTTATTTTGTGTGTTATATTTTAGTTATTAGTTTTCCAATGTGTACTGGTAAATTGTGGTCCTTGGGTACCTGAAACTTATAATTTATGGACGATTGAAGTACTCAGTGTAAGAACTCGTGTTAAATACCTGAAAGTGAACTCATTTGTCAATCGTCAAGTCTTAGATTTGTTCAGTATTTGAAGAAAAGAAATTGAATACTGTCGAATACTTGAGTTAGACATCAGTGAATAAATTCTTAGGAAGGCATGCTATTTTATATAAAAATTTTATGGTTGTTGATGAGGTTAATCAACACACCTTTATGTCATGTGTGTATTTAAACATGCTAGAAACAAGGATAGAATCATCATAATGTATATTTATGAGAACCTTAAACTTTGGCATGCATTTTGAGGGAATTTATTTCATTTTAGTTCATGATCCAGGTTTTAAAAGTATGCCTGAAAGAAAAGTTTCCTATCAGTTACTTGAACTCTTGTCATAGGTTTTCAATGCACAAAAAAAAATATGCATGAGATTGTGCAGTGTCATGTCCTCAAACTATGATAATTTTGAACTTGATTTATGTATTAGCTATATTTTTTAACCATATTTTTGAGCTCCTACTCAATAGATAACCTATTTTGCTGTATGATGATGTAATGTCTATTTTACTTTCACTTTTTAGTGTTGCAAAATTTTATTTCAACTGAGTGTAGCAATATCAAAAATTATCTAGCTGTAAAAATGTAAAATTAATTGGAATGGTGAAACCATGTTGTAGATTAGAAGAAATTAAATACCTAATTATCTCCAGAAAAATTTTCTAATGTACAATTTTAGGGAAAGCTGTGAATATTTCTCATTTAAAGTGGGTATAAAACTTAAATAAGAGTATAAACAGACCAAAAGTAGTGCAGGTGTGATAGAAAAGTAGATTTTAGTGAGTCCAAAGCACTCGCAAGGTTTGTCGGGTGCCTGTCTGACAAAATTTTGCTCTTCGGGTCCTATAATTTTTTGTTGCAAGCAAGCCGTGAATGACGAGAGGACTAACTCTAACTCTGGTTAGCCTCTAAGACTAGCTAACTTTAAGATTAGTGGATTTAAAAAAAAAAATTATTGTTCTCTTGATGTATGCTGTATGAATTTGAAGTATGAATAGGAACTCAAAGTTGCTTAAACTTTCATAAAATATTCTGAACAGAAAAGAATTCTAATTTCAGTGAGAATGTGTGGTAGAGAGGGTACATTTTCCAAGCATAGGTTTATTTAAATTAATTAAATTAAAGATTTATTTTTTTGTGTACTGCAAGCAATGAACCTGATATGCATTTTTTGAGCGTTCACCATAAAAGCCAGGACTTAGAAGTTCACCTTATTTTTCTGAGTTCTGGACTGTATCTGTGGTTTTTAATATAGAAATATATATCAGGCATTTTAAAATTGTTCAGTTAGCAATGTAATTGCTCTTTTAGATTACTTGGGCTCACTTTATATGCTCTTTCAAGGTCACTTAGGCTCACTTTATAGGCTCTTTTAAGGTCACTTAGCTGAACCTCTCAGCTTCTGCTAACTGGCAGTAGTGAGAAGTAAATATCCTACTATAGTAGGTCATGAGCGGGTATTATATTCATTAATAATATTAGTTGTGTCATTTGACCAAGCGTTCCCCCTCTTTTAAGGCCAACTCTACACAACAATTGCAATGACAAAATTACTAAATTTTGTGTATCATATTTGGTATATATTTTGTTTTAATTTGAGCATTTTTCTTTCACAGAAGAAATGAGTCACCGTAGACGACTTACAATTGACTCAGGTTCTGAGACAGAACCAGATGTGCCTGAAAAGAATAAGAGGCTCAGGATAATTGAGTTTGCGAAGAGACGTAGATTCCCTTGCCCAGAATCTGGCAAGAACGTAGTTAATCTTCCTCGTCGTCTTCGCGTAATGCACGCCTGGAATGAAACCGACGCTAAACACGTGGGCCTTACCCACGATTTAAGAAAGGAGCCGTCCCACAAGGGGACAGGAAAGGTTCCCGATTATCATAAGAAAATCAAATGCCGTCCCCGAATGTCCGGCTGTGTGCAAACGGATGGACAACCACTTGTCAAGCGTGCACAAGTTCTCGAGAAAAGAACAGTTACTTAGATTCGGTAATTTCATGTCTCAACCTCAGTCAACCAGCCACCAGCCTTCAACCAGCCACCAGACTTCAACCAGCCACCAGACTTCAACCAGCCACCAGACTTCAACCAGCCACCAGACTTCAATCAGCCACCAGCCTTCAACCAGCCACCAGCCTTCAACCAGCCGCCAGCCTTCAACCAGCCGCCAGCCTTCAACCAGCCGCCAGCCTTCAACCAGCCACCAGCCTTCAACCAGCCACCAGTCTTCAACCAGCCACCAGCCTTCAACCAGCCACCAGCCTTCAACCCGAGCGAATCCGCAGCAACTGTCCAGCGAGTCGGGCAGCGAGTACGCCCCAAGTGAAGACGAATCGTCTAATGAAAAGCAATTTCGTCCAGTCATTTCTTTCAGTAATTTGATGTCCAAATTTAAAAATTATTTGTCCAGTCCTATGGGTCAAGAGCTGGACCCAAATACAATGGCCCAACACATCCAACAGTTGCGGACGGTTTTAAATTACAGTGGTGAACGTGACTTTCTAAATCTATTTAAAATTCATAAGATTAACGAAACATTCCGAAAGTTAAAAATGCCCATAAACAAAGGCGGAAAAGCGTTTCAAAATCATACCCTGAGGGGATATGTGTCATCCATCAAACACCTCATTAAATTTTTGAAAATACATTCCGAACTGTACCCATCTTCATCATTTCAAAAACTGGAAGCTCTCTTTGAGCTACTGACTAATCTGTTGTTGTTGTTGTTGTTGTTTTGCCCCGACGGCCGCTCGAAGGGGTCCGCCGCGGCCAGGGCCGCCCCAGACCGGGCCCGGCCCGAGGCGAAGAGGGGTGTGGTTATATGGGCCTCTGGAAGACGCCCGCGTCGTGCAGAAACCTCACGACGTCCGCGGGGCGAGTCCAGAGGTGCTCCAATGCATGTATCTGGTGTGTGTGTCGGTGTGCGTGTAGGGCGGGACAGTGTAGGAGGACATGCGGAAGATCGCCCACGTTGGCATGGCACCAGACGCAGCTGTCGTCCTCCGCAAGTCCTATTCTGTGCATGTATGAGGGGAGTGAAGTGTGGTGCCCGCACCGCAGCCGCGCCAGGTGGACTCGATCCTGCCGGGGGAGGGATCGCTCCGTCGAGGGGACGGGGGGGGGGTCTCACTCCGAGGGAGTTAGGGGGTAGGGCAGCGAGGGCGCGTGAGGTGAACTGTGTGTGTATGTGTGTGCGTAGTGAGGTGTCAGGGGGGTAGGGAGGGAGGGAGTCATATAGTGTTCTGAGGTGTGTGGCCGGGGTGGTGTGTAATGTTCGTTAGGTTGGCCGGGGTTGTTGCATGTAGTGTAGCGGGTGGGCAGGGTCTTGTGTGGAGGTGTAGAAGTTTGTCCCTAGCGTGTTCATGTGGTCAAGGAGGGGGAGGACAAGGGCTTCTTCGTGTAGGTGTGCTATAGGGGTCGATCGTGTACAGCCCGTGGCAATGCGCAACGCTGTGTTTTGTGTGGACTGTAGTTTCTGTAAGTGTGTGCGAGCAGTGTCTGCGTACCAAGATGTGTGTGCGTAAGTGAGGATGGGTCTGATGAACTGTTTGTATACTGTTGTTATGTCTTCCTTAAGGGTGGCCGTATGTAGTGTGTGTTAGTGCTCGGAGGACGTTCAGCCTAGTGTTGCATTTAGTGTTGATATTGTCAGTGTGTGGGCTGAACGTAAGACCTCTGTCATATGTAACTCCAAGGATTTTGGGTGTGTCTGTGTAGGGGATGGGGGTGTTGTTTAATGTGACGTGGGGATGGATGTTGTATTCTCTATTATAAGGTGTGATGAGTGTGAGTGAGGATTTGTTTGCGGAGACCTTGAGTCTGCTTGTTTCTAGCCAGTTCTCTATTATGTGGATGTAGTCTTGTAGTTGAGTGGCGGCGGTCTCGTGTTTAGGGTGTAGGGAGAAGATGGTTAGGTCGTCTGCGTATGTGAGGAGGTGTGTTTGTGGGTGTGTAGGGGCCGGTGTGTCGTGGAGGAATAAGTTGAATAGTGTAGGTGAGAGCACTGAGCCCTGCGGTACTCCGTTGGTGAAGTGTTTTGTTATGGAGGACTTGCCGTTGTATGTTGTGTAGCCATGGCGGCCCGAAAGAAAATTGGTGAGCCATTTCTGAAGGTTATGGTGGGTGTGTGTGTGTTGAGTATTTTGTTAATAAGTAAGTGACGTGGAACTGTGTCGAAGGCCTTGCTTATGTCGATGGCAGCTAACAGTGTGCGTGGAGCAGGTTTGGGAGAGTTAAGGCCTTCGAGAATTGTTTGTGTCATGTGCGTGAGGAGAGTGTTAGTGGAGTGTTGTTGCCTGAAGCCGTGTTGTGAGGGTGAGAGTGGGACGTGTGGTGAGATGTTGTGAAGAACCAGCCTCTCTATCTTTGAAGGGTTGCACAAAAGTGATATAGGTCTGTAAGAGGCTGGATCTGTGGGTGATTTGTTGGGCTTCAGGATGGGTAGGATCTTGGCTGTCTTCCAGATGTTGGGTATGCTGTTGTTTGCGACTGAGTGGTTGAAGATGTCTGTGAGGGCCCTGATGGCTTGTGGTCCTAAGTGTTTGAGGTGAATGTATGAGATGCCATCAGGTCCGGTGCTGCCTGTATGTTTAGTGTTGGAGACGGCCACCGCCGTCATGTGAGGTGTAAAGGGCGTGTACGTGTTGTCGATCTGTAGAGCATGCAGGCGACGCAGTATGATCCTATTCTCGTGTTTGTGTGGGAGTCGGCTAATGTTTGAGTAGTGTTTAATGAGTGTGTCCGCCTGCTGCTTGTCTGTGGGGATGTTTGTGTGGTGAGAGAGGATGGCCTCGTGCGTGGTAGTGTTGTCGGTGTATTTGTTATTGAGGCCCCTCAGAAGTTTCCATAGTCTACTTGGGTCAGTGTCAAAAGTGATCGTGTCTAGTGTTTGTTTCCACCTGGCTCGTTGTTCGTCTTTGATGTTGTTGTCTATTTCTACATTGAGTTCTTGTATTCGAGCCAGGGTGTTGGGTGTGAGGGGAAGTGAGCGAAGATGGTTCCTAGTTTGAAGTTTGAGTTTTGTATCGCGGTTGAATGTTGGATTAAAGTGTCTTCTGTGTCCTGTTGGGATATGGTGTTTGTTTGCGTTCGTGATGGCTGTGTTAAAGTGTTGTACTGCCGCATCAATGCTGGTGTAGTTGCTGTATTGTTGATGTTAAGAGTGGAAAATTAGAAATTAACCCTTTGAGATATTTTTCTTTCTTTTTTGCACGTAATGTCTCGAGTTGTAAGTTTCCTAAGTTTAGAGTAACTCACCTTTTTTTTAATTTGAAGTTTGTCACTCAATTGTCACAATCACTCAATTATTCACATTTTCTCACTCTCTGACGAATTAAATAAATAATATAATATAAAATTAATTAGTACTTGATGAAATATTTTCATAAATTGTATATCTTTTGACCAATTACGACGACGTCGTCTCTGATAATTTACGATGTTGGAGAGTTATTTTCCAGGTATAGTTTATTTCCAATTTTTGTACCGTTATATTTCTTTTGAGTCTTCCCAAATAAATTTACTATATATACAACATTTTATTTCCTTTTTACGACAATGATGCGTTACTGCAATTTCTGATACGTTGAAACGTTCGTGATCGAAAAAACAGGGATGGTGAGTAGAGCCTGGATTTCTAGCATGTATACTTTTAATGGTATAAATGCAAATAGAAAATTGCATTCATAATAAAAAGGCTATTTCACTGAACGCCGTTTTGACCAGGCACAAAGGCAAATGTCATTATGAAATAAATGACTGACATGCACAAATTGGTAGTAGACGAGTAAGAGAACGTAGGGAAGAAAAGAAAAACCGTTTGTTTATAAAATAATTATATGAGATGCATGACAACATTGGGTTTTAAAAATTCCTTAAAATAAGACGTCCATAGAGAAACACACCAAACGAGTCGTATTAATAAACAAACTATACAAGGCGTGCTAATAGATGAACCCTATCACGAGATATATTATTCTCCAAGAGATGGCAGACAACTTATATCAATAATTTTAATACTACTAGAGAATTCTTTGAAATTTCTACATTATTGGTTGAGACGAACGAAGAAAAAAAAATTTATAACAATGGAAAATTTTCGAGGTGTTGAAAACGGCCTCAATTTAGGCTGATCCTTGGCAATTTGTCCGCAATCGAGTACTGATTATGCACCCTAAGAGCAGTTTGTTAGATAATTCGTCAATATCATGTAACAGCTTATAATGAGAGACCAGTGTGAACTTTAATTATTTTCAGCATGGGACAAACAGTGTGCAAAAGTTGAGCTTCTGAAATAGCATGACTGTCTAAAGCTAGTCATTTTTTTCAGAAAGAAGTACTCGTAACAATATCGAAAAGGACACTTCTACAGAAGAAGGCGCAAGTTTGACGACACAACAAACGAGTGGATGACACTCCAGAGGAAGATGTGAACGGCACGCATGGTAAAGCCGTAGCAAGAACCCGACTCCATATTTCTGATCCCGCTTCATACCACATTCCAAGTCAAGTATTCCCACTAAACTGAGTGAAGCACTCGAAGAAAGCAGCTCCAAGCAAACTCTGCTACCCTTAGATCCGAGGAGAACTCTAGTCAGAGTAATTGCTGATGACGTTCATTTAAAGTGTGAAAGGCCTGAACAATCTTATCTGCGATGTGTGGCATCAAAGCTAACGAGTAAATATCCTTGCTTATTGGGACACCTAGAAAATGGAGAAATAATCCAAACGGGATATAGTGCTCTATCTCTCAACCTATAAAATCGAATTGATAATCTAAATAGAAAACGAGCATGTATTAAAAAAAAATTCAGGAACAAATTCCCTTCAAAACCAAAAACAGGGATAGCTACGGGTGTACGAACTATTCGCCCTCTTTAATCCGATAGCGAATTTGGCATCAGGATTTGTTATTCTTTCCTATTCTTCAATGAATGGCATCTTTTATCGAACATTTTTCAATCCCGTGAGTAGTGCCGAGTACTGTGCGTAGTTCTAAAAAATGCATTTTACTTGAATAGTTCTCTGAGGTGTACTTAGCTCAGTGGGTAGACGCTCTGAAGCATAACTATACAGGTGAAGTTCAGGTGTTGCTCATAGTGCAGATTAAAACTTAACGCACAAAATTTGAAGTAAACATTCAATCAATAATTTATAGATAATAAATTATTGAGTGTTGTAAATCTGAAGACTGACGGGTGCATGATATGTTGAGTGTCTTGGCACGATGATTCCATGCCTATTTTGATGGGTTTTTGTTGTATATTCTTTGCGCTTATGCAATATATAAAATTTACTAGAACACAGGAGGAGATGAGCGTGGAGGACTTCCCCGGCTTGTGATGACTTGCCAAGTGTTCTAAGCACCGCGTACATTGACAATGTTTCGAATTTTAATTATAGTTTATTTGTAGCTAGCCATTAAGGGGTCATGTTTAAAAACGTTAATTCTGCTCAGGTCACTATGCCTGCACAGGCCACTATGCCTGCACAGGTCACTATGCCTGCACAGGTCACTATGCCTGCACAGGTCACTATGCCTGCACAGGTCACTATGCCTGCACAGGTCACTATGCCTGCACAGGTCACTATGCCTGCACAGGCCACTATGCCTGCACAGGTCACTATGCCTGCACAGGTCACTATGCCTGCACAGGTCACTATGCCTGCACAGGTCACTATGCCTTCACAGGTCACTATGCCTGCACAGGTCACTATGCCTGCACAGGTCACTATGCCTGCACAGGTCACTATGCCTTCACAGGTCACTATGCCTGCACAGGTCACTATGCCTGCACAGGTCACTATGCCTGCACAGGTCACTATGCCTGCACAGGTCACTATGCCTGCACAGGTCACTATGCCTGCACAGGTCACTATGCCTGCACAGGTCACTATGCCTGCACAGGTCACTATGCCTGCACAGGTCACTATGCCTGCACAGGTCACTATGCCTTCACAAGTCACTATGCCTGCACAGGCCACTATGCCTGCACAGGTCACTATGCCTGCACAGGTCACTATGCCTGCACAGGTCACTATGCCTGCACAGGTCACTATGCCTTCACAGGTCACTATGCCTGCACAGGTCACTATGCCTGCACAGGTCACTATGCCTGCACAGGTCACTATGCCTGCACAGGTCACTATGCCTGCACAGGTCACTATGCCTGCACAGGTCACTATGCCTGCACAGGTCACTATGCCTTCACAGGTCACTATGCCTTCACAGGTCACTATGCCTGCACAGGTCACTATGCCTGCACAGGTCACTATGCCTGCACAGGTCACTATGCCTTCACAGGTCACTATGCCTTCACAGGTCACTATGCCTTCACAGGTCACTATGCCTGCACAGGTCACTATGCCTGCACAAGTCACTATGCCTGCACAGGTCACTATGCCTGCACAGGTCACTATGCCTGCACAGGTCACTATGCCTGCACAGGTCACTATGCCTGCACAGGTCACTATGCCTGCACAGGTCACTATGCCTTCACAGGTCACTATGCCTGCACAGGTCACTATGCCTGCACAGGTCACTATGCCTGCACAGGTCACTATGCCTGCACAGGTCACTATGCCTGCACAGGTCACTATGCCTTCACAGGTCACTATGCCTGCACAGGTCACTATGCCTTCACAGGTCACTATGCCTGCACAGGTCACTATGCCTGCACAGGTCACTATGCCTGCACAGGTCACTATGCCTGCACAGGTCACTATGCCTGCACAGGTCACTATGCCTGCACAGGTCACTATGCCTGCACAGGTCACTATGCCTGCACAGGTCACTATGCCTGCACAGGTCACTATGCCTGCACAGGTCACTATGCCTGCACAGGTCACTATGCCTGCACAGGTCACTATGCCTGCACAGGTCACTATGCCTGCACAGGTCACTATGCCTGCACAGGTCACTATGCCTGCACAGGTCACTATGCCTGCACAAGTCACTATGCCTGCACAAGTCACTATGCCTGCACAGGCCACTATGCCTGCACAGGTCACTATGCCTGCACAGGTCACTATGCCTGCACAGGTCACTATGCCTGCACAGGTCACTATGCCTTCACAGGTCACTATGCCTGCACAGGTCACTATGCCTGCACAGGTCACTATGCCTGCACAGGTCACTATGCCTGCACAGGTCACTATGCCTGCACAGGTCACTATGCCTTCACAGGTCACTATGCCTTCACAGGTCACTATGCCTGCACAGGTCACTATGCCTGCACAGGTCACTATGCCTGCACAGGTCACTATGCCTGCACAGGTCACTATGCCTGCACAGGTCACTATGCCTGCACAGGTCACTATGCCTGCACAGGTCACTATGCCTTCACAGGTCACTATGCCTGCACAGGTCACTATGCCTGCACAGGTCACTATGCCTGCATAGGTCATTATTCCTACATAGGTCACTATGCCTGCACAGGTCACTATGGCTGCACAGGTGAAGGTGAAGGCTGCACAGGTAAAGGTGAAGGCTGCACAGGTGAAGGCTGATATAGCCTTCACAGACTTTATCAGCCACACAACACACAAACATAACCAACAACTGACACACTACACACCTATACCACACAAACATAACCAACACACACGCACCTGTTGACAGGCGCGCTCTCGTGGTTGCCCAGCGCGGGGAAGACAGGCACGCCGGGGAAGAAGGACCTGAGCTGCTGGACGGTCTCGCGCAGCACCAGCAGGTTGGAGTCGCGCGTCTGGTTCCAGATGTCGTGGGGGGGCAGGTCCCCCGTCCAAATAATGTAGTCCACGTCCTGGGGGCACCAGTGATCCCATCAGAGGGGAGGGCAAGTTATTAATGTGGGATATCTGAGGGAGTTACATCCCTCGTTTTGCGAAGGGCGTGAGCGGCCTCGTGTTGGGGTGAATGTACACAGTACAGAGGTTTTACAGCTTTAAAAGAGGGTATTGTCTTCAAGAGCATAGCCAACTAACATTACACACGGTCATGCTCTTTTTAAATGAAATAAAATCAACAATTCTAACGAGTCTCCATAAAAGAAAATCTACTTCAAAAGGAGGTGGAATTGTTTGAAAAGAAAGGCTGCTCAGATCTTCCGCTCGGCTGCCACGTAAACCCGACCAACTTATTCGTATGAACTTAACAGGTTCAACGCGTTTTCGCGGTTGTTAACGGTTGGTTTAGTTATGTTGTAAATAACAGAATTGGAAAATCAACTTTACTACTTGAATAAATTTATATCCTTTCTGAGAAATGCGAATATGCAATTGCACGACCGGATAACATTTTACTTCGTATGGTAAATTATCTTTCTAAAAAAGTCGTGAAACAGATGAAATGTCCGGAACCGGTACCGGTAGGTAAATGAGCAAATCACCAAGTGGGACACATGTAGCCCAATACGCGGAGAACGTGTTAAGTTCCAGCACCGACGACACTGTACCAGTACCAAACAGTACCACTGACCGGGTGCGCCTGGGCAATGTGCTGGTACATGCTGACGATGGTTCGCTTGGGGGTGTCGCACTTCCTGTAGTCCCCCCACTTGCCCGCCTTGGGAGGGGAACAAGAAAAAAAGCATAAGTTGTACGCCAATGTGCAAGCTCACAACCGTCGTTACATGCTAACTTTCCCCTCAGTTATCCATGGTATTACACCAAGCGGCATACCGCTGGTAAAGCACTAGTACTATCACCACTACTACACTAAGCAACTGATAGCACCTCACCACGATGAGTACATCACACACCACCCAATAAGTAGTGATGTACCGATGTATCGGTATCGGTATCGGGCAGTATCGGCCATTTTTACTGGTATCGGTATCGGTATCGGCAAAATTCGGCCGATACTTTACCGATACTTTCCAATAATAAGTATATTACCATGAAAATGAAGGTCATAAACCGTAAAAGTAAAATTAAGTATCTAATCTAACAACACCCGTTGTGTGTTTATTTACATATTTATTGATATATTTGTTTGGTGCCCGCTTCTTGAGAAACAGAGGATATCCGAGTGTGCGGTATCATGGATACCTAATATCTCCGTGTAACATTGAAAGATGGCCCTTGCATGCAATGATATGTTTGACATTTTATCAGGATAACTTCGGTTAAGGTAGGTTAGGACAGGAAAGGCTGAGTAATGTTGACGGAATTTTTTCACGGGCCACCTAGCTTAACGATGACATTGTACATAAAATTTCCACGGGTCCTGCTACTCCCTAAAAATACCCTCAGTTTATTTGTTTGGAGTCCGTTTATTTCCTTTTTCTGTCACGCTCATAAATGTAGCCCTAATGACCGTATCTGTGATACGAGTTTCACCAGTGCGCAAGTACAATAATATTTTTTATCACGGGTACTGTTATGATAAATATTTTTGTTAGTCATCTACGTGTGGAAAATTTGTTCAAGAAAGGTATTGAATCCCGTCATTTTTGGCGGGCCGTGCACACTAGTAATCAAATAAAGAGCCTATTCATAGCTAGTAAATTAGTTAGCTAACTGTTCAATTACAGCGTTTAATCAGGCCCGCTAACTGAATTGACTACTTTTAATTCCCGATGAGTTACGTACGGTCAATGAGTGAAAGCTATTTAGCATGAATAGTTAAGCACAGTAAAAACACAGTAGCGACATAAAATTGTTATACTTTTACAACTAAAAACCCATATAGTTGAGAAAAATTTTATTAGTTAGTAGTAGTAGTAGTAAAATCGGGTTTCTAGCGCTTCAGTAACAAAGACTATAACGCGCCGAAGGTCTCAATGTTCACAGTGTCCAATCAAGTGGTTGGTTTCCAGAGAGTTCACGTAGGAGAGACAAAAACTGTTTAAAAAGTCAATGAGTCAGGAAAGCTAATGTTGAGAAGTTCAGCTCAAAGAGCCACGAATTCATAAGGGATGTACAATATCATCAAGCATCCTATATCTCGTCTATAAGATGGGCATCAGAAAGAAAAGCAATTAATGAATCAAAATTAAAAGCGCCCCGGGGAGGGTCTCCCAGCATACCTTCCAAGAAGGCATCATGGTTATCTCTAGGCAACGTAGGGTAATATTGCAAACGGAAGTCGGCAAGGCTCGGGCATTCCGCCAGCAGGTGGCGCACCGTGAGCGGCACCAAGCAGTCGCCGCAGAGGGGTTGAGGATTCCGCTCAATGAGGTATTTATGCGTCAAGCGAGTGTGCCCGATCCTCAGGCGACACAGCAAGACTTCAAGCCGTCGGTTACGATGGCTCGAGGAGGGCCAGGCTCGAACGGTATTCTTGCATTTTCGCAGCTTGTTCTCACCGATGTCGTTCCACTGCTGCTGCCAGATGTCACCAATCGCTGCTTTGATTAGAGGATAGAAATCTAGACATGGGACTGCTGTATTTCGGGGAGGCATGGTAGAGCCCGCGGCTTGTCGCGCGGCTTCATCCGCTCTGTCGTTGCCGCGCACATCAACATGTCCAGGCACCCAACACAGACATACGTGCTTCCGAGTGCGGGAGAGTCGCGCGAGGCTGCAGGCAATTTCAGCAACAATCGGATTCTTCGAGTTATAATTTCGGATGGCTAGGAGGGCTGCCTTAGAGTCTGAAAGTATTACGAATGGTCCCTGGATCTGGCGCTCCTCTACGATACGTAAGGCGGCGAGGATAGCGAGGAGTTCCGCTGAGTAGATTGAGGTTTCGGGAAGCAACCTGTGCATCACCGTTTGCTCCTCAGTGACCGCGGCACAACCGACGGCACCGTCGGTCTTTGAGCCGTCCGTATATATCTTCACAGCATCGTGATGATTTTGCAGTAGGTGATCAATGAACAGGTGCCGCAGTAGCACGCTTGTTTGATCATTTTTCTTGGGATAGTCAAGAGCTGGGCAAAAAGTTCCAATTGGGATCCGCCAAGTCGGCTCTCCTCCCTTTGGCGCCGGAGAAATCTCAAATGGTGGGAGTTGTGAAAGGCCTAGTAAAATCCCGTAGTCGGTGGTTGATGGAAGAAAGTAGGGGAAGGCATCATCAGCTTGAGCGTCTCCCACCACACTGTCCCAAGTAGGCGAGGCAGGGATCTGCTTAAGCCGCACGAGGTACTGCAGCGTTAAATGCGCTCGACGGTACTGCAGGGCTGGTTCGCCACTCTCTGCGAGCAAACTCAGAACCGGCGATGTCCTGAAGGCACCTGTGCATAGCCTCAAAGCACTGTTGTGCACTGGGTCTAATAATGATAAGGAGGAGACATTTGCAGTTTGGTAAATAATGCATCCGTAGTCGAGCTTTGCTCTGATGGTAGCTCTGTAAATTCTCAGCAGGGTCACTCGATCTGCTCCCCAGGTCAGCTTAGAGAGGCATTTCAGAAGGTTTAGCTTTCGGGTACAGTTTCCTTTTAGAGCCTTTATATGAGGTTTCCATGAGAGTTTGTCATCAAAGATCATGCCCAGAAACGTCACAGTAGGGGAAGATCTTATTGGCCTACCCTGTAGGAGTAGCTCGGGAGTAGGTTCGTGAGTCCGGCTGGGCTGTATGTGCAACATCACGGTTTTTTCACTGGAGAGGGTGAATCCATGGTCCCGAGTCCAAGCATTTATTCTATTAACTGCATCCTGCATACGACGGGTTAGAGCCGGCAGGTATCTCGAGGAGGCATAGATCATGAAGTCGTCTACGTACAACGAACATGAGATATTGGCTGGCAGGGCATTCGATATAGCGTCGATGGCTAACAAGAACAAGGTACAGCTTATAACGCTGCCCTGGGGAACGCCCTCAGTTTGGGTCATGAGTGGGGAAAGAGTAGAGCCAATCTTTACTCTGAAGCAGCGCCGCCTCAGGAACTCCTTAAGATAAAAAGCCAAGTTGCCTCTTATACCGAGCTCATGTACCCTCTTCAGAATTCCATATCGCCAAGTCGTGTCGTAAGCTTTCTGCATGTCAAAGAAGATACACATAGTGTGTTTACCTTGGATGCGGTGCCTGATAATATGGTTTTGAAGTCTAACAAGGGCGTCAGTAGTACCCCTCAGAGGTCGAAACCCAAATTGAACAGGGGAGAGGAGGTCTTGGGATTCCAAATGTCGCATCAGTCTAATGTTGACAATTTTCTCTAAAAGCTTTCCCAAGCAGCTTGTCAAGGCTATTGGGCGGTATTGGGCGGTATTGTCAAGTTAACGAATGTGACAGGCTAAAAAAAAGTAAACCAAATAAATAAAGTTGAAGGCGAATTTTAAAGTTTTTGTAAATTTAGTACAGAAGTAGCTGAAAATTCTATTTTAATTTAGCATGTAAACCGTCGTACATTACGAATCTTGCATTTTTCTTCTATTTCAAGATGTTTGAAAAATTCACGAACGATCTTACAGATGGTTGCGTATTTGCGGATCTTTTCGGTTTTGGGGCCTCTCGAATTTTAATGTTTTCTTTTCGTCAAAATATGTATTTTTATAAAATATGTTTTTATGTATTTATGCAAAAATATGTATTTTAGAGTGAAAAACACGAAAATGATAACCATTTTGTGGAAAAATTATTCACTAAGTGTTACTAACCTAACCTAACCAAGAGTATAATTTCAAACACCTCACTGTTCATCATGGTGAAAACTTCGTGGACCCTGCAACAGGTCTACACACTCAAATTATTGAGAGTGTATGGCATAGTCTAAAAATGAAAAAAACGTCAGGGAGGCACTCACCTACAAATGATGGACTCGTATCTGTGTGAATTTGCGTGGCGAAAACATACCTAGAACCCGCAGTATTTTCATAAAATATTAATGGGTATAAGCAAATTTCAGGCTTAAGAAATAATTTTTCCACAAAATGGTTATCATTTTCGTGTTTTTCACACCAAAATACATGCTATGGGGAAAAGAAAATATTAAAATTCGATGGGCCCCACACCGAAAAGAGCCGTGTTTGCTTCTGCACACTGTGTGTGTTGGTACATACGTACACTACTTGCGTTCACGCTGCTATTTCTGAGACTAAATGCTACATTATATCACTAGTTTATGCCTGCAAATGGAGAAATATATGATTTTTAATTAATTTAGTCGGATAATAACTTCAGTTGGCTGATAAAGATTGCTAAACAGTGAATACTTGTTTATTCATACATGCTGATAACGGTATCATACAAAATAAAGCGGAAAGATGACGAAATCGAAAAACTTTGTGCGGGAAACGAATCAAACGATTAAGTTAACATAGCAAGAGCAGTTTTATCATTCCTTCTAATCGAAAACTTTATCGTCAATATTGTTATATTATTAAATATATTAGTAAATAATTTTATTACAACACCCATGTAGGGCTTATAATGATTTTATTTAAATATTTGTGTGCACAGCAGGGTTGCGGAGTCGGAGGAATGAATTTGCGACTCCGACTCCGACTCCGACTCCACCTCTCAAGAATTTGGCGACTCCGACTCCGACTCCACCTTTCCAGAATTTGGCGACTCCGACTCCGACTCCGACTCCACCTTTCCAGAATTTGGCGACTCCGACTCCGACTCCGACTCCACCTTTTCAGAATTTGGCGACTCCGACTCCGACTCCGACTCCACCTTTCCAAAATTTGGCGACTCCAACACCGACTCCGCCTATTCGCAATTTTGGGACTCCAATTCCACCTATTCATAATTTATAAGATGAATATTTTATTTCTTAACTAGCGTACACGGTCCCTCAAAAATGACGGGATTCAATACCTTTCTTCAACAAATTTTCGTTCGAGTGGAGTTTCCATGCTTGAACTCATTCCAAAGGTAACTTATTTTTCTTATTAGAGTAATAAACACTTGGAACACAGTATTTTTGAACCGCAAGAGAAGTAGTTATAGCCATTCGTGTCGTATCCTAGATACAGAAATTCAGCATTACTGAAAGCAACTGCGAGCTTGTGTATGTATATTGTAATATACAATAGTGTATTGTAATACAGTACATTGTAATATACAATACCCCGCCGAACTCGGTATCCACGATTCGAACTCTGGTATATAAGGCTCTGGATCTCTCAATTGTTTTGAAAGTGGAGCACTTAGCTACAGCACTTGTACGAAAATGAGTGTATTAATTGACCGTGCACTGAAACCAAGAACGCCAGTGCTAATTTTTTCCTATCGATTCTTAAGAGCGTGACACGAAACGTATAAATAAACACACGACTGTCATTCTTAGTAGTAGACGGTTGCAGATGTTGAAACCTGTACATATGTTCACTATATTCTTTATTAACGAACGACTTTTGAATTGAGTGCAGAATTTTAATGATCAAGTTACTAGAGTACATGATTGGTGAAAAATGACGGGATTTGTTGGTATCGTTTTAAAAAAAATATCATGATATAGATGACAAACAAATATACTCATTCTAATAGTACCCGCGATTAAAATACATTATTCTCGTACTTGTGCACTGGTAAAACTTTTATCACAGTTACGGTCATTAAGCATCTTTAAGAATGTCGCAGACGCACACACCAACCAAGCAAGCAACAACACTGTATTATAATTTAAATTATTATTCGGCAAGAAGTTTTAAAAAAAATTGCCATACCTTTTTACTGCGATTAGCCGCATTTTCGTGACAATAGATTCGATTTTGACGCAATGTTTTTTATTTATAAACAAAAGTGAGCAGATGCCAGGTTTTTCATAATATTTCAATTATATTCATGATACTGTCCAAGCAAGCAGACTCACATTGTAATAAAATAGGAGAAATTACGCACGAGAACATATATTTATTTACAAATTGACGGACACCTGGGTTTTTATTATACCTGGTGTCCCAAAAAATGTCCCCGATTTTTCAATTAATTATATCTCCGCTTTAAATGAAAATATTTAAATTGTCTTTTTATCACAATGTAATAAATTTTGTTTCCTTTTCGAATAATTTAAGTTTGTCAAAATCAGTTGAATAAACACTTTACAATGATCAATTTACTGAAAGGAGTAGAAAAACTAATTGTTTAAAGAGAAAGTTTTTCAAGCAATATTGATATTCTTCCTTATTTTGTACTTTCCAAAAAAATGAGCAAACAAAAATATAAAAGTAACAAATGATTACCCTAAATAACGTTTAAACAAAATAATAAAGTAATTCAGTATCCTTCGACATACCCTCCATTTCTCTCAAGGCAAGTATTACTTCTGGCCACCATTGTTTTACAGATTATTTCACCGTTTTCTTTCAGTTCTTGAAACACTGTTATTGAAAACACTTGAAATCTCTCAGAGGGTTTAAATACTTGGTGGTATGTAGGATACATCATTATGAAATTATTCTTAACAGTAGGTATTGAGAAATGAAGAAGGACACCAGTGCTGCTTTTAAAACTTTCCCTTTGAATAATTAGTTTTTCTACCCTTTTCAGTAAATCGATCATAGTAAAGTGGTTATTCAACTGATTTTCAAAAACTTAAATTATTTGAAAAGGAAATAAAATTTACTACAATGTGAAACACAGACAGTTAAAATATGTAAATTAAAAGCGGAGATATAATCAATTAAAAAGTCGGGGACATTTTTGTGGGGCACCCGGTATAGCGTTGATTGTTCTTATACAATAAAAGGGCAAGTGTCCCCTTAAACAAATAAATTGGTTAAGTTATTTTCTGTGCGTAATCTCTCCTATGTTATTACAATGGAATTTTAGGATTCATAACTTAAGGGCGACTGTTCGAACATTTGTTTCAAATACAGAAGAACTTCAAGGGAACAATAGTAAGTCGTTTCCCGAGATGCGCAAAAAGGGAAACAGCACCCAAGTTAGGCATAACTTGAGGCTTCCAACAGTACGCTCAGCAGCGTGTCTGTACTATTTTTATTATCAAATTCCTTTAAAACGGAGACAGAAAGTTTTCTTCAACGAAATGTTAGTTTCAAAACGAAACTCCTTAAAAATAGAAGACAACCAATGGACGTAGCCGGTTATCAGCACGGTACTCCGGTAGGAAGTTTTAGTGGCGTTCTGAGTAGATAGAAACAGAGTTTTAATATGTCTGGTCGCCGACTAGCTGAATATCGTATCTTACTGCAAGATTGCATATAGCACTAAGATTTTACCAATTAATTGACAATTAAATACCTTGAATAATAATTTAAGTGCCGTTTTACCTGGTCGAGGAGTTAAAGTCGCAGAAAGAGACTGCTTTTTACGCAAGAGAAAAAAGTTAAGAGGTGCCAGACCGACTTTTACTAAAAGGGCGACATGCTGCCCAAGCAGAGTAAGCTCAAAGATAATTTAATAAGTGAACGCCAGTGCGTCACGGTTAATGTTAATTTAAGCGATTTTAGGTTAATGCAGGTCTGGTAGAAGCTCAAACATGTTTAATTATATAAAGTTAAATTTAAACAAAAAACGAAAAGAAAAGATGTAGCTGCAAAACAAAAAGAAGAAGAAAATAAAGAACTAATTTCAACAGTTTCAAATTCTTGTCTGTCAACTATGACAGGCCATCTGAAGGAAACTTTTTCTTCCACAAAGCCGATATCAGAAATACGGAAGATTTTCAACAGGAAATTTCATTGAACAAATAAAATTGGCTGTCCGTCTTTGTTGGTTGGTCTGTCTCCTTTTCACGCTCCTATAAAGATGCTTAATGACTGTATCTGTGATGCGAGTTTCACCAGTGCACTAGTACTAGAATATTTTAATCGCGGGTTTTTCTTTATGATCCACATCTGGAGAATTCGTATAAAGACAATATTAAATCCCATCATTTATCACGGGTCGAGTACACAATTTTATATACTGAGTGTTTTAGAACACGAGGTACAAAATTGCACACCAAGTAGAAAATGGCTAAATAAACACTTTTAAATCCATGAAATTTTCCCTCAAAAATCGGGGTCGTAAGATATTAGCTGTTTATTGTTTTAAATGATGAAATTTAATGGCACAATTGCTCGCAATATTTATTTTGAATTTACTTTATAAAATTGTTCAAAATGTGTTCCACCTACATCAATGCACTTTTCGAATGTTAGCCTTAACGACTGCCTGATATTAGGAAACACGTCTGGCATTTAGTTACCTCGCCAGCAGCCACTGCAATTCTGGTCACAAGATCTTCCTCAGACTCAATGAGTGTAGCCTAAACAAGGCTCTGCACGTGTCCCCAAAAAATGAAATCGAATGGAGTCATGTATGGAGATCTAGGAGGTCATGCAACTAAAAGATTTCGCCCGATCAACGTAAATTCAAATAAATATTGCGAGTAATTTAGTCATTAAATTTCATCCTTTAAAACAATAAACGG
This sequence comes from Morinoia aosen, assembly GCA_030386875.1. Taxonomy (NCBI): domain Eukaryota; kingdom Metazoa; phylum Arthropoda; class Malacostraca; order Amphipoda; family Talitridae; genus Morinoia; species Morinoia aosen. The sequence continues at coordinate 5,390,861 of CM059578.1, read as the reverse complement.
CTAATATCTCAATGTCTCTTTCTTCGGAAAATTTCATAGAAGAAAAAGTTTTTATTCGGACATCTTCTACTTGGTGGGCCATTTTTTGCCTCTTATTCTGAAACACTGTATATTACTGACGAGTGTCTTCTGAGAAGGTAAAGTAGTCACTGCCTACACTGAGAAGCATAGATATGTATCCACAGTTATTTTTATTACTAAGTAAACACTCATTCAGTGAAATTATAATAGTTAATTCAATGACTATGCTTAAAATCAACGAAATGATACACATGTAATAAAGTAGGCAAGATTTGCACACTGCCTCTTATTCTCTGTGTCTACACTATGGAGGGTAACAATGCAGAAAAGATGTCATATTATTGCTCAACACTATTTTACATCTCGGCTATAATAGGCAAAAGTTGTTTTGCTTTCGTCGCAGGGGACCGAAGTTTACGGAACGTTTGCTTACGAATAAAAGTCACTTTTAGCGTCTTTGCGTGTAATATGATACTATCTCTTATTCTCGTCTAACTTTTCACTTTATGTTTGACACTTTCTTATTTTAATGAACGCCCAAGTTCTTCTAACTTCATTTTTTTGGAGCGATTTGAAACGTTTCCAGTAAGAAAATTTGTACTATCGCATAAATGTAACAACCATTGCAGCTGAGATAGTGCATTGCTTTCAGTTACAATATGTGTTTGACTAAGGAAAGTTTTTGCTAGTGTGTTATTATTTTCATTGCAGCTCGTTTACATTGTATTTTAATTTTTCATGTGTCTCAATGCCGATATTGATTACCTTACAACAATTTCAAATCTTCCATAAGAAGAAGTAATTAATTATGTAATGCTGCAAAACGGATACTATTTCAGTGTTTAAAATTGTAGAAGGATAATATAAAATTCTCCATTTCAGCGTATGCTTACTTAAAAACTGTGGAGTGATACGAAGATAAAAATTCAACATGCTAATGATATAGTGAAATACAATATAACTCTGAAAAAACCAAACAACATTCAAGAAATAACTTTAGAAATGAGCAGAAATTGTTATTAATAATACATGTTAACTTGACCTAAAGACAAGGAAGCCATATCAATTTTGATAACATAACCTGAAAACTAAAAGTCTTTATGTACCAGACCATAGCTTGAGGTTTTGGCAAACTCTACTCATTGGCAATGAATCATAACTTAATGACTAGAAATATTTATGATCGCAAAATAACTTTAGGTTTCTGCAAAGACTAGTCATTATCAATCAATGCATCATTAAGAGCGTACATAGTTACCACTCCTTACGTGAGTACAATTCATTGCATCAGCTGAAATGTTCTACAAGTAACTTGCAACATATTTAGTACTATTTGCTACTTGCTGTGTACTAATAGAAGGGGAAATGAACGAAACAGAAATATACAGAACAAATTTTCAATGCTTCAAATTACTAATTCTTGCTTAAATAACTGCCAAATATTCATTATTACTCCAGTACAATTATACTTCTTTCTTGTATTTATCATATATAGCCCCCAACGACTACACAACAATGATGGTATTAGGTGATAGGTATAAATACGCTGTTTCAAACTTAAAACAAAATAATCAACAAAAACATTGCGTATTTTTAGATTTTCAGCAAAGTATTATAACTCTGTTATGTTTACTTTCGGTTTTAAACTATTATAAATAATTTTTGGTAAAAATTAGAATCGAAGACAGCAAAAAATAGCGACTCCAACTTCGACTCCACCCCATCCGAATGAACGACTCCGACTCCGACTCCGACTCCACCACACTCGGGAAAGCGACTCCGACTCCGACTCCGCCACACTTCAGAGAAGCGACTCCGACTCCGACTCCGACTCCACCCTAAAACATGCGACTCCGGCGACTCCGACTCCCGACTCCGACTCCGCAACCCTGGTGCACAGCCCATCAAAAATGATGGGATTCAATACCTTTCTTGAACAAATTTTCCAGATGTGAATAAATTAAATTATTCTTTTACTTGTGCACTGGTGATCCTCGTATCACAGATACGGTCATTATAACTATCCTTATGAGTGTGACAGAAATGGAAGAAGCGGACTCCAAACAAATAAGCCAAGGGTATTGTTAGGTAGTAGCAGGACCCACGGAAATTCCACGGACAAGTCATCATTAAAGATAGGTGGACCCGTGAAAAATATGTCAACATTACCTAACCAATGCTCGCCAAACCTATCCTGATAAAATGTCAAAACATTTCAATGCATGCAGAAGCCATCATTCAATGTTTCACTGAGATATTCGGTATCCATGATACCGCACACTCAGACATCCTGTGTTTCTTAAGAAGCGGACACCAAAGAGATATATAAATAAACACAGGAGTATTATTAGGCTAGATAATTGTGAAAGTATCGGTATCGGTAGTAGTATCGGTCAAAGTATCGGTATTTTCAAGTATCGGAGTATCGGTATCGGCCAAAAAATGGGTATCGGTATCGGTATCGGTATCGGCCAAAAAAATGGTATCGGTACATCACTACCAATAAGCATGATGAGCGAACGAACAATAGATTCCCAGACTCAACGACGGTGGAGGAAACAAGATTGAGTTATTTTTATGTGGGAAATAAACCTTTTTGTTTGGCTAACCCAAGGAAGTTGGATACATGGAACCGGCATCGCTATCTTTTGCCAGTCAAGCGAGTGAAGCCACTTCTGCCGTCCCAAGCCCCGCCCACCCGGCATTAGGTCCCTGTGTGGAGGTGGTGTTGCAGTGGAGGGGTAGCACCACCTCCATCATCAGCGACTGAAGACCGCGCTGTTAAATGGCAGACTTGCGCTACTCTGTGCTATACGTTTTTTTCTTAGGCATATATTTCAATTGCATCCTCGCTGAATGATAAAGAAACTCATATTGAGGAAACTCGTCCTTGATTGCAGCGTGGATAGCGGCGCCCTGTGACGCTGAGTGTCTGACACGCACTGAACCCCATCTCCGTGTGTGTGCCCGTATACCCTACAGCTACCGAAAATTGGCTTCACTTTAGAGCGCTGATGCCGCCTCCATTCTTAAACCTCCTTGGGCTAACCCATGAAAAGGCTTGATTTCAAAAAAACTTTATGACGTCACCATTGCGACTTGCCGTTAGGCCAATAGTGGTGCCAGATTTTAAGCTAGCAGTGTTGCGAGATGCAATATGAGCGCTGCTATTGGTCCGTTGCCGTGACGTCAGCATTGCCACACGGTAGACAAAAAAAAAACAGGTTTGCCCCTGCTATTTTTCTTCTACCGTGACGTTGGCCCCTCACCTTGGCGCGGTCGCTGGCGGGCACGCCCGACGTGGCGCGGCAGCACATGGGCTCGTTGCACTCAGCGTTGGACCCCTCCAGGTAGTACGGGTCGTAGTGGGTGTCGGACAGATGCAGCACCTTGTAGGTTGGGGTGTCCTCCTGCACACAGCGTCAAAGGTTCAATTTTTTCATCATTCACCTTCTTTTAAGCCAACCACTCACATTAATTTTTAAACAACTCGAATTTCAGAAACTACTCAATTTCTTTTAAACTATTCATTCTTTTAAACGACACATTTTTTTAACCACTCACACGCATTTTTAGTACATGCCCTCACACACGCGCGTTATGCATGCAGGCATGGTAGACACTCGTTAAAACCCTTCATTGTGTGGAGTTTTTTAATGATTCGGTCAAAATAAACGTAGGCTTAACATACATTAACCACTTGCTCGAAACAAGCGTAGGCCTATCTTACATAAACAAATTAGTCGAAACAAGTGTAAGCCTAACCTACATTAAGAACATAGATAACGCGAAATAAAAGCCACATGCGACAGGATCAACTAGACCGACCTTGGGGGGCTTGATGAGCTGGATGGGGGGCTTGGGGTAAGGGGGGAAGAGCACCCGCCACTTGTGGTAGGGGTCGGGCGGGATGCCGCACACGTCCCCGATGAGGAAGCCGCAGATGCCGTCAGGCTGCATCACCAGGTTCTGCATCACGTACACCACCTCGTCCTGGGGGGGAAGTGAGGAGGGGGTGAGCGGTGCTTCTTATTGACTCATGTGGGCACGGCATTGAGAGAGGGGAGGGGAAGGGGATGAGAGGAGGAGAGGGATGAGATGTAAGGGAGGAGAGAGATGAGATGTAAGGGAGGAGAGGGATGAGATGTAAGGGAGGAGAGGGATGAGATGTAAGGGAGGAGAGGGATGAGATGTAAGGGAGGAGAGGGATGAGATGTAAGGGAGGAGAGGGATGAGATGTAAGGGAGGAGAGAGATGAGATGTAAGGGAGGAGAGGGATGAGATGTAAGGGAGGAGAGGGAGGAGATGTAAGGGAGGAGAGGGATGAGATGTAAGGGAGGAGAGAGATGAGATGTAAGGGAGGAGAGGGATGAGATGTAAGGGAGGAGAGAGATGAGATGTAAGGGAGGAGAGGGATGAGATGTAAGGGAGGAGAGGGATGAGATGTAAGGGAGGAGAGGGATGAGATGTAAGGGAGGAGAGGGATGAGATGTAAGGGAGGAGAGAGATGAGATGTAAGGGAGGAGAGGGATGAGATGTAAGGGAGGAGAGGGATGAGATGTAAGGGAGGAGAGGGAGGAGATGTAAGGGAGGAGAGGGATGAGATGTAAGGGAGGAGAGAGATGAGATGTAAGGGAGGAGAGGGATGAGATGTAAGGGAGGAGAGAGATGAGATGTAAGGGAGGAGAGGGATGAGATGTAAGGGAGGAGAGGGATGAGATGTAAGGGAGGAGAGGGATGAGATGTAAGGGAGGAGAGGGATGAGATGTAAGGGAGGAGAGGGATGAGATGTAAGGGAGGAGAGAGATGAGATGTAAGGGAGGAGAGGGATGAGATGTAAGGGAGGAGAGAGATGAGATGTAAGGGAGGAGAGGGATGAGATGTAAGGGAGGAGAGGGATGAGATGTAAGGGAGGAGAGAGATGAGATGTAAGGGAGGAGAGGGATGAGATGTAAGGGAGGAGAGAGATGAGATGTAAGGGAGGAGAGGGATGAGATGTAAGGGAGGAGAGGGATGAGATGTAAGGGAGGAGAGGGATGAGATGTAAGGGAGGAGAGGGAGGAGAGGGATCGCACGCACACACAGTAGCAATACAAAAACACCCCTAACACTGGGCTGAGAGCTCGTGCTCGCATATCCAAGCCAAAAACAGGATTTAGTTCTTCAGAGACGGGGCGAATGTTTTCGAGCTCCACCACCATTGCCATCGCCACTCACGCTCATTATCATCACCACTCACGGTGACCACCACTACCAGCGATTACCATAGCCACTCACGGTCATTATCATCACCACTCACGGTGACCACCACCGTCATTCACGATCACCACCACCGCCACCACCACTACTCACGGCCATGAGGTGGAGGATGCCAAAACAGACACGCGGCGTCTCGACCCTGAAGTTGGTGCAGAGTTTGGAGGCGGCCCTGACGATGTCCTCCTTGGTGTTGCCCTGGTCGATGTAGTGCTGCAGCAGCCCCACACCTGCAACGCACGCACGTCGCATCTTGCTTACTCATCTCCACTTTACAAACTCGTCACCACATCCGTAATGCATGAATAGCTCCAGGGAACATATTATAATTTAAAACGCTGGAAAAACCCCACCGAAGAAGTCGATTAGGGTTTTTTCGGCGTTTTTTATTTTTTGCGCGAGTTTTGCAACGCAAAGCCAACTGTAATGATGAGCATGTGCTTGCTGACGTGTACCATCGCACTACATACAGGGTAACACATGAGGCAAGAACATGTCAGTATTCAGATCCATTATGGAATATCGTCTAAAACTTCAACTCAACACACACAAATACAGGTTAATAAAGCCTAATATTGAGACAGAGTTGAACTGCGGACTAATTTAATTATCGTTCATTAACATGAAACTGATGAAAGGTGATGTGAAGGGAGTGTAAGCGCCACGCATCCGTGCTACCCGTCTCTTAATGGATAATAAATACCTAATTTATCCTGTGCTGGGGATAAGATTGTATTGGGAGGACGCTTCAGTGATCCATGAAATGCTAGATGAATGTCAATTGAATCATTGATGGAATAAGCCATGAATCATGGATGGAATAAGCCATGAATCATGGATGGAATAAGCCATGAATTATGGATGGAATGAACCATGAATCATGAATGGAATGAACCATGAATTAGGGATGGAATGAACCATGAGTTGTGGATGGAATGAACCATGAATCATGGATGGAATGAACCATGAATTATGGATGGAATGAACCATGAATTATGGATGGAATGAACCTTGAATTATGGATGGAATGAACCATGAATCATGGATGGAATGAACCATGAATTATGGATGGAATGAACCATGAATTATGGATGGAATGAACCATGAATTATGGATGGAATGAACCATGAATTATGGATGGAATGAACATGAATCATGGATGGAATAAGCCATGAATCATGAGTGTAACCAAAACGCTAACGCAGTTTATCTTACGTGTCACCAATACTGAACCGTCGTCTCAACGCCTCAAGAGCTCTCCTTATTCAAAGTCGACATGTGTTCTTCCTAAACTCGACTGAAAGCAAATGGAATAATCCGCCGGTTGAATCCAACATATAAATAATTAAGTTGAACTGAATCAATTCAAATTAAATGACTCTAAATTGAATAAATTAAAATCCAATAACTTAAACAACTCTAAATTGAACAAAACAAAAGAGACTTTATTGAAAAATCTAAATTGAATATAATATACTTAACATATCCCAGTAGTGCGCTTCAATACAACATTAGCAAAAAGAAAGCCAAGCCCGAGCAGCGCAGAGCGAATGCACGTCATTACCTCCCTTGCAGGCGTTGCAGGACACGGAGGTCATGATGGAGGTCTCGACCTCATTGATGACGGTCTCGATGTCGAGCATGCGGCCGAGGTTGGAGAAGAAGCGGGGCAGGCGGTAGGAGAAGGCTCGCCCCTCTCGCTCCCTCGTGGGGGACTCTGCGCTCCCCAGCGTCCCCGCACCAGGGGGGAGGCTCGAGGCGATCTCTGACTCCAGCTCCCTGAAGTCCAGCCTGGGCAGCACGGAGAAGTCAGCCTCGTTTCCTTTATCTAAAGTTTCATGTCTACTTTATTTAACGTTCCGCGCTGGCTATTACCTAACGTTCCATGTCTACTTTATTTCACGTTCCACGCTGGCTATTACCTAAAATTCCATGTTCGCTGACCGCTCCCGCACATTATAGTCATCTGCCATCTCTCCGTTTGTACGTCAATCGTATGTTCACTAATAAATTATTTTCTTAAATTATACGTAAATTATCTTTGACACCTTAATTTATAGGATGATTGAACCCTTAAATCCTGATTGAAAGCTTACGGACCAGTATAAGTAGCAACAAAAGCTGAAAAACAGAACAGCCGAAAACCGGAAAAGGCAAATCCGTACAGTACAGCCGAACAACCAAAAACCTGTTTCATTTCAGCAAAATGCCTACCCAACTTTCAGTTTATGACCTCACATTTCTCCCTAGGAGTGTTAACTCTCATAGATATAACAGTCGCATCTTACTGAGTGACCAGCCTCAAATCGGTTAATTATAACTTACTTTAACTTGAATTTTCGATCACGCAAATTTAAAAAAAAATTCTGCCACATGGAACGCCAGGTGTCAACAAGCGCTGGACAAGTTGACAAGGGCCCACAGCTGGCGCAGCTCACCTAGAGAAATCCCTGGCCCTGAGCTGGTGCAGCTGGTTGTCCGTCAAGGCGTGGCGCAGCGCCTCGCTGAAGCTGGTGGTGTTGTCGAGGTGCCAGCTGGCGTTGGAGGGCGACCACCTGCGCCGGGCAACGTCCCGCACCAGCTGCGCCACGGCGTCCGTCAGGAGAGTCCAGTCCAGCCTAGACAGCACGGCACCTCAGATAGCATCGTTGGACAACACCTTGTGTACGAAGCAAGCCTAATTTACATTGCTTATGAAACGCACATACTGAGGGTGAGGCATTTCGTGCACCGTGCACATGGCCAGCACACCTTGTGTATGTAGCTAGCCTAATTTACACTACTTATGAATCACACATACTGAGGGTGTGGCGTGTCATGCACATGGCTGGCACACTTTGTGCATGTACCAAAACCCATTTTACATTACATATGAAACACACGCATTTTGACGTATTCCACATGAACATATCGAACATCATTCACACATATAGAGGGGGTAGCGTTTCGTGTACATAGTCGGCACAATTTATATTATATGTAAAACGCTATACGCACTCATTGTGTCCTTTTCAGGCATGAAGATCCTGTCAGACATTATTCATACACACTAATAAGTGAGAAGATTTCATATTCACGATCTCCACTGAAAACAGTCGCGCACACTGAACACTGAAGTGCACCAACCTAATTATTAAAACCAACTCACCAAAATTTGTTATAAATTAAACGATACCGTAGTACACCACTATGTGTGTACTTGAACAAATCAATTGAATACAAACAATAAAGATACTAGCACGAAATTTGCACTATTTAGTCAGGCCCTGACACAGTAGTGGACCACGGCCTAGCCGGCCATACAGCGGCCGTACTTCAGACGTGCGAGTGCTGGACAACTTCTCTACACGAGCTATGGAATTATTCTTTATGGTCAACACACCGAAGAACAAATTTATTAGAGTAGTTCTTGAGCAAAAAAAAAAACAGATCTACGCTCTTCCAACTCTCACGCAGGAAAATGGAGCTACGCCCTCGTACAGGGTGTTGTGTAATTCGAAGAACACATTTTAATCATACATAGAAAAACGCAAAATAAAACGATTTTCATGAGTGACAAAAACCTCAGAACTCCTTCGTTTTCGAGAAATGATGCCCTGAAATAATTTAGATTCCCGTAGGAATAGGCTCGCCATGCAGCCAACGAGTAAAATCTAACTCCTTAGACAGGCTGTTGGCGCGCGCTTAGCCTATTCCTATTGGGATCTAAAATTATTTCAGGGTATCATTTCTCGAAAACGAAGGAGTTTTGAGGTTTTTGTCACTCATGAAAATCGTTTTATTTTGCGTTTTCCTGTATATGGTTAAACTACGTGCATTGAATTACACGACACCCGGTATTTTACATTGACAGGCGAGATGTCGTTTTAGGAGAGAATTATTCTCAGAAGAGAGGCCTCTTAGTTCTCCAGCTCACCACCAACTACACAACTTATCTTCAAGTATCAATAATACACACCGTGAGGCGTTGAATCTGGCAACGCGTTCAGCCTCGTGAGGAGTGAGCGGCCGCCTCACAGCCTCATCGAAATCCTCAACTTCATCCCCGTAGAAGACTCCTCCTGGACCTACCGCACTCCCTGCACCTCGTACATCTTCGTCAGGATGCCTGACGCTTTTGGTGCGCTCTTTCAGCAATTCCAAGTCATCCCCGATTTCATTGCCGGTTTCTGAAGGTTCCGATTCCTCCGTTTTCCTGCCCAGTTCTCCCGCTCGAGCGTCGATCGGCGTTCCGCTATCCGTATCCAGGATACGACGTTCTTCTTCACCATCATGCTTCTCATCACCGTTGCCGAGAGCATTTAAATGCAGGCCGCCATCGCTCTTGCTCTGCACGCCGCCTCCGGAACTTTGGACGTCGCGTGCAGAGTTCTGCACTGAGTTGCGGGAGCCTGGAGATGCAGAGCTAGTAGGAGGTGAGTGGGAAGCGGAGAAGAGTGAGGGGTCGATGAGGGGCTTCAATATCAGGGTTTGGGAGTGGCCAGGTCGGGCGTTGAGAGGGTGTGCTGAAAAAAGACATGTCATTATGTATACACTCACACACAGCCTAGGTATAATCGACAGCGCAAAATAGGTGCTTGAATGAAATATACCAAAATAAATTGCGTAGTATTTTTAACACCCAAATCGCCTCATTCAATATATAAAAATTATGAAATAATAGTAACTCTAAAATTATATTCATTAGCAATTTTGCCACTGTAATAGTAAATACTTAAAATAAGTAAGAGTATAGCGAAATGCATAACAGAGATATATTCTGATGACAGAATAAAGCGTATTTTAACTCCGTTATCAAGAAATACCTGAAGAACGCAAAAAAATATTATGGCAAGTACAGCTTAACTCACCTGAAACAGCGGTCGTAAACAACACGAAAAAAATAATGGAGCAAATGCGCCATTGTTTGTGAAAACTTAATAAACTCCACATTTTATGGCACATTCTTTCGCACGATTGTTTCTTGAAGCACGGCCGCGTGATTGATTCGTCTTCTCTTCTCTCGCACGCCTCTCGCCCACCTCTTCTCGAGTCCCGGCATTCAACAGCCACAACTGCAGAAGACTTCGGGCAAAAACCTGCTTCAAAAGCAAAATTCGAAATAGCGGTACGAGAAATTTCTTTCTCGCGTTCTCGGTGAAGGTCCTCACTATCATGTCGCGCTTTTTCAAGGCGCTTTGGTCGTCTCCCAGCATCAAGAGGGCCAGCGCCGCACGTATCTAATATACCCTCAGCACTTGAATTCCCGTCCATGGCACAGACGTTCCCTCCGCTGTCCGCGGTATCCACAATACGCTCGGCGGCCGAGCACTTTCCGACGGCCCCAGGACCCGTATTGCCACGTGCCGTCAAATTTTCGTCACGGCACGTGCCGTGAAAATTTACGCTGCGCAATCTGCACCCGCAGTTTGCTTGGCAACATGAAAACTTTCTCTGGCGCATCTCCAAATTTTGTGCAACAGGGCTCTGCTCACGAGGAAATTTCTTCCAAGAAACCAAACTTTTTCGGGAACATGAGTGCGTAGTTGGAGGTGTAGAACAAGAGAAGGAAACACTACGCTCCTGGAGCGCGCCGCAGCATGACGTGCTGGAGCACGGTCGATGCTTTCTCTTTATCATCGTTTCTTTTTGCACAAATTAGAGAAGTGAATCCAAGCTAATAGAGAGCTGAAAGAACGATTGAAAATTCTAAACTAAATCCACATAGAGGGTGAGACAAAACCTGAAACAATTCAAAGGATTATTACTTCACACTTGTAACACTCAAAGTGTCAAAGTAGCTGATCCCACAGCTTAAGAATACAAAATTGCCAACACTACGAGAAGAGGAATGCGTTCGGTCCACGCATGATTCGAAATGAGAATAGATTAGAAATTAGATTAAGCCCATCATGTAACAACAAGAAAGCCGTTCCTAAGAGAAGGAGAAAGGCACCATTTAATATGGACTTGAGGAAACAAAGAATTTACGCACAAAGTGCACAGAAACAGTATGCCGAGAAAGAAGTTTATGAAAAAAAATAAAAGATGAAAAAGAAAGTAGGAAGTAGGAAGTGCTGAAAAAACAAGACCATAGTCAACCGAAAAAAGATATTCCGTAACCAAACAAAAGCCTATTTCATTTCAGCCAAAGAAATGCCTACATACATAACCTTCAACTCGAAACATACTTAACCTTCAGCATGGGCACAATAGTTTATCCCCCCCTTAAGAGACAAACGCTTTTCCAGGATATCAAAAGTATGTTATTAACGGGAAAAGAATGCGAAAACAATTGACACGTTCGCTGCGGCTGGACGCACATGGCGTCCAGCGGTTCAATGTAAAGTAAGGTTGTCAGAAAGAGTTTTAAAAAGGCCGTAACTACTCTAAAAAATGGATCTTCCTAAGAAGTGTAAAAGTGTAATAGCTTGACGATATTTTACCTCGTATGCCTAAATCTTTTGTAATAAAAGATGTTGAAATAATTAAAATTTTGTTCTTTCTCAGTGATACGTAAATGAGCTATTTACCTAGTGGTAAATCGGCAGTGAACGTGTTGAATATTCCCTCTTGGGTTGCGTCGACACCATTCCGTACGATTTCGTACGTGTAGGACTTCAACGACTTCGTTCGTGCAAGACTTCAACGACTTCGTTCGTGCAAGACTTCAACGACTTCGTTCGTGCAAGACTTCAACGACTTCGTACGAGCAAGACTTCAATGACTTCGTACGAGCAAGACTTCAACGACTTCGTACGAGCAAGACTTCAACGACTTCGTACGAGCAAGACTTCAACGACTTCGTACGAGCATGTTATGGAGCCTTCTCGATGTCATTCTTTCTTTTCTTTTCATCTTTTTTTTTTAGCTCTCTTTTGACGAGCGTGATTGAGGATCACTTTCTTATATTTTTGTTAGCCAGAGATGAGCTGGGACTTTTCAACGTCCACGAATTTAATTAATGAATGAGCGGCAAATTAAATGAACGGCAAATTGGTAGCGTGGAATTAGTATAAATTGGTAGCATGGAGTATCTCTCCACAGATCATGATAACTAATCTTCCTAACCAGCAGGAAATTATACACAATCGCACATCGACATTTATTCCCTAATCTCGCCACAAAAGATTATCATTCTAAAGTAAAGAAAGTCTAACGCACTAAATTACACTTCGATTGATATTGAAGACAAAACGTAAGGTATGCTGAAGGCATGACGATATAAATGAATGCTTAAGGCATAATACCGATAATCCTACGCCCAGAAGGGAGGCAATGAGGATGTTTCCTAAGGGGCTTATGACATGGTGGACTTATCTTAGTCACAGATTCCGGAAGATGGCTATATCGTGTGTACGCCGAGACATTTATCAATTACTTTAATTTAACAGGTATGAGGAATCACTAGTAGTACACATTTCAAAGGAGAAACGGTGCCTAGCCCGAAGGCAGGCGTTCAAGATGTGTTAAGGCGTTCTTTCTCTGAGGGAGGCCTCGGACGTACTGACTCTTGCGCAGGGAGCTTACCCTCTCGGTCGTTCGGCGTCACGCCCTTCTCAAAGCGGTAGCTTACATTGTAATCTCAATACAGATTATTCCTCAATCAAGCGATTATGCACGACTTTAGCGTATCGAATTATATAAGCAAAGGGAAACATTAATTCTCGCTAACCGCACAAATGATCTAATTAACATGGGCTATTGAATAATGACAGAAATAACAGTGAAGAATCTCTCTTGTGTCGGTATTCGGCAGCTCCTTCAGTCCGTTGACGTCTTTGCTTCTTCCGCGATCTCGGAGTCGACGTAGAGGAGATATAAAGGGGAAGAAGAATAACTACTTAGAACGATTCGCGAAGTCTGATAACCGTTTCTGCGGCATACGACGTCCCCCTCTCTAACTGCTTTTGGATCATTCGAATAGTGGAGCGTCCTCCTTCGAAAGATCCCTACGTTGTGATAAGACCACAACAAGCAAGACTTCAACGACTTCGTACGAGCAAGACTTCAACGACTTCGTACGTGCAAGACTTCAACGACTTCGTACGTGCAAGACTTCAACGACTTCGTACGTGCAAGACTTCAACGACTTCGTACGTGCAAGACTTCAACGACTTCGTACGTGCAAGACTTCAACGACTTCGTACGTGCAAGACTTCAACGACTTCGTACGTGCAAGACTTCAACGACTTCGTACGTGCAAGACTTCAACGACTTCGTACGTGCAAGACTTCAACGACTTCGTACGTGCAAGACTTCAACGACTTCGTACGTGCAAGACTTCAACGACTTCGTACGTGCAAGACTTCAACGACTTCGTATGTGCAAGACTTCAACGACTTCGTACGTGCAAGACTTCAACGACTTCGTACGTGCAAGACTTCAACGACTTCGTACGTGCAAGACTTCAACGACTTCGTACGTGCAAGACTTCAACGACTTCGTACGTGCAAGACTTCAACGACTTCGTACGTGCAAGACTTCAACGACTTCGTACGTGCAAGACTTCAACGACTTCGTACGTGCAAGACTTCAACGACTTCGTACGTGCAAGACTTCAACGACTTCGTACGTGCAAGACTTCAACGACTTCGTACGTGCAAGACTTCAACGACTTCGCACGTGCAAGACTTCAACGACTTCGTACGTGCAAGACTTCAACTACTTCGTACGTGCAAGACTTCAACGACTTCGTACGTGCAAGACTTCAACGACTTCGTACGTGCAAGACTTCAACGACTTCGTACGTGCAAGACTTCAACGACTTCGTACGTGCAAGACTTCAACGCATAGCGCTCGTGGGATGCACGTGCACGAGCCGCTGCGCGATCAACACGTGCACTGCGATGGGTTAAACTGAAGTTCAATATTCAGCTCAAATTTAAACTAAGTTGTTAGCAATTTTATAAATAGCAAACATTAACCGGGTCCATTAAATACCATCAATTTTTAATGATTGTTAGAAGTTTTCGAACGATCCATCGATGGGTCGTATAGCAAGCAACGTGTAAACGCGCGTAAAGGAACGTGATAATCGCGTAAAAATTGATGTACGCGTTGCTGTTAGATGAAAGGTAAATCTCTAAAACACGAAGCAAATTGTAGTACTAAATTTTGCCCCTATGTAGAAAAATTAAACAATTTGAGTGGCGTGCCTTACACAATATGGTGAAATTCATATACATAAACCCACACATGTACATCTCTGGAATGAATCCGCACATCCACTCAGTTCACGTTTTAAGATAATACAGACAGACATTCACATCTAAAACATAACACAACCACTTGTCAACCAGCCAACCCCACCACACACCCCAACAGCACCAGGGCCCACGCTGACCAGCAGCACAGCAACAAGCTGCAGGATGAGGAACACGTCTCAGCGAGCACCAGGGAAGCCGTCCGACGGTCAAGTTTCCACACCACAGAATTTATGTTTCCTGCGTGATGATCGAAGAGCAAACGTCGCGGTGACCTCCGCACGTCGAGCTGCCACGTGTACGTCTTTTGACGCGTGGAAGAGCGCGTCGAGTTCATCGATATAATCTGCGCCTCTACGTCAAACATACCAATATTAAGCCTCGCCAATTGAAATGCGCTGTTAACTTGACAGCATACGTTCGAAACGAGAGCGAGAAAAAAGTGATCAAGCACTCACACGCTGAAAATTGCTAGATGTACAACAACGCAACAGAATATTGTAACTGAAAACAGTACCCCAGTACTTCTTCACTAAACAAGAGAGGTCGGATGCTGCAAGGGAAAGCTTTGAACTTACGGGAAAGACATCCAAGTTCTCTCAGTACGCGCAGTATGTAAAGGCTTCGGGTCCTCGACAGCGCCCATGCCTCAGTTCAGTCAATGCGCTGAATTTAAATGCTATTGCAAATTATTCAACACTGAAAAAGATCAATTTAAAGCACTTTCATAAAATCAAATCACATATGGCCAGCATGCTGACCACTGAACTATTCAGCAACAAATCAACAAAAGATTAAGGTTATAAGTTAGTTTAAGCCTCCCTAACCGCTGCAAAAATAGAGCGCATCGAAGAGAGAAAGGAGGAAGGCACCATTTAGTATGGAGATAAGAAAATGAGGAATCTATGCAGAAAGGGCATAGAAACAGTAAGATGGGAAAGAAGTTCATGAAATAAGATAGAAGTTGAAGAAGAAAGTCAGAGGTGCTGAAAAACAGGACAGAAGTGAACCGAAAAACGCTGGTCCTTAACATAACAAAAAAACATTTTATTTCAACACAAAGAAGGCCTACCTAACTCTCAGCTCGGGCCTTCACATTTTTCCCCTGGGAGAGCTAATTCCCATAGATAGAATAGTTATATCCCCCTGAGGGGACAAATCAACAGAAATTTAGTATGGAATTTTATCAGTTTTTACATCGATCAACATTCAACATCCTCGTGAAGTACTTACATCCCAGCAAACACAAATCATAGAACGCAGGAGCACGGTCCCTACTCGCATCGACATAGCGCAGAATGCGTGGACTTGTTATCCGTACACCTGCGAGACGTGTTATCTCTGCACATGCACTGCCTCAATATAACCATCATGCCATCGAGGCAGCCGAGTCGGAAACGCGACATTTGAAGCAACTCACACAAAGCGCAGTTCAAGTGCCCTATGTGATAAAACTAGCGGTCAGCGAAATCGGCCAGTTTCCGCTGAGCTCTGTAAAGATTTAAATGCCATCGCAAGAAAATAAATTAGGGCATCGGTCGGTACCGTCAGCTATGGCAGATCATACGAGGCAACGTTAGAATCGAACAAAAAACAGATACGAAAACTAATAACATTCTTCAGGAATTTTTTAACAGTCTGTCGAAGGGAAGACTGGCATCAAAGGAAGACCAGGCTTTAAAAATTGAATCCATATTATACTCCCGAAGTAGGCCTCGCTAATTTCATTTATGGTGTGTAGCGAAATATTTTACCGGTGAGCGCTAATCCATAATGAGATACAGTGAAGAATAGATACTTCATTCACTATGGCTCTTCCAGTGGAGCTCGAAAATCCCACATACTTCGTAAAGCCTTCAAGATCCACCGCACGGCAACTGCTTTCAACACCGCTACTTTGGTAGCCATGATACCGCTTCTGCACAAAGGATACCGCATCTCCTATACCACAGCAACACGGCTACTTAGGTAGCCATGATACCGCTTCTGCACAAAGGATACCGCATCTCCTATACCACAGCAACACGCTACTTTGGTAGCCATGATACCACATCTACTTTACCATAGTGATGGAGACGAAGACGTGACAAGCACGGCGTGACGAGCCCCGTGACTGCGAGGACCTCACAGCAACGTGACTCACCGGAAGCACATGATCCGTTTGTTGATATCAAAGCTTGGAGCAGGCACAGCTGCATGGTGCCTTCGTCTCAGTTCTGAAGCACTCGTCAGGAGCATCAGGGTAGGAACTTGTATCCGAGATCTGTCGTGTGGTGGGAACGTCTTCTGGTACATCTAAGGTATCGCACACCCCGTCAGTCAGATGAGACGTCACCAGCTTCAACTTTTGGAGGTCCCTCATTGCTTAGCCAGTTTTTACGGCCGGATAAAATATGTATTTGGACGAGACTGTGGCGAGTGCAGAACCCCCAGCGGGGGCCCCACCTGTTCAGAATAACCGAGCCCAAATATTTGCCAAACAAAACACAGTCAACAAGCGCAAAAGACTGACGCTTAGAGCGTTAGCTCAATCATGTTCCACAAGCGTTGACTGATTAATGGAAAATTGAGCAAGGAATAAAATACTTTAAAAGTTCAATTCCAAAAAGAATCAGTTTTTAGAATGAGCAACATCCTTCACTACACGATGCAGCTACGCGCATATATTGGGCTGACACGGTATCGTGGTTACCAGAGTGGCTTTTAATGGCAAAGTCTCAAGTTTGATACTTTTTTGCCAATAAAATTTGAGCGTGAAAAGCACTCGATACTTGCCCTCACCGCAGCTTATGAGCTTACCACAACTGGGGAGTCATTACGGTAAAACTTCATTTGAAAAAGCCCGAGGATTTTGGCGGTTTAAATGTTAATCGTGTGGGACCAGGAAGTGCCTTTACGCTCGGCCGCGCTCCAACAAATTCACACAGCATTTCGGTGGCCAATACTTCGGTCGGTGCGGAACGCGTCGCAACGAGGAAGACGAGAGCACGTTGCTTTTCTGATGGATAATAAAAAACATAACGGGACTCAATACACTGCAGAGAAGGGGATAGTTCAGCGACGGTTAGGTTTGACGAAGTCCTAAACTTAATGTTTAAAGTTTCCGTCAAGAAAAATTCAACTTACACATAAGAAGTAACCAAAAGTAAGAAGTACTCGCACCACTACCACTGCCAGTGTTCAGCAGCAGTTAGAAAGCGCACGTGGCCGGCCATCCCCCACTTCCCCCTGTTCTGAGAGCCCCCTCCCAACATGACGCAGCAACTGGCGCATACTTTGCAGCGGAGGCACCATGGACTTCATTCAAAACAACAAAGCAGGAAAGCGGCCCGAAAATTTCTAAATCACAAAATTCTTCATCAATATCCGCTAGATGGATGAGAGTTGAACAAGCGAAGCGTGAGATGCACCGAATGGTCGCGCGCCAGTGCCACATCGCTACCGGATGACGGGACCACAGCGTTCACTTCATAAAGCACAAATTTCTCAACGCCAGATGAAACAGCTAAATAAAGTGCCACACCTGGCACCTGCGCCACGGAGGGCGTCGGTAATGAAATTTCTGGCAACATTTGCGTATCCCGGATACGCTACCGTCGCCGCCTGGGGCTGCCGTGAAAGTCCGGAAGCGGCGGACATGTCCGGCGCGTAACTGTGATGGGTGGAGCAGCATAGACTGTCTCGATACTTCAGGATGACAACCACTGTCAAATAAAACCGCCACTGCCAAATAAACCTACACAGTTTAGATTGCATTAGAAATTAGTATAACACTTTGACCGCATGCGCCACCGGTGGCCACGGTGATTTTCATAATGTTGCTGACGAGCCAATAGTTACGAACTCAATTTTCATGGATGCCTAATTATAGCTGAAAAAAGGCACGTTCCAGTTAATGTTTGCTGATTCCAAAATTGCTTGCTACAGTTGACTTCGAATTTGAATTGAATATTGAACTTCAATAAAAACAAATGCGGTCAATATGTTGAACCTCCCTAAGCGCAACAAATGCGTTTCAAGAGAGGAAGGAGGAAAGCACCATTCAGTATGAACTATAGGAAACGGGAAATCTATACACAAAATAGATAGAAACAGGAAGTTGAGAGATGAGTTAATGAAACAAAATAAAAGTTGAAGAAGAAAGTAGTAGGTGCTGAAAAATAATACAGCTCCAAAAAAGATGGTACATAACAAAACAAAAACCTTTTCTCTTTCAACAATAGAGGCGCACAGAGTCAAGAAATGATTTAATTCTACTCTATAAAGACGCCAAAACACATCAAGAAAGTTATATCGACATGATAGGTACGCGCACTTCGCTGATAACATATCAGGTTACAAATCAAGCTAATACAATGTAATCAGCGAGAGTTGCACACAGAAAGAACGCTTTCCACGAATGAATACAATGATCGTTTAGAGCGTTAAATACGTGAAAGCAGCGCAGTTTCGCAGGATGCCTGCACGTGTGCGCTGCTGCACCGACCGCACGCACCCCCACACTGGATATAAACAATGCGTACCGCAACACAATCGCACCAGGTAACGGTAGAGCGGATATTAAAATTCACTCTCATTTTTGCCGCACCCACTAAATAACACTGACAGAACCCACTGACGGACGAGATGCAAGAACATGAAAACGACTGTCCCTTTCGAGGGTATGCTGGCTCTCTGCTGTGTCCGCACCCCCACTGCTACTACCACCGTGGTGGTGGTGGTGGTTACTTAGGGCTCACCACCACTACACGGTGGGTCCTACCACCAAATTACCCCACCCTCACCACCAAGTCACACTGACAGAGAAACATACCAAGTCCGTATCACGGATACGTAGTCAAGTATTACGGTCACAACTCTGCACTATGACTGTGCAAGGCACGGTCAGAGGAAACAAGGTAGGGTCATTTCTTTGGAGAAAATACACCTTTTGTTCGGCTAGCCAATAGAAAGGCTTTATTCCAAACAAAATTTATGACGTCACCAAAACGCCATGTCGTTAGACCAATAGTGGAGCCAGATTTGGGGGTAGCAGTACTACCAGATGCAATTTGAGCGCTGCTATTGATTCGTTGCCGTGACGTCAGTAAAACCACACCGTCAACGAAAAAAAACTGATTTGAACCTACCTTGTTTCCTCTACCGTGGTACAAGGTGGGACACAAAAATACGACACCTGGTGCCAATAAATGTCATCAATCCTGCATGATGCACTCCTCCAACAAGAGAAAAACGTCGAAGTAATTCGATTAATAACTGCTTTTTTAGCCATACAAGAGAAAAATGAACAGTTTTGAACGAAACGTATCCTAATTTGCCAAATTCTGATCTATCCTAAGCTAACCCTGTACATCCTAAATTAAACCAGAACCTGGAAGAAAATAGTTTTATCAACTTGAATAAAGGACGACGAATGTTAGATATATTTGGTCCCGCCCATGCTGCTAACTGGAAGTTGAACTACTTACTGCGCGGCGATTCGTTGTAAAGAGTGAATGATAATAAATACCCGGCGCATGGCATTATGTCCACTTGTCGTATCGGTGATACGGATTTCCTTCACCATGGGGAATATATTCTCCCCAATAAAATGAACGCGAGCATAAATTTTACCCTAGAAATTATCGTCAGCGTGACGCGAGCATAGGCACCCAAAAGTATGTCCAAGAGCATTGCATTATTAACAATACGCAAGAATAAACTTCAATTCAATATTCTCACAAGAGAATATTTAATTCTCTCCACTATTCAGAGTTGCATGCACAAAATGTAGCTAAGACGCAAGCGACAGTGATGCCTTAACGCTGTGCCTTAACCAGAGGTGGCATCAGAGGGGAGAGGGGGTACAATGAATGAGGGGGTCAGCTGATGCGCAGTACGTGGCGCACCACACACGTACAAGATATGCGCAGGAATGCACGCTGCATTTTAGTCCCTTGCTGCAGCTGGTCACTGTGCTGACGTTGTGAATAGGAGTGCGTGAACAGTACATACAGTACTAACGTCAGCACCACAGACATCACGTCAGCACCACTGACATCATGTAAGCAAGTCGTCAGCACCACAACACGTCGTCAGCACCACGTCAACACGTCGTCAGCACCACGCTAACTCGTCAGCACGAAGAATGCAGCAGCAGCAGCAGCAGCAGCATCGCGAGCTTCCGGGAGAAAGTGTAACAAGCGCTGCAGCGTTACACGTCTTCTCGTCACCCCATAACGCGTCATTACGTCTCATTACCTCACGCCCCGCACGTCGTTACGTCAAGGGGTGCCGAGCACGTCGCGCGCTGCTGCAGCTTGTCCAACGTACCCGTGCGTGAACGTTACTCTCGTGCACGTACTCGTATGTTGATACACTGAAGGCAATTCCCTGCTTGTATTTATATCAATAGCAATAGCGATGTACATGCATAACTCGTAAAATTAAATCTAACTTGATGGCATTCGAGTTCTGTTAGAGACCCCTTGTTCAAGAACAAAAATTCATTAAGTATCAAGTTTTTACTGAAGTTAGAAAGTTAAGGCGAGTACTTGAAATAAACCTAAGTAATAAAGCTGGACCCACAGCAGCACAGTACTCATCAGTTGGTTATATCATGAAGCCTAGACTCGTACACTTGTACTAATGTCAGTTGTTTAAGTGTAGATTTTATATTTTCACAAGTCATTTCTGACTCTAGGATTAGGTCTTCCCCCTAAATTGAGCATCTCTCTATTTATTGAGTGAATATTTATTTACCTTGCTCAGCCATCCGAAAAACAAGGAAAATGTTGCGCAGGCAACTACATAAGACGTATCTCACTACACTTATTCAAGACTTCCAGTCCGCAAATTACAAGAGGAATATCACTGATACAAACCATGAAAGGGAGAGGCAAAATATAACCGGTTTAACTAACATTACACAAAAAAGAATCAGAAACGAAGAGAAATATGAACGAGTGTACCCAATTTACGAGTCATAGCGAAAATATTTTTACTAGGGTTATACCAACTTATGTTCCCATCTAAGACTCCTTCAGCACATAAAGATAAGAACTCCTTTTTTTTTTTCTTGACCAAGAAACATAAGAATGAAGAGATGTAAATCAGAAGCAGTCGCACCATGTGTGCTGAATGAGCCTGTATCCTAGACACTCTCTGAAAAACTAAAGTAGATGGGACAGGCAAGTTCCCCCTTAGTGAGCCTGTATCCTAGATACTCTCTGAAAAATTAATGTAGAATGGACAGGCAAGCATCCCCCTTGGTGAGCCTGTATCCTAGATAATCTCTGAAAAATTAACGTAGAATGGACAGGCAAGCATTCCCCTAGGTGAGCCTGTATCCTAGATACTCAGAATAAATCAATCAATCGAACACTCTAACACATGAGCTGATGTTTTCAACCCTTCTATATAGGTAGGCTTGGGTGAAAGATTAGTTTACTTCACCTCAAATGCTAGATCTGAAATCAAAATATTCTCGCTGAACACCACAGAATCTTCAGTGAGCACCTTTATTCATGAGATTGAAGAGTGACTATAATTTTATTACTTAATTCATAATGATTGACTGATTGATTATAAGAAAGTTATAGCCTCCCTTTACGACAATAAAGATGTTCAAAGGAGGAAAGATGAAGCCACCATTTAATATGGAGTTGGAAAACGTGGAATCTATACACTAAGTGCATAGAAACAGTAAGTAAGGATATGAAACAAGAAAAAAGTTGAAGAAGAAAGTAGTAGGTGCTCTAAAAAAAGGGCAGTAGTGAATCGAAAAAGATGGTCCGTAACAAAACAAGAAATCTGTTCTATTTCAACAAAAATAAAGCCTACCCAATCTTTAGCTCGGGACCTCACACAATCATCTTGGGAGTGCTAATTCCCTTAGATACAATAGTTGGATCCCCCTGAGGGAACTTAATTCATTATTCCAGAGTGCACGTTTAACCTTATATCTTGTTAAGATTTTGTGAGACACCTTAAAAAATACAATAAGAAATTAAGAAAAAGTCATAATTCAGCTAATTTAATTTTGCACATAACTTTAATAAATCTTATAAAGGAAATAGCGTAGGTTCAGACAAAATAAAGCATATTATACTAATCAAATATTTATGACACCTTCTCTTATTCATAAATAATTCTAAACTTTAAGCCTATACTCTTGACATCCTTAACAAGGATGACTTGCAGATTCTCCCTCAGCTAAATGTGCATGGGGATGACACCACAGCTTCCCTCCTCGTGCGCCATAAACAGAATCTAAGGCCAGCATTAAATTCCTTAAAGCACAACAACAAACAGACGCAGTTATAGAATTATTGCAAAACTAACGTTTCTAATGTAATATTACGTAGGTTTAACAGTAGTCATAATAGTAAAGTCGTCCCACAGTGTCTCTTTGGGGAGTTGTTGCAAAATTTAGTAGAATATACTAGTTAATATGAAAAAGAAATTTAAAATTAAAAAAAAATTATGCATGGAATGTGTTTCACACATGAAGAAATAAAGTAAAAAAGAATCTGATATTAACAATAGAATTAGCATTTAAAGACCTTTCATCATATGATACCCTTAGAAGCAGGCACAGGTCCAACTTTACACAGTCTCCCCCCCCCCCCCCTACGCCACTCCCAAAATACTGTTACTGTTTAGAAACAGTAAGTTGAAAAAGAAGTTTAAGAACCAAGATGAAAGTTGAAGAAGTAGTAGGTGATGAAAAACAGGACAGCAGTGAACCAAAAAAAGAAGATCTGTAACAAAACAAAAAACCTTTTCTATTTACACGGCCCGTCCAAAATGACGGGATTCCATATTTGGCTTGAATAAATCATGCAGAAGTGGATGCCCAACAAATACATCCATCCCAACAGTACCCGCCATTAAAATATTCTTGTACTTGTGCACTGGATTAGATTAGATTAGTCGTTAGTTTTAGCCTCCCTACCCAGCAACAATTGCGATCCAAAGAGAGGAAGGAGGAAGGCACCATTTAGTATGGAGTTAAGGAAACGCGGAATCTACGCAGAAAGGCATAGAAACAGTTAGTTGTGAAAGAAGATTATGAAACAAGACCAAAGTTGAAGAAGACAGTAGTAGGTGCTGAAAAACAGGACAGCAGTGAACCGAAAAAAGGTGGTCCATAACATAACAAAAACATTTTATTTCAACAAAAAGAAGGCCTACCTAACTCTCAGCTCAGGCCCTCACATTGTCCCCCTGGGAGCGCTAGTTCCCATAGATACAATAATTGTATCCCCCTGAGGGGACTTGTGCACTGGTGAAACTCGTATCACAGATACGGTCATTGAGCGTCCTTGTGAGCGCCACAGACACACGCACCAACCAACAACTCTCTATATTATCTAACCTAAAAATACTCGTTGGGTCTTTATTCATATATGTATTTATACATTTATATATTGTTTCGTACACTTGTTTGGCTTCTTAAGAAACTTAGGATGCATATTTCATCTGAGTTTGCGGTATCATGGTGGATACCCAATTCCTCAGTGTAACATTAAAAGATCGCCTTTACGTGAATTGATATGTTGGACATTTCATCAGGATAGGTTAGATTAGGATGTTAGACTAGGATAGGTTATATTAGGACAGGTTAGATTATAGGACAGGTTAGATTATAGGACAGGTTAGATTATAGGACAGGTTAGATTATAGGACAGGTTAGATTATAGGACAGGTTAGATTATAGGACAGGTTAGATTATAGGACAGGTTAGATTATAAGACAGGTTAGATTATAAGACAGGTTAGGTTATAGGACAGGTTAGATTATAGGACAGGTTAGATTATAGGACAGGTTAGATTATAAGACAGGTTAAATTATAAGACAGGTTAGATTATAAGACAGGTTAGATTATAAGACAGGTTAAATAATAAGACAGGTTAGATTATAAGACAGGTTAGATTATAGGACAGGTTAGATTATAGGACAGGTTAGATTATAGGACAGGTTAGATTATAGGACAGGTTAGATTATAGGACAGGTTAGATTATAGGACAGGTTAGATTATAGGACAGGTTAGATTATAGGACAGATTAGATTATAGGACAGGTTAGATTATAGGACAGGTTAGATTATAGGACAGGTTAGATTATAGGACAGGTTAGATTATAGGACAGGTTAGATTATAGGACAGGTTAGATTATAGGACAGGTTAGATTATAGGACAGATTAGATTATAGGGCAGGTTAGATTATAGGACAGATTAGATTATAGGACAGGTTAGATAATAGGACAGGTTAGATTATAGGACAGGTTAGATTATAGGACAGGTTAGATTATAGGACAGATTAGATTATAGGACAGGTTAGATTATAGGACAGGTTAGATTATAGGACAGGTTAGATTAGGATGTTAGTTTAGGATAGGTTAGGATATTTAAGGTTTGGATAGGTCAGGATATGTAAGATTTGGATAGGATGGTTATGTTAGGATAGGTAATGTTGACGTAATGTTTTCACAGATTCACCTAGCTTAAAATGAAATCGTTCACAGAATTTCCACAAGTCTTCCTAGTTATATATTATTTACAAGTTAATTTTAGATAAAATTTGTTAATTTTTTCTGTATGATTAGTCTTATTTTCTTGAACAATAGATTCAATTTTCATTTCAGCAATACTTTTTGGCTTGTAAACAAAAGTGAGTGGATGTCGTTTTTTTATATCACCTGAATGATATCCATGATACAAATAAAGCATATAAGAATTACTTGGAATTTTGCTGACACAAGATACATAAATTCAGGAAATTATTTTAGAAGGGACATTTAATATCGTTAGTGTTCAATTATTGACCATAAAAATACGATTTTCAATACAATTAATGATCTTCATCCTCATAAGGTGAGATTTAAAGCACTTAAATGCTCAAAAAAAAAATGCACACATGAATCAAAATAAATGCAATAAAAAACACCTAGGCTACTAGTTTCATCTTTTCCAGCTTTGGCGTCACTGACATTCTTTCTCCTATGAAAGCCATTTTTATGTTTAATGAAGTGCAGAAGTGCGTGAGTTAATTACAACGTTTACACCACTTTCATTGGTTAACATCCAGAACCGAAGAACTTGAACACCCAAATTCCAGGAAAGAATAAGTTCAGCACCTCAAGCAACCTCTTTGATCAGTTGTACATTTTAGATACTAGCCTCACAAAATGTATACGCTGCGCAACTGAGCACATTTCTTTAAATCCGCCCGTATCCTGGGTACTGAACATATTCTTAATTACGTGAGACGTCAACGTCTGAAATCACAGGTTTGAAATATATATAACCTCACAAAATTTATACCCTGCGCAACCGAGCACTTTTGTCAGGATGGGCTCGTATCCTGGATACCGTAAATTCTCCTAATGAAGTGCGACACAACTCAGCGTCGCTACAGCTGATGCGAGAAATTTTCCCGCAGGAGCTGGAACACGCAGTAACCACTCGCGCAACCTACACAAGCGGATTATCAACTTTTTACAGGCATCAGCCGCAGAAAATTTCACTCAACGGCCCAACATAACTGCATAGACATAAGATATATTTCAGATGGCGTGCAGTACTCAAAATAATCTCTACTTTGTCGGCTGGAACGATAACCGCAAGTCCTGCGGATCCCTCGCTGCATGCAGTGCCGGTCGTGGGTCAGTGCAGTGCTTCTGATGGCATTTTCAGGTCCCGTATCTGTGACCTAGAATTTAAAATAGGGCACTGTCCAGTCATGCAACGTGCTGCTAATATTTCACCACATCAAGTTCAGACTCCACACACGAGTTTATACGCAATATATCCCAGATTTTTTCAAAATATCAGGTGCGATCACAAGATCGCCTAGAGCGACGCAGCTCGACAGCCTTTCCTCACACTAACTGCACTCACACTGCATGAGAAGCAGTGTTGCCATCAGGATTCAGGAACTTGAAATCTCCAGAAAATAATTTGTGCTCAGAAATCGATCTTTATTTTTTTTAACAGTGCATTTGACCACATAGTTAACATTAACTGCACCATATATCCTTAAAAAATTTAATTTAAAATATTGAGTTGGTGTTATGGTTGCCTTTATCTCCATTAACCAAGGAATCCGGGAAATGTCAAATTCAGCATAACTCGTTTATAGTCTAAGTGTTCGATAAGAAGATTTGTTCTTTCTCTAATTTATTCAGTTTGGAAGCATCAAAGTGATAGGATAATTCAATCCCGCATAATCCTTCATTAACCCTTTAACGCCCACGAGGACACCAGTGTCCTCTTTCAAAAATACCCTCAATATATTGTATTTCTAGTTCAATTAGTTCCCTAATGTGTTCTTTGAAGTTCTATGCCGAGTGGCAGTTCCTATCCCATCCTGATATTGGTGACTGCCTGATGCCAGCGCCAGTTTAGTGACGGTGGTTGTGTTAATGGTAATATGAGTACAAAAATTCGGACGTTAAAGGGTTAATGAACGAGCATCCAGGAAATATCAAGAAAGTGTCACCTCACAGAAATATCTGGAAACAGGCGGGTCAGCTGTAGACTGCAACATGCCACAGCAGCTCCAGATGAAGTGATCCTCAAGTTGGTCTTTGGAAACAAGACGAATATTCAGCTCATGATTTATGATTCAAATTCGAATAAAAATATGTCCGCCACAGGCTGTGCATTATGAACAAGTGTTGGATCGTGTTGAAAGATGCAATCGCCATCCCCGAATTGCTCTTCAACAGCGGGAAGCAAGAAGGTGTTAAAAACATCAATGTAGGCCTGTGCTGTGATAGTGCCATACAAAACAACACGGAGTGCAAGCCCCCTCCATGAAAAACACGACCACACCATAACACCACCGCCGCCTAATTTTACTGTTGGCACTCCACACGCTGACAGATGACGTTCACCGGGCATTCGCCATACCCACACCCTGCCATCGGATCGCCACATTGTGTACCGTGATTCGTCACAGCACGCCACGTTTTTCCACTGTTCAATCATCTAATATTTACGCTCCTTGCACCAAGCGAGGCGTCGTTTTCACCCGACTTCTGACAAAAGTGACACCCAATCGCGTGACCACGTTCGAATTCCATGAGTTCCGCGGAACGCCTCATTCTGCTCTCGCACGATGTCTTATGACTAACGAGATCGCTGATATGGAAGACCTGGCAGTGGGTGGCAGCACAATGCGCCAAAAATGAAAAACCTGTGTTTTAGGGGGTGTCCGGATACTTTTGATCACATACAGCAGTCAATGCATCAATACAGCTCAAAGGAAACATTTTTGCAGATCGTTCCACTTTAACAATGAAGTTGTGCAATTATTTTTTTCAACTTCTTAGATGGTGAAGTATTAGGTGTTGAAAAACAAGACAACAGAAAATCCAAAAAAAGATGGCCCGTTTTAAAAACAAAAACCATTACCATATCAATAAAAAGAAGACCTACCTATCTTTTAACTCGGGACTTCACCTATTCTTTTATAAGCGCTCATTCCCATAGATACATTACTTGTACTCCCTGGAGAGGAGACCTCAAATAATCACAATATTGTCAGCACACCTTTACGTAGGTATTTCATTAATGAATATGAATAAAATATGGCACGTCAGAATACAAAGAAAATATACTCAATTATAAAATTAAACTATTCTGCTACAAAAAACACTCGTGTAGTTCAGTTCGAACTCATTCAAACTCAAAATCACTGCGCAAAGTTTCACAAAAATACACGTTCACATCTGCAGAGTTGCATTGACCTCTCCCTACACCAAATCTTTTGCCTTTGAAGTCAAAATTACAGTGCTATAGTAGTGAAGTAATTGATACGAGACTCCGTTACCAATACAGATATGTTTTCCTCTAACTAGCCCAAGCCCCTGAAATGTACTAGGCATCTTGCTTCTTGCGGGCTTCTTTTTCTACCAAAATTAAGAAGTAATATAAGGCTTTAACGTTCAAAATATGTGGGCGAATAAAGAATACGCTGGCCAAACATTCGTGTGTCACGCTCAAGTAGGGAAGGTCACTAAACAGCGAGTGGCCACGAGGCCTTCCTAAATCATGTAACGGCCAGGCTGTCTCAGTCCAGACGCCAGATATTTGAGAAGAAATTGTTTCTTTTGATCGATGGGCAGTGGATAAATATAGTTTCTTTTGGTCTATGGATCAGAATAGATTATTAGTAAGTTTAAGCCTCCCTAATCACAACGAAGGTGTCCCCAAGGGAAGAAGGAGGGCACCATTTAGGATGGAGTTAAGAGAACAGGGAATTTATGAAAAAAGGTGTCTTCCCATATAATACCTCCAGTATATAAGAACAGAAAAGTTAGTAAATTTACAAAGCAAGTTAAAAGATGAAGAAAAAACAGAGGTGCTAAAAAAAATAACAGAAGTGAATTTAAAATGAATAGACCATAACAAATGAAAACCTATTGTATTAAGAAACAAGACCTAACAAAACATTGCCTACAGACCTGATGAATTTACAGCTATAAAGAACTAATCTTACAGATCATTCGCAGTTGTTACAAAACCTGTCGTTTAACCATTTCAAACCATCAAATGAAAAATCTTTTGAAATGACTTTATTACTAGCAAGATGAGAAAAATTTAATCATATCGTTACTTTAACCATCTAATAAAGTAATCAAATTTACTAGAATTAGAAAACGAATAAGATATTTGGAGCTCAATTTGGACGTACGTATTCAAATTTATTAACAACAACATATAACTAAATCAGAGTACAAGAATCATCCAAAAATCCCTTTCTCTAATTCAAGTTCCAAGAGAAAGTAATGATAAAAAAACACCAAGTAGATCTGATCAAGTTAGCCATCAAATGCATTCCATAATGTAAAATGATATCAAATTTCAAACCAACATTTAATTACACATGTGCTCAAGTGACACTCAAGACATTTTGCACAAAGTCAACAGCACAGAGAAGGAAGGATACAAGACAGTTCTATACATTGACACTATATTAGAACATTGAACTACATATAAAGGTCCACTATGCTCTTTAGTTATGCCTACATCATCAAACTCAATTTGAAATATTTTGTCAAATGGTTTCCCAAATTTCAGCAAACCTGTCTGTTATATTATAAATTTAATTATATCAATGAGTAACATCAATTTTGGTCCATCAATCCTGGGATTATTCTTTCATTACACAACCCAATCATGCAGAATCATCCAATGTAAAATCCAGTCAAGTCTCTTGCCCAGTGAACTGGAATTCATGATACAAGCTAGGGCAGTGGTATTCATTGCATGGCTTGTGAGCCACCAGCAGCTCTAGATGACTCCATTCACGGCTCTCAAAATAGTTATAAATTAATTAATTTATACGTAATTTATGTAATATACGCTCACTTGCAGTGGCAGCAGCTCTCTCTGTCATTGCGTTTAACTGAAATATGTCTCTTGCAAAGATTACTGAATAATACTGGTCTAGGGCATGATAGGCAGATTAGATTAGATGTTAATTTACGCCTCCCTAACCACAACAAAGGTATTCCAAAAAGAGGAAAGCGGAAGGCACCATTTAGTATGGAGTTAAGAGAACGCAGAAAATAAGCCCAAACTGCATAAACACGGTAAGTTGAGAAAGAAGCTTGAGAAACAAGATAAAAGTTGAAGAACGAAGTAGCAGGCACTGAAAAATAAGACAGCAGTGAACCAAAAGATGATGGTTTGTAACAAGACAAAACACCTGTTCCATTACAACAAAAGGCTTACTTTACCTTTAGCTAGGGACGTCACATATTCTCCCTCACCCTGGGAGCACTAATTCCCACAGACACAATATTTGCATCCCCCAGAGGGGGGGCATGATAGGCAGAATACCACAGGCCTGACCTGCCCACAAGGGATGACCCCACACATGTCACATGAGCAGAAGGTCCCCACACACACTTCCACTACAGTGGTTCACTTGCCAGGAAACTTAAAGATTTAAGAACAATTTGCATACTGCAAGAAATAATCATAACATATCCAGCACTGGAAAACATCTGAACATAAATTTTATTGATTGACTTCCCTGTGCAAATGTTTCTGACAGCCTTCAGTAACCTAATTACTGTTCAATTCTTTTCAAAACATTTCATCACAACATTAGTATTTGTTGAAAGTATTATAGTATTTATAGTAATACATGTAGTATTTAGGTATAGTTTTGCAAATAAGTTGGTTGAAACAATAAAAATGCAGCAAATATTTTCTGAATTACATTATTTTAATTTCAGGCTTCATTCATCGGGGGACATCCTGTATACTAATTAGCAATCATTACATGCAGGAATAATTCAATGCACTGACATAGAAAACTGATGCACAGCAATAAGAACTTCTGTGTTACCTAAACTTTGCAAAAAAACCATTGTCATATAGGCCTACAGACAAATCAAATCTCAAAATTCCCACATGGAGAAAAAAAAAACTATTTCATATCCACTGATAAATAAGCATCTCAGTACCACTTCAGGTATTTGTTCAATAGGTGATCAAAAAAGCAAATTGAAATGATAAAATCATGAAATTTAATTGCAGTTCTTTTGAAGTGGAAGTATACATCAACATAAAAACAAAGCTAACTACATGAAATGAGAAGCATTCATGGATATAAGAAAGTTCATAAAATAGAGTACAAAAATGACCAAGAATCCTTAAGTAAAGTTGGCTGTGGAATTCCCAAATACTGTACTGTACTAATGAAAGCTTTAGCATTGAACAACAAATAGTTCATGATGACTAGCAGAACTCCAAGGATTGGTGTAGGCTTTTGAATAGGCTAACATTTTTCCTTCTAAAATAAAATTGTCTACAAAATTTCTACAGACAACTTAACTACTAAGGAATCTTTTTTTGTAGTAAGTTATTCTTATTAAAAAGACTACTTTTTGAATTTTTTTATCAACTTTTGAAAGATTAGATTAGATTATGAGTTAGTTTAAGCCTCCCTAACCGCTTCAAAAATAGAGCGTATCGAAGAGAGGAAGGAGGAAGGCGCCATTTAGTATGGAGATAAGAAAATGAGGAATCTATGCAGAAGGGGCATAGAAACAGTAAGATGGGAAAGAAGTTCATGAAATAAGATAAAAGTTGAAGAAGAAAGTGAGAGGTGCTGAAAAACAGGACAGCAGTGAGCCGAAAAAAGGTGGTCCTTAACATAACAAAAAAAAACTTATTTCAACAAAAAGAAAGGCCTACCTAACTCTCAGCTCGGGCCCTCACATTTTTCCCCTGGGAGTGCTAATTCCAACTTTTGAAAAAAACTGTTCTATTTTTCAGATGCTTTAAGAGCTTAATTCTTTCATTAAGAAGATGATCCTTCAAATTTTCTTCTACTTCTACTGCCAGTGCCTAAGATTATCCCATTTCCTTTACATAAATAATAATTACCTTGAATATATAATATTCACATTTGTATACATAAAGTTGCCTGTATTTATGTTCAAAGACTTTTACAATTTATTTTGAATAAACTTTTATTTTAGTTTACACATATATCTTACCTTTAAGAGAAAGGATGAAAAAAAGGAAAGTTGATTTTTTTGCTTACTTATAATTTGGACATTTTATTTTTTGGAAGATATAAAATGCTTTCCTTATTTCCAAACATAAAATGTATGTAGGCAAATGCATTATCATAAGTAAAAAAATCCTTACAGACTCTTTGTTACTATTGAATAAAAGTCATACAATTTCTTGAGCAATGTTTCATCCATTAAAAGATTATGCATTTTTCATACTTGCATACAAATTGCATTCAATTTCCCATGATTTTTTGTAGGTATATTACTATTTCATTAGCCATACAGTACTGACCCCCTACATGCCCAAAGTAAGAAGCTCATGCAAAACTCATGCCACAGAGAAGAACTGGTTTTTACTTGAGTTAGAATTACATACAACACAACATTCCGCATTCAAGCTACTGCTTGCCAACAATGATTACTCAGTAATGAAGACTTTCATTTGCTTTATAAAAGAAAAGGACTTTTTTCAACAAACAATGGTTAATACTTAGAAATTCTAAAAACTCCTACTGAGAGACCAAAATGGTGACGTAAAGAGTGGTTGTTGAAATGTGTCAAAGTCTTGCATGTGGTATGTTTTGGTGAGGGGATTTGTGAGTACACCTCTTAAATTGTACTACATAGATGAAGTAAAAGGATAAAATATGGGTAGAATTTTTATAATGCTTTTTTACAATTCAGACAACATATTTAATGATTAAATTTCAGAAGAACTTAGAATGGTTACTTCAAATTTGATTACTACAGTACTGTTAATGTTAAAGTGGATTTTAAAAACTCAAAAATATTAGGCTTCATGGTCACTACAGTTTCTAAATATTAACACATTAAGTGTGGCAGGTTAAACTGAATTTCAACATTCAACTCAAGTTAGAATTAATATTAAACATCAATTTTCAAAATAACAAACAATAAATAGATTGCACCTTTATTTAGTTTTCATTAGGTATTAATAATAAATGAGTTTATGACTGCAGGTGGGTCAGCAGCACTATGAAAATCACCTAAGTGACCACTGGTGGGTCAAGGCGCACTCAAAGTGTTAATAAAACATTCTTTCATGAATTGCTCAAGAAAAGTAGAGAAAAAAGTTCTGCAATTACATACAAAGCATAGAGATTTGTGCGTAAGTACACTAGTACAGTAGGAATTATGTCCAATAAGGTGAAGCGCCACATTCTCCCTGAGTTGGTACAGAGAACTGTTCCTGCATATGCACACAGATCTCTATGCTGAATAAAAGCATTTCTCAATTTTCTGCTCTGCAGTTAGCCAAAATTTTTTCAGGCATGCTCTATACCTAAAAATTTTATACAAGTAGAAGAAAAACTTCCAACATTGTATGAATTCAGCTGTGCCACTTAAAAATTTTGTGTAAACAATTATAATCTTATTTAGTTTTCCTAAAAAACTAAACAAGATTATATTTTGAAATAGAAAATAAAAGTGTTTTACATCTTTTTCAAACAAAGGTAATACAAAACACCAAGTTTAAAGCATTATTTTTTTTACATTTCATAGAATTTCATAGGGAGAAATTAATACTGAACTTATCCACCACCCAGCTACCTCATCCTTGAAGAAACATATGGGGAGTAAACCTATCACAACCTTAAAGAGGCTAGTGATGCAGAGCAATTTTCAACTGTAAGTCAAACATTCAATAATTTGTTCAAAATTCTCCACCCCATGTTTTGAAATAATACACTTTCTAGAATTAAATTAAATGAGGTTCAGTAGTCATATACATTGAAAGCTAAACTAGGCTAAGTCATTCTGCATCTAACAATTATTGCATGAAACAGTAGATTTCAAAATTGTTATTAGTTTTCTTTTGTCAAGACAATGAAAAAATGCTATTAAAACATAATTATCTTCTTTAAAAAATAGATACACTTACCTGAAAAACAGCACATATACAGATGTCACATTAGTATACATTTCCAAACACAACATACAATGGAAAAAAATTTTATGTTTACAAACAAAAAATTAAATCTTTCTTGATTAGTTATCAACATATCATAGAAAATTATTCCATTGAAGAACTGCTTCTTGAACACACAACCTTACTCAATGGCACTCAGAACAGCACTAATGCCTAATCTTTAGCATTGACTATATATATATATATATATATATCCATGCTATTTGTATCTTCAGACTGGTTCATATTCATCATAACTAGTCCATCCCTCTTCATTTGAAATAAGAAAGAAGGCAAAATGAAAGAAAGGCCTTAACAATTTTATAAATTCAATCACTATAGAGTGTATAAGGCCAAGTGCACACAGCCTATCAAAAATGTGGGGAAATCTGAAGGAAAGGACAGTAATCGATTATATAAATTTCAACGCCTAAACATAGTTAATTTAATCAAAATAAATACGTTTTCTTTTATGCACTTTCCATCTGAAATGAGTATTTTATTAGTTATAGCGGTAAATGACTTACCAAAACTCTAGTGTTTGAAGCGGAAAGAAATTTATCTAGCGCGCGATATGGCAACACTGCAACGGAGTATCGCTTTCGACACGCTCGTATTCAAAGACAAAATTAAACCTACCGCTATACCTCGTTAAATACTCATTTGATGAAAAAAGTGTATAGATGAAAAGTTGTTTATTTTGATGTAATCACCATGATTCAAGCAACAAAAATTGACGAGTAGCTGTTTATTTGAGCGCATTCGTTATCAAAGACAAAACTAACTAAATTTACCGCTATAACTTGTAATAATATCATTTCAGACAAAAAGTGCATAGAAGAAAACTTGTCCATTTTTATTTAATTAATTATGTTTAGGCACCAAAAAAGTGGGAAATCGATTACCTACTGTCCTTTCCTTCAGATTTACCAATATGTCAAATAATGTTCGACTAATCATAGGACACACTTTCCTATTTCCTAAGCTTGTATCATAGATACGCTCATCACATACTTTCGATTGGCTTTAGACAGATGGACATGGCGCTTGTTTATAGTATAGACTTTATAGTCCTCTGAGACTTTGCTTCCTTTTTGATGAATTGAAATGAGTAAATTAAACAACACAAAACTCAATAGGCTTTGGAAAATCCTAGGATGTATTTAGTGATACATTTTATGTCAAATGAGTGCATACATTTCTGTAATTATTTCTGGAAAAAACTAAGATCTAGTCAAGTTTATATGGGCTCAGCATTGCCATATGTTGTGAAATTGGAAGAATCATTGGAATGAACCATTGTAAGTTAATCACATATTTTCTTGCAAAATTAGTGAGCTAGGATCCTTTTTTACACACAATATTATGATAAATTTTATAGCTAACTATCATTTTACTTATCATATTGATACTTAGCCATAAGTTGTCAAAAAAAATTGACAAAAAATGTGAGCTTTACCAAATGATTAGCATCCCACAAGGAATCATTAGAAAAATGGCTAAAATTTGATAGGAGAATACAACTGTCGTATCTATAGGAATTAGCATTTGCTGGGAGAAAATATGTTTTTTGGTTATGCTAACGGCCCCCTTACTTGCGTTCGCTGCTGTACCGTTCATCAGCATCTACTATTTTCATCTTTAATTTCTATCTCATATCATGAACTTCTTTCTCAACTTACCATTTCTATGCCCCATCTGCATAGATTCCACATTCTCTCATCACCATACTAAATGGTGCCTTCCTTTATCCTCTTTGGAATGCTTAACTTTTAAGCAGTTTGAGGCTTACATTAACATCTATTCAAATTCATGCCTGAGTCAGTGGCCCCTATTTCCCTAACGCTGCATCGCTACAATTGCGATCTCTATCTTTAAATGAGCATAAATCAGAAAATACACTGTGAATGTGCTCAAAAGGTATACATTAGGAATCTATATATCTTTACTCACCGCATATGTAATTTTCAGTCCCCCACACAATATCACAACGTTTTGGGTGGAAATTAACCTGCTCTCGCTTTCATTCGATACTTTCAGATGTGCGTTAGCCTAGTTAGTTAGTTGAATTAATTAGAAGCGTTAGTTCGCTGTAGTAAAATTTTTTAATGGCAATTATTGCATGATGAGGTTGAGTTTGGCAATAAATTGCTCTTGATATACTTTAACATTCACATTTTCAACAGAAGCTCACCAAAAACTCAAGAATAATATAAAAAAGATGCACAATCATTAATGGAGAGCCACAAAAATAAAGTTCCTGAATTGTGGAACTTGACGAAGTTTCCAGAACCTGGTTTTCAGAGCAGACTGTAAAATTCAGGAGTCACGCACTATTTTGTTTATGCGCTACTGACTCAAATATTGTACCCGAACTGATACTTTCAAATACTTAAATGTAGAGCGCTTATAAGAGAAAGCACAACGTTCAGGCCAAAAAAGGATAGCGCTGGAAAATAAAATAGCAAAAAAAACTAAAACAGCAATTCGCATATCAGTAAATAACAAAGAATATGAAAAAAGAAAAATTGAAAAAGAGTACTTAATTTCAGTATTCCAGTCTCTACATCAAGAACGTGAGAACTGTTGGATCTTCAACATCTACTCAAAATTGGTCTAAAACGTTAAGCATGAATCGCTACTGCACGTTTCTGTTGAAAACTTATGCTAATCAGAGCTGCAAACTAGCAAGCAAAATAAAAAATGAACGTTACGCTGATAACAGAAAGAAAACGCAAATTAATTAGGCACTATTTATTTACTCTTCAACTTCTGCACATCACCGCTTGCACCTGATACAAAAAATTCGTTGGGTTTCGCTCAGGACAGAAGGAAGGCGACGCCGCAGCCTCAAAACAAACATGTTTCAAAACCTTAACAGGCTCGTGTAGCGCAGCAGAGATTATACAAATTAGGCTTAACAAAATTAAACTAAATGCGACACCGGAGAGAAGTGAATTGAGTGTACGATACTGTCTTCATTAATGATTATCTGTGCTGCACCATGATGTTGGTATTGTACATTGAATAAACTACGAATTCGCCAAACACCTAAAGCAATTGTAATTCATGGTACAAAAGGAATTATTAACAAAGGATTCAATGAACATTACAGCAACCGTCCTAATTTACACCTTTAGTAATGAAAGTCTTAGCAATCGGGAAATTTAATGGAATATACAATTTTAGAAGCTTACAGAAGGGTTTGCAATGCACGATAAACAGCTGACGACAGTATTGTAAACTCGACTCACTTATTTGGTGCATTGCTCCATATATACAGACTTTGGCTCAGCGTACCCCCACCCCCATTGAGGGGTGGTCCTCCATCCCCCCCTTAAAGGGGAAGCGGGGAGGGGGGAGGGGTAGTCTAAAAAAAATAATACATGACGGTAACGATGCTTGCAATCTACACTTCATACACCGCGCATTTTGACCAATTTAAGGGGATATCTTTTCTTCGTTAAGGTTTACGGGAATTGTTGAGGATAACAGTAGGCTAAGTAGGATAATTTAGGCGTTGATGTAGGCTTAATTTTGTCTACGTACCAATTCTCAAGTCCGGTGTCACGCTAAATGTTGTTCGAAGTTTTCGAATACCATTACGTAAAATTTGGAATGCACAACGTCAGTCAAAAATACGCTTATGAAAGCGAGACACAGAGAATAGAAAAGTACATTTTCGAGGGGGCCAACACCAATAACATTCAACCAGACCTAAGCGTCACAAAGTCCAACGACTCCAATGGTTGCTTATTTGAAAACAAATAAGCGAACACGATGAGCAGTAGACCCATTTTCAAAGCAACAACATCTAGTATCATAAAAAAATAGAAACGGTTAGCTCTCGTTCGACATCTGGCTAAAGGAGCAATACGAGAAAAAACGAGTAATAAATTTTAAAAAAGAGCAATAAATGCACGGAAGAGTTTCCTTCACGAAAACAAATACAGACGAGTATGATGGAGAAGTTTGACCGTAGCACTGATACAGGACAACGGTGATATTTTTTTGCCTGGCAGCTGGTGATTTATTCCATTTAGTCCATTAGGCGATGCCATTGAATTGAATGTTGAAATTAGTCCATAAGAGTTGACGTCCTCCATTATAAGGCAGTTAATTCATTAGGTTTTAGAGTAAATTTGGCTATTTGAAGAGGCAAATTTTGCCTCCCCGCACACGTGAAATTAGCAGAAGAAAGCAAAACACGTGAATCCGTGGCACCAGCAGCGTTTGCCGGCACAGCCTTCAATGACTGACATGCATTTAGATGCAAACCAAGCATCCACTTGCAAACTAAATGGGGCCACAGAAAACGCGATATGGAGTTATAAAGAGGGTTTTCACAGTTCGGAACTACACTAGCACGAGAGTTGTGTGTTGCTCCATATTTTATATAATGCCACTCATTAAAAAGCCAAAAAGTAATTATAATAATAATAAAGAAAACATGAGAATAACTCTCGAAACTAAGCTAACAATTCGCTTACAAAATATTAAAGTACGACTAACTGTACAAACTTTGGACGTTTGCTCGATCTCTCTTGCTTCACATAATACTAATTTCCTCTATCCTATATTCTTTGTTAACTGATTATCATTTACCAATCAACACATCCATTGAGAAATCCAACAGCGATGCACGCGAGCATTCTCAACTCAACAGATGAGCTCTAAGACTAAATTTCACGTGCATACTTTAAAAACACGCTATGAAGTTAGACAAATACTTTCTTGTTTGTTGATGTCGGTACACGTTCAAAAAACACGTAAAGACGTATTTTCTTAGAGTCGTCTAAATAAGGCAGCTGACGAGCAGCACGGATCATCCAGGACCATCTTTAGCATTCTCGTAGAATAATTTCAATAATAATGGTGTCACCAGAAATGACCGGATACCTGCGTCGGGCATCACAGTTCTACGAGAAATTTAATCCAAACTCGAGTGCAGCGCCACAACCTCATCCCTGCTGAGAGCCTCGCAGACGAAAATAATTCTGAGAAGAAACAAAGTTTTTTTGGCATCAGCGAAAGTATTCGACAAAATTCTGAGCGTTTGAAAAATTTGGCACTTGATGAAATACAGAAATGACACCACAAATTCATGTTCACACAGTTGGAAACTTTTTAACTATACAAAATTGAACAGTTCGCTCCATCACGAGAAATGGACACCACATATATTGATAATTTGCACTTTGAGAACAAGAACACTCACGTATCCTACCTACGCAACAATTTGAGACGCTCGCTTTCAGCGGAATGCGCGGAGCGTATCTTGGATACCACTCCGACGACAGAAGGCAGACAAAAATGATGAATTCGACACCATTCTATTCAAATTCTACTGCGCCGCACAGTTTAAACTGTGTCGATCTCTAATATCAAATGTGGCAACGACGATGAAATTAAAATAAGGAGAAATTTGAATAGAAGAGAGTTGGATAACTGCAAGTAGAAGAGTGTGGGCAAGCACGCAAAATTTAGAGAGCTAAATTCAGTGCTTGGGAAGACCGAAATGACACAATGTGCTGTGGAAGCAAAGGTGCCGTCGTGTCTAGGAGCTGGGTGAGTAGAAGTGTGTCCAGAGAGAGGGGAAGTGGGTTCTCGTGTTAATTAATAGTAACCCCCAGTTAATACAAAAATTCTCAACTGACGGCATCGTAAGACTACAGTAGTTGGTAGGCTACACCTAAATAAAAAGGAGACTATTCCAACAATCGCGGGGGGGCAGAGACGGAGGTCATGCTTACGATGTTGGAATGCGCAGACAGGCTACCGAATGTACACTTCGTTCAATTAGTTGGCGGTTTGGTGGAGTAGACATTAATTGGACATACGAAATTGGATGAAGGAGGAAACTAAAGGGAGAAATTATGGAGGGGGACGTGTGGTGTAAATGCATGTGTGTGTGTGTGTGTGAACTTAAAAGGGCACGATTTGAGACTCCGGCACTGTACGACAACGTGAACATGATCACGCTGCAGCAGCCCCGTCTGTGTCGCGCGTCCGGCAGTTACAGAGAGCGAATGTATATCCAAAACGAGCTCCTTTCCAACGAGAGAAAAAAAGTGAACATAACCACGAATAAAGTGGAGCACACAACGGGTAATGAGTACATAAAAGAACAAAGTTCTGTTATCGGAAATTATATAACAAGAACATCAACTGAAGAATGAGTGCAAGAAATGGTGAAGTGGTACGTAACAAGAACGAAGTTTACAACAAGCAACAGAATCTGCAAGATTGATTAATTGATTATAAATTAGTTTTAGCCACCCTTTACCACAACAAAGATGTTCAAAGAGAGGAAGGATGAAGGCACCATTTAGTATGGATGGAATTTGCAAGATTTAACTGAAAGTTTGGTCCAACTATGGATACCAAGATGGTGAAGTTTTACAGCAGGCTGCGCACCTTTACCAGCTTGCTTGACCTTGTAGGACGGTGAAACACGGAAATTGAGTGCCAGAAACTTGCTTCTTGTTCAGTCATGGTGAAAATAATGATAATGACATTACGTGATGGTGAGCACACGCAATTTTCTCACTTGAACGCCCAAAGAACAAACCTAAGTAAAAGTTTTACGCAGCTATTCAGGTGTTCTGAACAAGCAGCATACGCACGTACGTACACACGCAAATACACGCACCTTATACACCCATCCGCATCAACAATACATTACTATGCATAGGTCATGAATAAAATAATTCATCCTTGCATATTCAAACAAAACTTGCAAGTTCATTAAACGCGTCTCGCTGAGTAAGCATCCATGGGAATGAAGAGAAAGTGAGTAAAGTTCCACAAAGATGAGTCATTCACAAAGAGCTTTGAGAATTAACGTTCTGTCAAATCATGAACTACAAGTGAACAGAAAGTGCAAAAATAGAGAATTGAATTGCATCGCATGGGACGCTGAGTAAAGCGACATCTTGTGAGTAGAGCTTCTCCCCACACGCGGCACACATTTGTTGAGTTGCGCAACAGGAACACAAAAAAAAAAACACATCAATAGCGCTGAAAAAGCAATTAGTAAAATAAGTAAAACGGCAATTCAAATAGAAGTCAATCAGGAAGAATATGAAGGAGATGCTCATTAGTTCTTTCGCATCCGAGACACGTGAAAGAACTTGCATTTTCCTTCTCTGAAGGCCTGCTAATTGTTTAAAAAACGCTATGAAGTTAGACAAGTACTTTCTTGTTTTATTTCTATTTAAAAAAAGCAAAATCTTATTCTTTATAATACTTGCAATGAGACTCTCGTAAAAACAAGCAAACTTCATCGAGTTGCTCGGCTCACATGTTTGATATGGGACAATATTAGTAAACTGAGGGCAACATGTTAGTAATTTGAGGGGAACATATTAGTAAATTGAGGGGAAAATTCAAGTAAATTGAGGGAAACAAATTAGCAAATTGAGGGGAACAAATTAGTAAATTAAAAGAAACAAAGAAGTAAATTGAGGGGAACTTACAAGTAAATTGAGGGGAAGGACAATAATATTAGTAAATTGAGGGTAGCATTTCCACGAGAATCTCCCCGAATGAAAGGAAGGACGAGACATCCTGTAGGAAGAGAGGAATGGGAATCGAAGCTAAGCTCGAGACCTGGAATGGGAATTTGGGAATGTGGCACCGACGAGCGGACGAAATTCTTGAGAGTACAGGGAATCACTTCTTGGAATGTGAGGGAATAGTTTTGAACTCGCTATGGGGATTCACTAAATTATTTGAACTTTGCAGCAATGGAACTTAACTCCTACCACGCGTAATTTACCGCAGTAAAGCTTCACACTACAGAGCACGCGCCGCACTTCCACCACGCGTTCCACTTCATCAGAAGTCAAGAACGCTTCACAATCAACAATCATTCTAGAGATAATCCAATTAATTTTAGTACAAAAACCATCCAAAATTAGCATAAAACTCCGTACGTGTGCGGTCGTTTCGTTTGAACATGTCACCTTGACATTGTGATAACCAACAATCAAAGATCAATAAAAACATGAACAGCAACAATAACATCAACATTTGTGAGTCACTAAGATCTACTCAACACATTTGACACATGAATGTTGAGCTACAAGTGCTCTAAAATGCCCTTTGGATCTTGCCGGACTAAAGTGGAGCAATTCTTCTCAGATATTGCAAGAACACGCGCTGCAATCTTATTTACCATACTTATTTACCATAGTTAATTATCAGAGTTATCATGGTATTTTCAAAATAACGAGGAATAATTTTGCCGGTATGGCGATAATACTTTAATATCTTGGCTTAAATGCTGTTTTAGTTACGTTATTACTAATAAATCATGTTATATACTTATAAGTGAGCGTAAATACAGTTAAAAAGACACATTTTAGCACTTGAGAAATTTATATGAGCCGTTGATAATTTCACAGGCCAGCAAGACGAGGGTTCTCGACCGCATGCTGCTGGTTTCCATGACGTCATCTCCTCCAGCCAATCAGGAGGCCCGTTCCACTTGCATTACAAACTCAGCAAGAATTTGTGATACAAAAAAAAACAACATTTACTTAGTAAATGTAGTCAATCCTAGTGAAAGTCTCAAACATGAGTGAGTTAAAGACGCAATAAATGGGTCCAGAATCATAGACGCAAAAAATAGGTCTAGGATTGTCAACATATGTAGATTGAGAAGGCAACCCACGTCAATTACCGGTATCCAATATACAGAGGACGTGAGGCCCTTCAAAAGAAGCAATAACATTCAACATTTTCTGCCGTATCCAAGATACTCGCACGGCTTGTGATGTAAGGCTACACAAGCTCGCCGCATCACCTCCATCACTTCACTTCATAAGAAAATAAATGCATATATGTACTTCTATTGGTTCGTTTTTTAATATTCGTTAAGAATTTGAAAACAACTACCGTATTCTAAATTGTGGCACCTCTTTGGCACCTCGACATTCATTAATGGTTACTGGAATCATTTCAAAAATAAGATTTAAAGGCAGAAAAAATACAGTCGTTCTCGCTGAGGTGAACATAATAAATGCTTGAAAAGAAACAGAAAGTGTGCCTGGTACTAGCAAAGCGCCCAGATGAG
The DNA here is from genome assembly GCA_030386875.1 of Morinoia aosen. Lineage (NCBI taxonomy): Eukaryota > Metazoa > Arthropoda > Malacostraca > Amphipoda > Talitridae > Morinoia > Morinoia aosen. The sequence continues at coordinate 5,347,867 of CM059578.1, read as the reverse complement.
CGCGAACTGCAAAATGAAAGTGAATATTAAATTTTCATCAAGGAACGGCATTAATACCGTCCACACAAAATTTACTGAAACCAAAATAAAGTTATTGATTAGAGGTAAATCGAGAAAATGAAATAAATTGCGAGTTTGCACAAATAAAGCGATTTGATGGGAAAATTGAAAATAATATGAACAGCTTTTGAGAAGAAAGGAAACAAAATAATGCAAACATCATTCGATAGGAATGGAAACAAAATAATATGAACAGCTTTCGAAAAGAAAGGAAAGTCCAGGAACGAAGGAAGAACAGAGACGAGTACGGAGAACATTACCCTAGACATATAATTAGCTTACGTTCAACTACATTGCTTTGCCTGAGCATTTAGAGCGCCCACCGGCACCTAGGCCTATGATGCGTAATTAGGCCTCTAATGAACAGTTAACTCGAATTGCAAATGTACAAGGTGATTGAGAAGTGACATACCTAATTTTATCTTACCTATTTAACAATTGGGGGAATGAGAACCTTAAGATGAACTCTTAACTCTAGAGAGAACTAAAACAAAGCCTGATATGTACACAAGATATTGCAGTCCTTCTCTTACACGGTAGAATTAACTACCAACTGTTCGCAACGCGGGCTCTAGATTTGAGCACAATCTCAGCATGTGATTTTAGCCATTACGACCATATCTAAAATGGACCCAATAGGTACCTCTTTATATCTACATCAACACTAGGAGGAAATGGCTCAACCCCATCATTATACCATCAAGAAATGTTCGAGCGAAATGCGGAACTAGAAATGTGAAACATACTGAAATCTCGTTTGGTATACTGCCATATCTAAAAAAAATGAATGTACTCACTTTGTATCATCTAGCACAATTTAAACCAAAATTCTGAGGAGAGATTTTGTGACGCATTTGAAAATCAAATTTGAGTGCATAGCTTGAAATACGAAGTTAACAAGGATCAAAATTCAAACAATTTATTAGGTTTAGAATTAGTCAATTCGTTCAAGAGTTTTCAGATTTTCACTCAATTTAAAAGGCTAGAAAATTTTGAATTCGTTTACCAATATTTACTTTATTTTAAAACTTCTACGTTTAAAATCATAGAATCTACAGAGACTAAGAAGAAAAAGCAAAAACAAAACTACGACATCGACGAAGATCAGAGAGAAATTTAGTCCAGGAATCTATCCAGCATCCTGCAGCGCTACGAACAGTTAATAATACACAAACACTTCTCTTATTTTTTGATATTGTCTACACAGTTTCACTTCGTTAAATCAAACCACAGCTCTGACGTTCGGGTAGAGGACCGAGCGATCCACCACCACACGCCAACCAATAGCAGGCTTCCCATTCGGCTACACAAGTACAAACTCACTAAATTCAACAAATCGGGAAATGCAAAAGGCTTTTTTGTATAATTTACAGGCATTCATGCTTAATTGAGATATACAGGAAATAAAACTTTCAAAATAGACAGTAGATTCCTTATAAGTCGGTAGATTTGGCATATTGAGTAGAACTGGAAGCGACGATGTGATCAGTCGTCCTCCTTCTTCTCGGGCTTGAAGTCTACCATCGCGTGCAGCTCCTCCGGGCTGTACCTGCACGGCAGCGCTCAATTAAACTCAAGTAATTAGGAATTACAACGCCAAATTATTTTATGCCTCAAGCCTAACATCTTTATAACTTACGACATGTCGACAACCCACTAAAAGCGGAGACATGAATAAATACAACAAGCAATACAATAATACAATGCAACACACAATACAGAGACACAGTACAATAACAGTACAACACACAGTAGAGACAGTACAATAACACAATACAACACACAATTCAGAGACAGTAAAATAACACAATACAACACATAATACAGAGACACAATACAATAACACAGTACAACACACAATACAGAGACAAAATAGTAACACAATACAGAGTATTTGATAACCAAAGCAAGTAAATTCAGATTGTTTCTATCCAGAAACTGGAATTAAAATCAAGTAAATAAAAGCCTACACATCTCTGCGGTCATGTTCAGTACTGCACTTGCTACTAATCAGTAGGTACAAACGGGCATTAAATTTTCATGAACAAAATGCAGTCAGAGATTTACATCTGATTTTACTCAAAACTTCGGCATTCATTTCATTTCCCTCCAGTTCATAACAAATTACTGGGAAAATAAATCAAAAGCTGCAATTTACGATGAATCAGTAAAATTTTTAACTTTCTTGCCTCTAAATTCTCCGCTTTTTAAATAATGTTTATGAAGACAAAAGTTGCTCCAGAAAAAAAGCAAAATTATACTAAATCAGACTCCAGGCACACACGCACTTGTTCATAAATCAGACTCCAGTCACACAAACGTACACACTCACTTACCCTAACAAAGACTGTAGATCGCAGACAAACCGATAGACGTATCTCTTCCCGGCCGTCTTATGGATAATATTTTTATCATAATAATAGCGTAGGCCTCTGGACAACTTCTCGTAGTTCATCTTCGGTTTGTTCTTCCTGAGGCCCCAGAGCCGCGCCACCTCGTCGGGGTCCGTGAGCTTAAACTCCCAGCCGTCGCCTGTCCACGAGATGTAGGGCTGCTGCTTCTTGTCCGTGAGCAGCTCGAGGAGGAACTGCCACAGCTGTATGGGGCCGGACCCCGTGAAACACGGACCCCCAGACCCGTTTTGGTACCCTATGCCCCCTGAGGAGGATAACAAATTGCTCGGTTTCGAGTCGGGCGTGATGACGTCCCTGGTGAGCTGGTAGTGGCCCAAGGAGTTGTTGGGGGCGTGTGGAGGCTGGGTGAGGTCGTGTCCCGTGGAGGTCACCCACGGGTCCAACGGCACCTGCGGGATACTTTGGAACTGGGTCTCGTAGTGGGGGGTGGAGTACCCGTCTGTGTACTCCGGGTGGTACCTCGCCGTAGGCTGCGCGTACTTGGGGAAGTACGGGATGCGGTATTTCTCGTGCAAGCTGTAGAAGTCGGGTTGGTGGGTATCGAGGTACGGGTTTGAGGTGGATAAGTGGGATGCGTCGGGTAGCACTTGGTACGTCTCCCCCTCGGTGTCGGGGTACGTGCTGGCCGAGTGGGGCAAGTATCCGCTGCCGGGGGAACCTTCGGAAGGCGGCTCGCTGAGGGTCGTAGGCATCGCCTCCGTCGCGTACACGCCTGCGCAACAAAAATACGTCAAATTATTGACTAAACTTGAAATAAACATTCATTGCTGAACACAACACGCTAAATCATCCGCCAAACTTGAAATAAACATTCATTGCTGAACACAACACGCTAAATCTTCCGCCAAACTTGAAATAAACATTCATTGCTGAACACAACACGCTAAATCATCCGCCAAACTTGAAATAAACATTCATTGCTGAACACAACACGCTAAATCATCTGCCAAACTTGAAATAAACATTCATTGCTGAACACAACACGCTAAATCATCCGCCAAACTTGAAATAAACATTCATTGCTGAACACAACACGCTAAATCCTCCGCCAAACTTGAAATAAACATTCATTGCTGAACACAACACGCTAAATCATCCGCCAAACTTGAAATAAACATTCATTGCTTAACACAACACTCTAAATCATCCGCCAAACTTGAAATAAACATTCATTGCTGAACACAACACGCTAAATCATCCGCCAAACTTGAAATAAACATTCATTGCTGAACACAACACGCTAAATCATCTGCCAAACTTGAAATAAACATTCATTGCTGAACACAACACGCTAAATCATCCGCCAAACTTCAAATAAACATTCATTGCTGAACACAACACGCTAAATCATCCGCCAAACTTGAAATAAACATTCATTGCTGAACACAACACGCTAAATCATCTGCCAAACTTGAAATAAACATTCATTGCTGAACACAACACGCTAAATCATCCGCCAAACTTGAAATAAACATTCATTGCTGAACACAACACGCTAAATCATCCGCCAAACTTGAAATAAACATTCATTGCTGAACACAACACTCTAAATCATCCGCCAAACTTGAAATAAACATTCATTGCTGAACACAACACGCTAAATCATCCGCCAAACCCTAAATAAACATTCATTGCTGAACACAACACGCTAAATCATCTGCCAAACTTGAAATAAACATTCATTGCTGAACACAACACGCTAAATCATCTGCCAAACTTGAAATAAACATTCATTGCTGAACACAACACGCTAAATCATCCGCCAAACTAGAAATAAACATTCATTGCTGAACACAACACGCTAAATCATCCGCCAAACTTGAAATAAACATTCATTGCTGAACACAACACGCTAAATCATCTGCCAAACTTGAAATAAACATTCATTGCTGAACACAACACGCTAAATCATCCGCCAAACTTGAAATAAACATTCATTGCTGAACACAACACGCTAAATCATCTGCCAGACTTGAAATAAACATTCATTGCTGAACACAACACGCTAAATCATCCGCCAAACTTGAAATAAACATTCATTGCTGAACACAACACTCTAAATCATCCGCCAAACTTGAAATAAACATTCATTGCTGAACACAACACTCTAAATCATCTGCCAAACTTGAAATAAACATTCATTGCTGAACACAACACTCTAAATCATCTGCCAAACTTGAAATAAACATTCATTGCTGAACACAACACGCTAAATCATCCGCCAAACTTGAAATAAACATTCATTGCTGAACACAACACTCTAAATCATCTGCCAAACTTGAAATAAACATTCATTGCTGAACACAACACGCTAAATCATCCGCCAAACTTGAAATAAACATTCATTGCTGAACACAACACGCTAAATCATCCGCCAAACTTGAAATAAACATTCATTGCTGAACACAACACTCTAAATCATACGCCAAACTTGAAATAAACATTCATTGCTGAACACAACACGCTAAATCATCCGCCAAACTTGAAATAAACATTCATTGCTGAACACAACACTCTAAATCATCTGCCAAACTTGAAATAAACATTCATTGCTGAACACAACACGCTAAATCATCCGCCAAACTTGAAATAAACATTCATTGCTGAACACAACACGCTAAATCATCCGCCAAACTTGAAATAAACATTCATTGCTGAACACAACACTCTAAATCATCCGCCAAACTTGAAATAAACATTCATTGCTGAACACAACACGCTAAATCATCCGCCAAACTTGAAATAAACATTAATTGCTGAACACAACACGCCAAATCCTCCGCCAAACTTGAAATAAACATTCATTGCTGAACACAACACGCTAAATATCCTCCGCCAAACTTGAAATAAACATTCATTGCTGAACAAAAAAACAGCACTGCAGTGAGAAATAATTCAACTGCATTTGCCAACAGCCCCGTCAGAAACGAGAAAACGTCAATTTTTCCATAAATCAAGAACCGTAGGACCGCAAGCGAGCTCTACGTGCGCCCGAGAGCGGGGCGTGTGAGGAGCGAAGTTCTCCGCGCATCCCATGATCTCCGGTGACCCGCAGGTTACCCCGTGACCCGCACCTCTTCCCCGCTACTGGCGGGGGTGAAAGGCGGAACAGGGTCGCGCAAAGGCGCCTGGAGGGCGCATATCGGCGTGTGAAATTCGATAATGTGCGCTTTCCTTTCGGGGGTGTGTGGGTATGTGATCCGATGAAGGGGGAGGCGGGGGGCGGCTTCCGTAATGAGAGGGGGGAGGGACGCGCAAGAAGTTGCGGCTGTGATGCTACATCAGACACCGCAGCAGCGGAACAAAGGCCCGCGTCTGCGGCTCGGAATACGAGCGTCTAATGTTCATGCCAAGCCTACGTGTTGGGCTACTGAGTATTGGGGTGTTTACATCACTGAGCTTGTGTCCTAGATACGCTGCAGCATTGACCCCAGTGAATTTGTATCCTTGATACTCCGGAGTATTGACCTCAGTGAATTTGAACCCTAGGTATTCAAGAGTATTAACCTCATTAAGAATATGTCTTACGTACTCCATTGCATTGATCTCGATGAGCTTGTTTCCTATACTCCAGAGTATTGACCTCAGTGAGCTTAAATACTCGATACTCCTGAGTATTTCCCGGTGAGCTTTTATTCTCGCTGTTGATTACCGTTATGCTCGAAACATAAAAAAGAACGTAAACATCAGAAACCATTCAAGATGCTTCTGCTCCAGCGCCCACATTTCAGTTATGACAAGAAATTACAAGCCAAGCTCTATTTGCTAATAAAATTGAGATTATCAGAAAAACTCGATGGATGCCTAACAAAAATGGAATGAAAATATTGGTATAGAAAAATGGGCAAAATGAATCTTGAAGTACGGGATCGATTTAGATAGCAATCGATGAAGGCGTTCCTACGTCTCATTGATTTACTCATTGCTTGGAAGGCCAACACCTAACATGGAATAATTCACAACTAATAGACAAATCCATCGCAAGTTGGGTAATTAGCAAGTGACTGAGGCGAGCACACAAAGGCCGGAACGCCGGAAGCGGAGGCCGGACGCGTAAAGCCGGAGATAAAAATCCGCGGAGTTTTGGATTTTCTACAACCATTCCACCAGGCCAATTAGTTCATTGAAACCCTGTTTCACCGGGCCAGTCACTTCACTGAAACTCTGCATCATTAAGTCAGTCAGTTCACTGGGTCAGTGAGCGTATTGGACCAATCATTTTTGAGAACTACGTGCACTTCCCTTCACGGTAACCCAGCAAAGCAGGCCAGGCACACAATCTTGACGTAGCAAACACACAACACACCAACACACAACACAACACACAAGCACAACATATATAGCTGCTAAAGTCGCACGAGTGCGCGAAATTCAGGACTATCGCATCGCATTCACTAATCTCACACAGGCATTAAAGCAACACACAACGCACGTACGTGACTTATGTGATGTGAAATGCTTGCTGTGAAGAACGTACATCACACGCTGTATGTACGACCCACGTGCCCAATATGGTGAGCATTTGCTTTAAAGATTAAATATTGAACATTTCAGTAGAGCTGCTAACACACAGCACCTCACACAATTAAGTAATACACAACTACACACACCTGCGCTACGCGTATGATTTTACTAGTGTTCTTCTTATAATGCACGAAAGTACGTTGCTGCTGACAGGAATCAAGGAATTATCTTAAGCATCAAAAGAAAACTACACTCAACATGAAGCCGTGGCTACCAACATCCTAGCTCGGAGTCGATGTTGATGGTTGACTGATGCTAAATAGCATCACCCATGTTGCAACCATCACCACAGCACTATGTATATGCTAGTGTGTACATATGTGCCTGTATTGAGTAACATGCGAGAGCACACAGTACGTGTTATGAATATGTCATACATGCATTCGTGTGTGAGAAGTATGCAGACAGAAGTTAACTACATGATGAAACCTTCGATGTTCATTTCTAGTGTGTGGAATATATATAAAGTTAACCAAATTGCTGCGTAATACATAAGTTAATAAATTTATATGGGTACTTCACGAGTATATTATTTTTCAAGGAAAAGTGAATGGTTAATATTACCGCAGTACAACATTAATGGTACGAGTATGAGCAAATTATTGAACTTCAGCAAGCCGTACACAAAATTATATACTCGCGTACATGGTCGGCTCGAAGCTCATACATGCACAGTATCTGTACATGCAACAGTTCTTCAGCCAAAGCACTTAACACAGCGTTTCGACCGCAGAAATATGATGAGCAAGCATCATGAGTTCAAGTCGTACGAAAGGCTAAAATATATGAGTCTAAAAGGTAATACTAAATAAGACCGTACTAACACGTGTCAAACTACTGTACAAAATAATAGCAGATCATTGAAGTTAATAAAAAGATTGCTACGTATAGTTACCCTATGTGAATCGTGTAAAACCGACAGTAGCAATTAAGGAACTAGCTACGTAAACTACGTGTGCTTCACTTCGAGACAGCGTACATGGCGCAGTTCACCCACAATTTTAAGCGATAATTATCACATTTACATCATGTAGTTACAATACTTCAAGGATGTTCTGAATCAAAATAAGGTATCACATGACCTCAAGCCTGAGGTTCATTATACACATAATCAATGAAAGCTGGCACTCCACATGAGGGAAGCCCCGTATACAGGATACGTACCTAGTTAATGAATGAGTCAGGTGCGCTACTGAAGGGGGCACGAATCATGCATTTCAGTAACTCAAGAACTACGATCGAGGAAAACTGTCTAGTTTTTTCTACCGTTCCAAGCAATCTACGCTGGTATGCCATCTTATAATAAATCAACCAACTACAAGAAACCAACTCTACAAGTTTAGGAAACTTCTACAATACATCCATCCAAGCGGCTATCAAGATGCACTTGAAAACTGAAAAACCAAATCTCACCGTCTGTGGTCGTCCATGAAGTCCTTCGTTTGTCTGGAAAAACGTACGAGAATTCTTCGATAAAATTCACATATGTCTCACACATCTTGAATAATTTATGTAATCTCAACAACCGTAAATGAATGAATCAATTAGAAGTTATTGCAAAATGAGCAGGAGAACCATGCAGTCCACTCTTTCATTTGTTCCGGTCAGTCAAGTTCCGTATTTACGTTACTTTATAACAGCAAATAATTTCACGGAAGTGACGCTTGCGGTTAGTAGCGATCGCCAAGAAAAGGAACTTCCGTCTTGATAGATAATTAGTGAATTTTTACGAGTTCCGGTGAAGTGAAACTTGAAGCGAGAGTTTGGCCGGATGCGAGGCTAGTTCGAGGAGCGTGGAAGTCAAGACGTCACCCATACAGCTCGAGCAGGGCACTAAGGCGGGTACCCGCAGCTGGGCACGTCGCATGCCCGCCTGCGCGCGCACGTCCAGCGTTGACCAATGGGCGGTCAGCGCAACCGCCATCCGGCCATAGGCCACGCCTTTTCCTCGCATCATGGATACCGCGCCCGCACGCAGCATTAAAACGCCAGGAGTAATTCACGAACGGGTTTTTGCGTGGGTCAGCAAGGCGCTTTACGCGCGACGAAAGGTGGTACCCTCTCGATCGCAGGTAAAAATGGCCGGTTATAATCGAACACATTGTAAGTTGGTTTATACCTCCCTTACTACAACAAATATGTTCGATGGAAGGATGTTCACGGTTCCTCTCATAATGTACCATTTAGCATAAATTTAAGGGAACGCGGAAACTATGCACAGGGTGCGTTCATGCACAGGATCCCGGTGCATAGAAGCAGTAAGTTCAGACGTTTATGAAACACGATATAAGTTGAAGAAAAATGTTTAGGTACTGAGAAACAGAATATCAGTGAACCGAAACAGACAGTATTACAAAAAAAGATGAAAACTATCTTGTTTTAGGAAAAGAAGGCCTACCTATCCTTCAGCTCTGCACCACACATTTTACCCCAAGAGCGCTAATTCCCATATACACAATTAACAGTTGTATTCCCCTGCACATACGATAATTGGACTCAATAGCCGGCATTTGATGTTCGCATAATGTTCGGGTTCCAAATAGTTCGATGTTTACAAGAAGAGAAATAACGAAGATACAGCTGGGTGCATTAATTTGAGACACTCTATTACTACAAATGGACTTGATACAATTGGACTTGACACAATTGGACTTGATATAAATTGGACTTGATATAAATTGGACTTGATATAAATTGGACTTGATATAAATTGGACTTGATATAAATTGGACTTGATATAAATTGGACTTGATATAAATTGGACTTGATATAATTGAAGGACTTGATATAATTGAAGGACTTGATATAATTGAAGGACTTGATATAATTGAAGGACTTGATATAATTGAAGGACTTGATATAATTGAAGGACTTGATATAATTGAAGGACTTGATATAATTGAAGGACTTGATATAATTGAAGGACTTGATATAATTGAAGGACTTGATATAATTGAAGGACTTGATATAATTGAAGGACTTGATATAATTGAAGGACTTGATATAATTGAAGGACTTGATATAATTGAAGGACTTGATATAATTGAAGGACTTGATATAATTGAAGGACTTGATATAATTGAAGGACTTGATATAATTGAAGGACTTGATATAATTGAAGGACTTGATATAATTGAAGGACTTGATATAATTGAAGGACTTGATATAATTGAAGGACTTGATATAATTGAAGGACTTGATATAATTGAAGGACTTGATATAATTGAAGGACTTGATATAATTGAAGGACTTGATATAATTGAAGGACTTGATATAATTGAAGGACTTGATATAATTGATGGACTTGATATAATTGATGGACTTGATATAATTTATGGACTTGATATAATTTATGGACTTGATATAATTTATGGACTTGATATAATTTATGGACTTGGTATAATTGATGCACTTGGTATAATTGATGCACTTGGTATAATTGATGGACTTGGTATAATTGATGGACTTGGTATAATTGATGGACTTGGTATAATTGATGGACTTGGTATAATTGATGGACTTGGTATAATTGATGGACTTGGTATAATTGATGGACTTGGTATAATTGATGGACTTGGTATAATTGATGGACTTGGTATAATTGATGGACTTGGTATAATTGATGGACTTGGTATAATTGATGGACTTGGTATAATTGATGGACTTGGTATAATTGATGGACTTGGTATAATTGATGGACTTGGTATAATTGATGGACTTGATATAATTGATGGACTTGATATAATTGATGGACTTGATATAATTGATGGACTTGGTATAATTGATGGACTTGATATAATTGATGGACTTGGTATAATTGATGGACTTGGTATAATTGATATGCGTAGGTGCATGGTCACTAAAACATTCAAAAATGCGCCTAAACCGCGTACGAGAGACGCGTTACACGTTGAATGCACCAAACATGAACAAAACACGTCATAAACAAAACATGTCATGAACAAAACACGTCATGAACAGAACACGTCATGAACAGAACAGGTCATGAACAGAACACGTCATGAACAAAACACGTCATGAACAAAACACGTCATGAACAAAACACGTCATGAACAAAACACGTCATGAACAAAACCCGTCGTGAACTAAACACGATCAAAGCAAATGTATTTAAACGGGATGCGGACACATACGACACACACACACACACACACACACACACACACACAAACACGCTCGCAACACGCACACACGCACGTAAGTGTAGTCACACGACAGGAAACACACACCAGTTGAAGATCAACGAAGAACAGCTGCAAAATTCAACCCATGAACGTACGTGCGTGTCTACGTGCTGACATCACAGGAAATTCCAGCAAGGGGAGGAAATCGTCGAGATCGCCATTACCAGCTAAAGCTACAGATTTCCAGGAGGGGTGCCCCTTGAGGGGGCCTCTCTCCCCCCCACTAGGGGGATTGGGGGTTGGGGGAGGGGGTTGTTCAAATATACGAACTCATGATGTGAACTGCCGACTGTTTCGCTTGGCTGTTAATTATGAGCCAGGCTGCGATCACTGATGCATCAAACTTTGTGTATCGTCGGTTGATGGAGATACTTACATGCATCGGACAACATTCATGTCGCATTCAACATCAACCCACAGAGCCTAGAACATCGACCCATATGGAGGAAAATATCGGCCCACATAGACTATAACATCGGCCCTCATAGCCTAAAACATCGACCCACATGGAGGAAAACATCGGCCCACATAGACTATAACATCGGCCCTCATAGCCTAAAACATCGACCCACATGAAGGAAAATATCGGCCCACATAGACTATAACATCGGCCCTCATAGCCTAAAACATCGACCCACATGGAGGAAAATATCGGCCCACATAGACTATAACATCGGCCCTCGATCATAGCCTAAAACATCGACCCACATGGAGGAAAATATCGGCCCACATAGACTATAACATCGGCCCTCATAGCCTAAAACATCGACCCACATGGAGGAAAATATCGGCCCACATAGACTATAACATCGGCCCTCGATCATAGCCTAAAACATCGACCCACATGGAGGAAAATATCGGCCCACATAGACTATAACATCGGCCTTCATAGCCTAAAACATCGACCCACATGGAGGAAAATATCGGCCCACATAGACTATAACATCGGCCCTCATAGCCTAAAACATCGACCCACATGGAGGAAAATATCGGCCCACATAGACTATAACATCGGCCTTCATAGCCTAAAACATCGACCCACATGGAGGAAAATATCGGCCCACATAGACTATAACATCGGCCCTCATAGCCTAAAACATCGACCCACATGGACTAAAAAATCAACCCACAGACTATAGAACATTCACGCACATAGACTGAAACATCGACGCACATGGATGATAAGATCAATATAAATAAACTAAATGCAGTGGCCAACACACATGAACTATACCACACACGTACGTAGGGTACAGACTCCGACTCATATGAGAGAGAACCTGTCGATTCTTCTCTTTTAAATTAATTATTTTATATATGCCCTCCATAATTATTTGTATTGAAGCTCTCATTAAATTTAAGTGGAAGACAGAATTAAGGTCGTTACTACAGCATGCAGATTTGTTAAACATAACATACTTGTGTTGAGTTGGCCGCTATACAGAAATGTTGCATGTGTAACGCATACATTGCAAGTCTCCAACCTACCAATTATGTGGTATAAAGGATATAATTATTATAATTGAATATAATTATTATAATTGGATATAATTATTATAATTGAATATAATTATTATAATTGAATATAATTATTATAATTGAATATAATTATAATAATTGAATATAATTATAATAATTGAATATAATTATTAAAATTGAATATAATTATTATAATTGAATGTAATTATCATAATTGAATATAACTACTATAATTAGATAAAATTATATTGGATATAATTTTAATTACGGTACATGAGTATTCACTGTAACCGTTATTTAGTGACGATGTAGTAATTAAACATGAATTTTCACTACTACCATTTCTTATTTAAATCAGAATTATACTAACAGAATATAGGATGTTTTAAATGAGACTAATAGTAATAATAACAGATGCCTGATTAACAACAGTAATTACAAAATTAAAAAACTCACAGTAATTAAGTTGGATAAAATTGTAAGAATTACACGACGTGTACATCAGCCCCTCACATCTACGCAGCAGAATTCGCCACACCGACATGCGTACGGAGCAATAAGTGCGTCATGTTGGTGCGTACGGAGCCAATAAGTGCGTCATGTTGGTGCGTACGGAGCAAATAAGTGCGTCATGTTGGTGCGTACGGAGCAAATAAGTGCGTCATGTTGGTGCGTACGGAGCAAATAAGTGCGTCATGTTGGTGCGTACGGAGCCAATAAGTGCGTCATGTTGGTGCGTACGGAGCAAATAAGTGCGTCATGTTGGTGCGTACGGAGCAAATAAGTGCGTCATGTTGGTGCGTACGGAGCCAATAAGTGCGTCATGTTGGTGCGTACGGAGCCAATAAGTGCGTCATGTTAGTGCGTACGGAGCCAATAAGTGCGTCATGTTGGTGCGTACGGAGCAAATAAGTGCGTCATGTTGGTGCGTACGGAGCCAATAAGTGCGTCATGTTGGTGCGTACGGAGCCAATAAGTGCGTCATGTTGGTGCGTACGGAGCAAATAAGTGCGTCATGTTGGTGCGTACGGAGCCAATAAGTGCGTCATGTTGGTGCGTACGGAGCAAATAAGTGCGTCATGTTGGTGCGTACGGAGCCAATAAGTGCGTCATGTTGGTGCGTACGGAGCCAATAAGTGCGTCATGTTGGTGCGTACGGAGCCAATAAGTGCGTCATGTTGGTGCGTACGGAGCCAATAAGTGCGTCATGTTGGTGCGTACGGAGCAAATAAGTGCGTCATGTTGGTGCGTACGGAGCCAATAAGTGCGTAATGTTTTAATTAATATTCATGTTCAGTATGTCAATATTTAGGGTAATTAAACAGACATAAAGGGAAATTATTCCCAGTTTTAGGGTAAATTGAAGAAATTAAAGCAACACCCGCATCTCAACAACCACAGTACCCCCAACAACAGCAGCAACAATACATTATTGTTATTGAAGGTATTTTGTCAACGACGAATAGATGATGACGTCCTTTGCTATACGGCTTGACGACACGCGCCACAATTAACGCCGTCATTAAGGTTACGTCCTTAATGGTAACTTTATAACGCACCAGTAAGGACTCAACACACGCACCAGTGCACGGCGCGTTAACTAACGCACCATGCAGTAAGGACCAACACCAGCAACAAACCAAGAAGCTGCGCACGTGATGGTGAAGGGCACCATAATTAAGGGCAGGCGATAGTGACGCGCGGTATCCGTGATCTCAATACAGCAGAGCTGCGCATCTGTCCTATTTTTGTTTCGGCTTCAGATTGAGTCATATTTTTATGATGGTTTCAGATTTATTTGTATTATTTTATGACTTTAGAAGAATTTATACTTTTATTAGGACTTCAGATTAACTTTGATTTTTATTATAATTTCAGATGAATTTATATTTTTGTTATGACTTCAGATGAATTTGTATTTTTTCTTCATGTGGCGCGTGGATGCACGTCTGGTGGGCTGCGCACGTGCTTATAGCGAAGCACGTGCACGGCTTGCTGCACGGCTCTGCACGCGCACCACTGGCTCCTAACGCGCAATATCGCATAACTCGCGGCAATATTTGCAGAGGAGAACACAGGGCGCGTCGGGGCTACATGTGCAGGCGCAATGTTATCTAACATTTAGGCATAGGGAACAGCACAAATATGAGCACCATTAACAGCACCGACAACGGCACCAACAGCAGCACAAACAGCACCATCACCAACAACAGCAGCACCAGTAGGATCAATTCCAGCAACAGTAAAAACAACAGCAACACCAGCAACACCAATAGCGGCAACAACAGCACCACCAACAGCAGCACTAACAGTAGCAGCACCACCGCCACCACCTACAACAACAATAACAACAACAAGAGGCCGGCCACATCCGGCGCACGGCAGGGTGGAGTGCAACAGGTGTGCGTACACAGCGTACGTCGCGATACGTGCGTCCATGTGCACCTGCACGCACACGCACACACGCGAGAACACAATGGACGTGGCAAGCAGCGAACTCACGGCAGGGTGTGGCTCTGCACGTGTTGCACGGGAGAAGTTGCACGTGCTGGGCAACTGCCACACGTGCAGCAACTGCAACACGTGCAGTAACTGCAACATGTGCAGTTAGCACAACACGTGCAGCAACTGCAACACATGCAGCAACTGCAACACGTGCAGCAACCGCAACATATGCATTTAGCACAACACGTGCAGCAACACTTCACAACACAAAAAAGCGTCACACTTAAAAATTCCTCTTGCTGAGCGTGCAACACGGAGTGTGTGTGTGTGTGTGTGTGTGTGTGTAGAGTGTTTCATATAGAGGTCGTGTGCCCTCTGCGCTGTGTGGGTCGGGGTAAATTTGTGTAGCTGCCGCACACAGTGTGTGCAGCGAGTTTTGTGTGTGTGTAGCGAGTGTTGTGTGTGTGTAGCGAGTGTTGTGTGTGTGTAGAGAGTGTTGTGTGTGTAGCGAGTGTTGTGTGTGTGTAGCGAGTGTTGTGTGTGTGTAGCGAGCGTTGTGTGTGTGTAGCGAGCGTTGTGTGTGTGTAGCGAGTGTTGTGTGTGTGTAGCGAGTGTTGTGTGTGTGTAGCGAGCGTTGTGTGTGTGTGTAGCGAGCGTTGTGTGTGTGTAGCGAGCGTTGTGTGTGTGTGTAGCGAGCGTTGTGTGTGTGTAGCGAGTGTTGTGTGTGTGTAGCGAGTGTTGTGTGTGTGTAGCGAGTGTTGTGTGTGTGTAGCGAGTGTTGTGTGTGTGTGTGTAGCGAGTGTTGTGTGTGTAGCGAGTGTTGTGTGTGTGTAGCGAGTGTTGTGTGTGTAGCGAGTGTTGTGTGTGTAGCGAGTGTTGTGTGTGTAGCGAGTGTTGTGTGTGTAGCGAGTGTTGTGTGGGTGTAGCGAGTGTTGTGTGTGTAGCGAGTGTTGTGTGGGTGTAGCGAGTGTTGTGTGGGTGTAGCGAGTGTTGTGTGGGTGTAGCGAGTATTGTGTGTGTAGCGAGTATTGTGTGTGTAGCGAGTGTTGTGTGTGTAGCGAGTGTTGTGTGTGTAGCGAGTGTTGTGTGTGTGTGTGTGCGTAGCGAGTGTTGTGTGTGTGTGTAGCGAGTTTTGTGTGTGTGTGTAGCGAGTTTTGTGTGTGTGTGGGTGTAGCGAGTGTTGTGTGTGTAGCGAGTGTTGTATGGGTGTAGCGAGTGTTGTGTGGGTGTAGCGAGTGTTGTGTGGGTGTAGCGAGTGTTGTGTGGGTGTAGCGAGTGTTGTGTGGGTGTAGCGAGTGTTGTGTGGGTGTAGCGAGTGTTGTGTGGGTGTAGCGAGTGTTGTGTGGGTGTAGCGAGTGTTGTGTGTGTGTAGCGAGTGTTGTGTGGGTGTAGCGAGTGTTGTGTGGGCGTAGCGAGTGTTGTGTGGGTGTAGCGAGTGTTGTGTGTGTGTGTGTGTGGGGGGGGGGGGGGGGGGTACACAAGGTGGACACAAACAGCAGAGTCGCCACGTCAGTTTTCCTGCACAAATCCTGAAGTTGAGTCAAATTGTTCTCCGAAAATGGTCAAATTTGAGAGTCTGACAGATAAAAGAACGTGATAACTTAACGGCAATTGATAACTTGACAGACAACAGACTGACGACACCGACCATCGCGGCCAAAACTTTGTGAAACTCACCACAAACTTTGCACAAATCAAGCAAACTTACGCCACAACTTTACTCAATTAACGAACCATTTCAAGGAATTATTTTCTCGGCAAACCACCACACAAGTCACTCAGCGGTAAGAGTATGTACACTTGCCATGTACAAGCAGACGCAACACAGCAACACGTGCGGCGTACACACGGTGCAACACTCACAGCACACTTCTGCATGTGTGCATCATGTGTGCATCATACTTGTATGTGCATCAAGAACGAACTTCACGACTTTTCATTCAATGAAACAAGGGCACAGGAATAATGAATGAGAGGGGGGAGGCGAGTCCCCCCCTGTGTGTGCCCTGCTTCTTAATGAGCAAGGTAAAGGGGGGGGGGCTGCCCCATGGGGGAGGGGGGGGGCACTGCCCACGCACCTGCCTTCCGTTGTGCCGTGGGAAGCTTGCCCGCCGGATGCGAGGTTCCGGGTGGTGGCGTGAGTGGGTGGTGGGGTGAGTGGGTGGTGGGGTGAGTGGGTGAGTGGGTGGTGGGGTGAGTGGGTGGTGGGGTGAGTGGGTGAGTGGGTGAGTGGCGTGAGTGGGTGAGTGGCGTGAGTGGGTGGGTGGGTGGTGGGGTGAGTGGGTGGTGGGGTGAGTGGGTGGTGGGGTGAGTGGGTGAGTGGGTGGTGGGGTGAGTGGGTGGTGGGGTGAGTGGGTGAGTGGCGTGAGTGGGTGGGTGGGTGAGTGGCGTGAGTGGGTGGGTGGGTGGGTGGCGTGAGTGGGTGGGTGGGTGGGTGGCGTGAGTGGGTGGGTGGGTGGCGTGAGTGGGTGGGTGTGTGGCGTGAGTGGGTGTGTGGCGTGAGTGGGTGTGTGGCGTGAGTGGGTGGGTGGCGTGAGTGGGTGGGTGGCGTGAGTGGGTGGGTGGCGTGAGTGGGTGGGTGGCGTGAGTGGGTGGGTGGGTGGCGTGAGGGGGTGGGTGGGTGGCGTGAGGGGGTGGGTGGGTGGCGTGAGGGGGTGGGTGAGTGGGTGGCGTGAGGGGGTGGGTGAGTGGGTGGCGTGAGTGGGTGGGTGGGAGGGTGAGTGGCGTGAGTGGGTGGGTGGGTGGCGTGAGTGGGTGGGTGGCGTGAGTGGGTGGGTGGCGTGAGTGGGTGAGTGGGTGGGTGGGGTGAGTGGGTGGGTGGCGTGAGTGGGTGGGTGGTGTGAGTGGGTGGTGGGGTGAGTGGGTGGTGGGGTGAGTGGGTGGGTGGCGTGAGTGGGTGAGTGGGTGGTGGGGTGAGTGGGTGGTGGGGTGAGTGGATGGTGGGGTGAGTGGGTGGTGGGGTGAGTGGGTGGTGGGGTGAGTGGGTGGTGGGGTGAGTGGGTGGTGGGGTGAGTGGGTGGTGGGGTGAGTAGGGTGGTGGGGTGAGTAGGGTGGTGGGGTGAGTAGGGTGGTGGGGTGAGTGGGTGGTGGGGTGAGTGGGTGGTGGGGTGAGTGGGTGGTGGGGTGAGTGGGTGGTGGGGTGAGTGGGTGGGTGGTAGTGTGGTAGGGTGAGTAGGGTGATGGGGTGAGTGGCTAGTTATATGAGACAAACACTTGTGTAGGTACCCCCACATGCACATCTACCCTACCTAAGATCTACATCTACCCTCACATGTACATCTACCCTACCTAAGAACTACATCTACCCTCACATGTACATCTACCCTACCTAAGATCTACATCTACCCTCACATTTCACCTGATATCAGTACACCTGCTCCAAGACTTACACCTACTTAAGATCTAATGTCTACCATTCTCCCTCACGCACACGGGTTCTAATTCCATTCTTCCTCAGGCAGATAGTGGTCCATCTAATTTTGATGTTTCCGGCTAATAAGATTTGAAACCAAAGTCGTAAATACAACATATGCTAAGAGCTCGTTGATCTTTCCTTTATGTTTTCTAACTCCCCATTCCCTCTTGTCACACTTCACATTTACCATCGCGTTAACCTACTTTGTTCTCTTCATTTCGTACACGAAACACACAGTTCTCGTAATTGAATAGATCAATTTCTTCGAGCGCTACATTTTGAAAAAAACGTACAAAAACACGACGTGAAACAACGCACACGCGCGCGGTGACGCAAAATTGACGGAAAGGAAGACGTGTAGGAGACGTCGGCCCGTGCGTCATCACCAGCGCAAACTACGACGTCGACGTCGAGGTCAGCGAGCAAAAAACGCACAATTGCAGCGCGTCTCCGCCTTGAATGACGAATTTTTTGCCGGCCACTTCCCTGAATTGCGGAATTTGACGAGTTTCGGGAAGAATTTTTTCGAGTTCCGGTGGTTCCGCCGACTGGCGCTGTCCGGTTCCGGGGCGGCGGTCCGGGCTTTGGTGCAGACAGCCCTTTTATCTATACTCTGAAGCTTAAGTTTATTTTAAAATGTTGCATAGTGGTAGAAATAAACACATAATCCAATCAGACACAACCCAATTGAATACACAACACCACACAACACAACACCACACAACCCAACCCAAACAGACACAGCCAGCACAACGCAACAACACAACAAGCAGCCCACAACCCAACACACAACACAACAAGCAGCACATAATCCAACACAGAACATACAACAAGCAGCACATAACACAATCCAACACACAAAAACCCAACACAACTCAACACAGGCAGCACACAACACAACACACGACCCACCGTCGAGGTAGGTGTGCGTGACGTGCAGCGGGTGCGAGGCGACGGGGGAAGACGTGAGGGACGTAGCGGCGAGCGTCGCAGCAGACGAGGGCGAGACGATGAGCGCTGCCGCTGTCGACGTCGTGACGTTGCTGACGTTGGGCAGCAATGTCGACAACGCTAGCGACGAGGTGGAGGTGGGGAGGGGTTGTGAGGTGTGGTGGTGTGGCGGTGGTGACGTTTGGTGGTGGAGGTGGTGGTTGCTGTGGTGATGGTGCGGTGAACTGGCCGACGTGATGTGGTGGTGGTGATGTGTGGTGGCCTGTTGTGGTGGTGGCGGTGGGGGTTGTTGCTGGGTGTGTGGTGACGGTGGTGAGGTGGTGTGGTGGTGGTGATGGTGGTGTGCTAGGGGTGAAGAAGAAGATAAAGGCTGAGGTATTGTGGTGGAGGTGGTGGTGTTGTGTGGTGGCGGGGGGTGGTGGGGTGTACGGGATGTGTGTGGGTGATGAGACGGGTGGTGTGGGGGTTACCACAGGGTACAGGTGGTGTGGGGTGCTGGAATAACCATCTAGGAAGTCCTGGAACTCAGGCGGCATGGTGTAGTCTGAGGAGTACTGCGGCGCGGCCCCTGCTGTCTCGTCCTCCAAATCTGACAGATGGAAAAGAATCACGTTATACTTCGCTCTTCTGATGCCATTTAGAAAAAAGTGTTAAATAAAACGCACGAGTAAATCAATCTAATAGCATCAACTTTGTCATCTGCCACATAGTAAAGAATTAAGTTATTCTTTACTCTACAGATGTTTTTTAGTTGCAAATGTTCAATGGAACGCCCCAGGAAATCAATATAGTATGTTTTATGCGTATTATACATAGTTAACCAGTATAGCGACAAAAATAACGGCATTAAGTGTGTTCAATAAAACATGGAAAGTAATTTATTGAATCCGGTAACGAAACCAATACCGTTTACTTTCTGCCGAACTTGCCCGATACTAAACACTGAACAAAAATCTGTCCTACATCACACGTGATTTAAACATAATATTTACACCGTTGAAGTGATGAAGCCTGTATCACAGACACGCTCATCACACACTCCCGGACGAATCACAGACGAATTTCGTCTTCGATTCATACGAAAAAAACGACGAAAAGACGAACGAAGAATTCAAAACTTTGAGAATATTTATGACATGTACGAGGTTCGTTCCCACACACAGGACACCCTGCGCAGAGAAACAGCAAGTTAGGAAGGAAGAGGGAAGAAGAACAAAAATAAAGAGCGAAGAAGGCATGAGAAATGAAAAACGCGAAGTGGGCACGAAAGAGAGAAGTCCCAAAGCCCATCTACAAGTGAGGGACCTAACAGTATCCCCCCTGGGGGCACCAGTCCCACAGCACAGAATAGACGAACCTAACTAACCTAGGCCTATAGCCTACCCTATGCCTGCTACACCTCGCACACCACGTCACATCGCTGCGTCTGTACCGGATCCTGGCTACGCGCCTATATTTAGCTCGCGTATACGCGCAATCTATACATTCATTTCCACGTACTATCTGTGCAGTTCATTTATATGAATACCTGTTAACACATACTGTATATATTATAAGTACATACATAACATCCACTAACTTACATATACACATACACATGAAGGTTTAATATTAGCAAAGCACATTATGTGTACCCTATATACATCAGGTATACACAGGATGTACACGCTACACGCCCCGTACACCCACCGTAGGGCCACGTGTAGTACACGTAGGAAGTGTAGCGTGTGCACGGCTCAGCCTCATACAGCACAGGTGCGTCCTCACGTACTTCAACGCTCGCCTTCATTGTGATCGTACGTACGAATAGCACGGTGTACGGAGCGGTCCGTACGAATAGCACGGTGTACGGAGCGGCCCGTACGAATAGCACTGTGTACGGAGTGGCCCGTACGAATAGCACTGTGCGCTTAGTACCTACGCACATATACTCCTACAAAACTGTTTCCAGAGTCACAACGTCCGTGTAGTTCACGCACAAAAAGCAATAAGTGTTCACGCACGCGCACAAGCGTATGAGTTGCTGGACAAGTGCGTAGATGAGCACGTGCACGAACGCGTGCAGCAACACACAGGCAGGTAGATCGCCGAGTAGACTGCTCAGTAGATGGAGCAAGTAGAGCACGCGAATAAAGTTCTGCATTCGAAATAACTTGCGGTGCAACTCAAGTGAACAACCGCAACACTGGGTACACTAGAGACAACGTCTACATGCACTTTGGTTGTGATAGGCAACGCAACATCTGTGAAAGGCGCGCATATCTTACTTCTATCTTCTGAGGAAAAAAATAAAACCTATTACGTACCAATGGTTTATGCAACAAGTATTGATATACAAGTATATTGGTTGTTCTCAATATCTGGGTGTCATACAATCCTCGTGAATTAGCGTATTATTGTTATCACAAGTCTCAAAGGGAGAGAGGGGTTGTGAGACAAAATGTGAAAGTGATATTAGCGAGCAGCAAAAATAGAATACAATTTTTCATGGCAAACGGTCGGGAATTTTAAAATTCTACTCCGCTGCTGAGACGCACGACAGCCAAAATACAAAACATGATAAAAACAGAGTGACGTATTGTGTAGAGTGAGATATTGCATAGAGTGCATGATGTATTGTGTAGAGTGACATATTGTACAGAGTGATGTATTGTGTAAATTTGAACCTCGTGTAAATTGATGTATTGTGTCGATTGATACATTGTGTGGAAAAATTTGATGTGTAAAGTGATATATTGTGTATTTTAGCATATTGTGCGGGGTCACACATTGCTCGCTGGGTATGTCCGTCCCCACCGTAAACTGGACACCTGAAATCGGACCCCCCCCCCCCCACACACCAAACTGAAACAATCGGAAGAACAAAAGACGCGCCTTTAAATTGAAGTCATTTCGTTTTATGTGAAGTCTTTGAAAATCAAGTAGAGTTTTACTCGTAGAATAAAAAGAAGAACCAGAGTAAAAACGAACACTACGTTTATTGAATACGTTTCGGAGCTTTTTAAAATTCCATCATCAGTGCTGAAACAGGAGATAACTGAAAAAATTTCTTAAAATCTTAGTAAAAACAAATATATATCTTCCACAAATTCTTTCCTAATGTAAGAACCCTAATTTGTATTCATTCATACACAAACAGTTGCATACTCATAATTCACATAAGCACACATATGCACTCTAATCCAGATACACACCGTGAACACATACTATGCTTACACACGCAAAACACACATACAAACACACAGAATTACGTCAGTAGGGGGGGCAATTGATAACTTAACGGCCCTAATGTCTTCGTTGAGGTTAGGTTTATGAGTGAATATGAAAAGGGACTCTAAAATTTTGAGGTCATGCGCACTGTTAGCTCGGCATAAAGTTGAAAAATTTGTGTTCTTAAATGAATGGTTTAAATTATCGCAGTGATCTCTAATTTTGTGGAAGATATATATTTGTTTTTACTACGACCTTAAGAAAATATTTCTGTTTTCTCCTGTTTCAGCACTGATGATGGAATTTTAAAAAATTCCGAAACGTGCGCAATAAACGTAATGCTCGTTTTTACTCTGGTTCTTCTTTTTATTCTACGAGTAAGATTCTCTACGAATCGTCCAATTGGAAGTATAAGTAGAGTTTTAACTCAAAATACGGCATCATTTTTATCGGCTGAGTAAAAATTACGGTAAAACAAATGTAAAAATTACGGTTAAGCTCGTTTAAAAATTATGGTGAAACTCGTGTAAAAATTATGGTAAAACTCGTGTAAAAATTATGGTAAAACTCGTGTAAAAATTATGGTGAAACTCGTGTAAAAATTATGGTAAAACTCGTGTAAAAATTATGGTGAAACTCGTGTAAAAATTATGGTAAAACTCGTGTAAAAATTATGGTAAAACTCGTGTAAAAATTATGGTAAAACTCGTGTAAAAATTATGGTGAAACTCGTGTAAAAATTATGGTAAAACTCGTGTAAAAATTATGGTGAAACTCGTGTAAAAATTATGATGAAACTCGTGTAAAAATTATGGTGAAACTCGTGTAAAAATTATGGTAACACTCGTGTAAAAATTATGGTGAAACTCGTGTAAAAATTATGGTAAAACTCATGTAAAAATTATGGTAAAACTCGTGTAAAAATTATGGTAAAACTCGAGTAAAATTTATGGTAAAACTCGTGTAAAAATTATGGTAAAACTCGTGTAAAAATTATGGTAAAAATAATAAAGAAATAAATAATGGAGGCACCGCAGTCACGCGCAGGAAAATTCTACCACAAGCCGGCCCTCCAAAAATAGACATTTATACTAACTTATACACACAGCACTGCAATAAAGAAAATGTCGAGTGCTGTACCGGATATTGCGTCAAGTACTCCGTGTACGCCGCCGCAGCGTGTACTGTTTATATGAACATGTGGAGATGGAGCACAGTGCACACGCTCCGCTGTGGAAGGTGCGCTCATAAATAGATACTATAGCACATATACGGCTGTAGAGGTGCTCTAAGGTATATGTAGACCTAGCGTATATACGGCGGTAGAGGTGCTCTAAGGTATAAATAGACCTAGCGTATATACAGCTGTAGAGGTGCTCTAAGGTATAAATAGACCTAGCGTATATACGGCTGTAGAGGTGCTCTAAGGTATAAATAGACCTAGCGTATATACAGCTGTAGAGGTGCTCTAAGGTATAAATAGACCTAGCGTATATACAGCTGTAGAGGTGCTCTAAGGTATAAATAGACCTAGCGTATATACAGCTGTAGAGGTGCTCTAAGGTATAAATAGACCTAGCGTATATACAGCTGTAGAGGTGCTCTAAGGTATAAGTAGACCTAGCGTATATACGGCTGTAGAGGTGCTCTAAGGTATAAGTAAACCTAGCGTATATACAGCTGTAGAGGTGCTCTAAGGTATAAATAGACCTAGCGTATATACAGCTGTAGAGGTGCTCTAAGGTATAAATAGACCTAGCGTATATACAGCTGTAGAGGTGCTCTAAGGTATAAGTAGACCTAGCGTATATACAGCTGTAGAGGTGCTCTAAGGTATAAGTAGACCTAGCGTATATACAGCTGTAGAGGTGCTCTAAGGTATAAGTAGACCTAGCGTATATACAGCTGTAGAGGTGCTCGAAGGTATAAGTAGACCTAGCGTATATACAGCTGTAGAGGTGCTCTAAGGTATAAATAGACCTAGCGTATATACAGCTGTAGAGGTGCTCTAAGGTATAAGTAGACCTAGCGTATATACGGCTGTAGAGGTGCTCTAAGGTATAAATAGACCTAGCGTATATACAGCTGTAGAGGTGCTCTAAGGTATAAATAGACCTAGCGTATATACAGCTGTAGAGGTGCTCTAAGGTATAAATAGACCTAGCGTATATACAGCTTTAGAGGTGCTCTAAGGTATAAATAGACCTAGCGTATATACAGCTGTAGAGGTGCTCTAAGGTATAAATAGACCTAGCGTATATACGGCTGTAGAGGTGCTCTAAGGTATAAATAGACCTAGCGTATATACAGCTGTAGAGGTGCTCTAAGGTATAAATAGACCCAGCGTATATACAGCTGTAGAGGTGCTCTAAGGTATAAGTAGACCTAGCGTATATACAGCTGTAGAGGTGCTCTAAGGTATAAATAGACCTAGCGTATATACAACTGTAGAGGTGCTCTAAGGTATAAGTAGACCTAGCGTATATACAGCTGTAGAGGTGCTCTAAGGTATAAGTAGACCTAGCGTATATACAGCTGTAGAGGTGCTCTAAGGTATAAGTAGACCAAGCGTATATACAGCTGTAGAGGTGCTCTAAGGTATAAGTAGACCTAGCGTATATACAGCTGTAGAGGTGCTCTAAGGTATATGTAGACCTAGTGTATATACAGCTGTAGAGGTGCTCTAAAGTATATGTAGATTTAGCGTATATACAGCTGTAGAGGTGCTGTGGGATATACATATATATATAGACGCTAGCTCATATACGGCTGTAGAGGTGCTCTAAGATATATGCAGACCTAGCGCATACACAGCTGCAAATAAAAACGCATATACGGCTGTAGGAGCCCTATAAGATATATGCAGACACCAGTACATATACCGCTGTCACCGGCAGCTGTTTTGCTCACATCGCTGCGAGGGATTGCCTCCAATCTTCCCTCACGCCGAGATATAAAAATAAGGCGCAATCAGATCGCAGGAGCGGCTGCAAGACGGCGGCAATCTTGCAAGTGCGCGGAGGGGCAGAAAAAATTGCGCCATCCTAGAAACGGTGTGCTGTGTTGTGTGTGTGTGTTTTGTGTGTGTTGTCTGTTGTGTGTGTATTGTGTGTGTGCTGTATTGTGTGTGTGCTGTGTTGTGTGTGTGCTGTGTTGTGTGTTTTGTGTGTTTGGGCTGTGTGCACTGTGTACTCTGCGGACTGTATACCGTGTGTACTGTTCGCTTCGCTGTGTATACTAAGAAAACCGTACATCGCGCTTTACCTTTAAATGTACTACCTGTGCGTACTGTGGTAGCACTTTCTCAAATGTCCTTCAGTGAAAGTTGTACATCTACTGGGAACTACGCGTAAATTTACACGTTTATTTATAGACTGCGTTGTATACATAGA
Source organism: Morinoia aosen (assembly GCA_030386875.1). Lineage (NCBI taxonomy): Eukaryota > Metazoa > Arthropoda > Malacostraca > Amphipoda > Talitridae > Morinoia > Morinoia aosen. The sequence goes on along the minus strand of CM059578.1, from coordinate 5,321,772 downwards.
AAACAATCTAGGCATTTTGGGGCGAGCCTTCTATGGAACACATCGACTTAATTGATAAAGATTTCCTTAGAGGATTTCCAGAACGCTGTTATTTCAGGCAGTAAATGAGATTTATGTGCGCAAAAACACACATATGTACGCAAAAACACACGAACACATACGGTCGTTACAAACTAGTAAAGCCTGGACACATGCTACTCAATCGTGCACACAAGCACGCACACAGACATGTCGCATAAATTCGCACACGTGTGCGTGCGCATGAAACAGCGCTCTAATCTTCATCACTGCGAGTGCATTAAAATTTTGTGAATAAAGGACATGTCACTCAAGCTTTGCGCTGGATTTTTTTAAATTAATTACAGCTTATGAAAGTTATGCACCATAATGTTAGCCTTCCTATACTTTTTTAGTGTACTCCACACACAGTACACATGAAACATACATGTGTGTGTGTGTAAATGTATGGCGTGTTCGCACAAAGAAGTATGGAGAGCTAGTCATTAATGTCACATAGATGGGAGTCATATGTTCACGTCACATACGTATATGGGGGGCACAAATTCACGTCACATATATGAGACCACACGCTCATGTTCCATATACTTATAGGGAGTCTCACATGTCTTTAATTCAACCACACAAGACGGCAAAACAAAAAGTGAGCACAAAGAGCTGTGTGTCCTGAGCACAAAACAACACCAGACACAAAAATGTTCTTCATGCAACACTAATAGGAACACCGAGACGGTACATGCGATGTGATCGACACAGGAGTTAAGAAGGTACTACAAAAATTAAAATAAAACTAAAATCAACCCAATAATCGTTCTGGGACGTGCAAAGTAAACACAATCTAGGGGCAGTTGGGAGGATTTTTCGGCGTGCAAACTAAACACTATCTAGGGTAAATTCAAAGGATCCTCCTAGGACATGCAAGCTAAACAAAATCTAGGGACCGTTCGAAGGATCGTCTAGGACGCGCACGACCTGCTAGAGTGACCTCTAAAGCGCTGCTGGCCGGGCTGCGGTCCCCAGCTAGAGCAAGATTGCTGGGCAGGATGCGGCTATCGCAGGGACTTTCCTAGCCTGCCTTGCGGCCGCGCTGCCTATCTCCGAGCTGCTGGCAGATAGCGGCCACCATAACACAAAACAATGTGCTCACAATACCCAAAGTTTCACGAAATAAAAACTAAACCGAAAGTGAGAAGGAGAACAACCCAACTAACGTGACGGGAAGACAACACGAGCTGGAAAACAGTCCACACAAATGACACGAAATAGAACGGAGATCGTAATGATAAAAATAACAGGAAACAATGCCGTAAGTGAGACTGCGTTAAAAAACGGAAAACCATACCCCTGAGACAAACTAAAAATAAAAAACGGACTTTAAAGAAGGACGGAAGATAATCTAAAAAAGAAGAGATGAAAAAGCGAATTACAACGGAGTGTGAGTATAAATAATTGTACACCATCTACTGTTCATCACAATATTTTACACTGCACTACTGGAGTTGGGCACGCTGAGGTACCGGGAGATGTGGTGGTATAGCTGCCCCCATGTGTAGTACCTATAGATACCAAGTACCATCCATAGTACCAGGACGCATTGCAGATCAGTAACCAGTATTTACGGTTATACCTTCCGACTGTAATTCTTGAGGGCAATTCCTGCATTGAGAGTAGTTGTTAAGGCAAGTATTGAGTACTCCCGTAACGCAATAGAGAGTAATCCTTGCTGAGAGTAGTTCGCCCTTCTTGAGGGTTGCTTCAAATTTGTATTTTAAATCTGGGATTAAATGCGAAAAATATAGAATACAGATTTAGAGTTACCATTAAGAAGGATCACCTTTAGTTAATAATTAGTTAATAATTATTAATTGAAGGGTTCAATTGATAATTAATTAATTAATTGTATTATTAATTATACTATGGTTAACCATACATTTACGACGCAGATTACGCGGTTCCGTTTACGCAAGGCACTTGTGTACGTACGCTGCGTGTACGCTGGAACGAGCGCACATCGACACGCAGAAGCGTGTCAGGGACGCGCTCTCGCTTAAACCAACACGCTCACATCCTCACTGAGCGTGTGTATGTGTGAGGGGAGTGTGTTCCATACCTCATCAGTGTGCATCAAGAGGGAATGGGAATATTGTGTCGTATTTATAAATAACGAAGCAGTTTAGGCCTCTAATGTTATTGTTGTATTTAAAGATAATAAAAATAAAATAAGCATGAGAATATTAAGAAAGGATGAAATTATAAAATGAAGGAAACAATATCTACTTGGTGGCTGCAGCAATATTCCGTGAGTCGCTGTGGGGTTACTTGGGGAATGGTAGATTTAATGCCATGTTAGAGTGATCATATCACTGCATAGAGACCTTCAGTTGTGTTCATATCGCACTACAGCTAAACTCTTACCCGATAACATGATAGTGATGTTTAATATGAACGGAATGAAGCAAAGCTGAGCATTTATCATTTTTTTTTCTAAAGGGGTTATATGTGGAGAATGGCCTTTGTGTGTCTTTCTTACATTGCTGCACGCTCAATTTCCCGCAGAGCAGAGTTTGTTCACAGAGCCTCGACCATAGCATGTATAAAAACCTAAACGGGTATATCCAGCGAATCTCGGGAAAAATATCAGAAGAATTGTCCTGAAAAATCATCAAATTACCCTAAAAACCAGGACAGTGAAAGCCTTGAGCGATTTTTGTGATGAATGATCATTTTATAAGTACCCTGAATGAAGGTTGCTCTTTAAAAGGATTACTCTCAATAGGAATTACTCTCAATAAGCATAGCCCTGAATAGCGTTATCGAAATGCTAAGTATTCTCATCGACGATAACTCTCAATGCAGGGAATATCCCCAATAGTAATCACAAGTTTGACACTGAACAATGATTACCATCGTATATGAATAACTCTCGAATGGGTTACCCTCGAATGGGTTACCTTCGAATGAGTTACCCTCGAATGAATTACCCTAGAATGGGTTACCTTCGAATGATTTACCCTCGTATGGGTTACCCTCGAATGATTTACCCTCGAATGGGTTACCTTCAACTGAAAAGGGTTACTTCGAGCCTACCACATTCTGCGGGCCTATCCCCCCCCTACTTCCCCCCCGGCACTCCCCTCACTCACAAACGCCGCGTTCCCGATACGATCTGGAATGTGACACTGGAACGAAGATGCATGAGATCTGATAATTTGGGCAGTAAGTGAGCGAGGGCGGCCAGGGCTGTGGAGAGTGTGGCATTATCAGAAGAGGCCAGAGGCGAGGGGCTGGAGATCTCTGTTCGATTAGTTAAGAGCACTTACATGTGAACTTTGTGGTAGGTTTACGCATGATGTATGTCTGCACAAATTTAGGTCTGTATCGGAGTATATTAAATGAAATGCTAGAGAGATTCAGAACATATTTCCCAGTACATTTTTACAGATTATACATATGTTAATTTAAGCCTCCTTAACCGCAACGTGGGCCTTCCAAAGAGCGGAAGGATGAAGGCACTATTCAGTATGGAGCTGAGGGAACGCGGAATCTACGCACAAGGGGTGCTCCCACGCAAGATCCCATGTGCATAGAAACAGTTGAGAAAGAAGTTCATGAAATAAGGTAAAAGTTGAAGAAGAAAGCCAGAGGCGCTGAAAAACGTGACAGCAGTGAACCCAAAGAAGATTGTCAGTAACAAAGCAACAAATATTTTATTTCAAAACTCGGGACCTCACATATTTCCACACACACGCGAGATGGTAACAATGGCAAGTGAAGGCATGTGCGCACGTTCACAAATAAACAGACACGCACATACATGTGTCAGATCCGTACTCGATCGTGCACCGATACCCACACACAAATCCAAAAGTTAGATTCGTAGCGTGGTCAGAAAACGCATACGTGTGTCTGTAGTGTAAGTGACGCACGTCGTGGCAGTCACGCGCACACAAGTATGCCGCGCACACAAGTATGCCACGCACACAAGTATGCTGTGCACGTACACGTGCAAAGTATGAGAGTAAGAATCACGTGAGATCCTACGCGTAGCACGTGACAAGCGTGCCACGTGCTATATCAGTTGAGTGTGCAACACGCACACTCACTCACAGTGCACACGCACACGCGTGCATGTATACAGAAACGAGTACTTACACACAAGGACGCAAACTCACACGTGCGTCTGTATACGCACACACACGTACGTATTGTATGAACTCACACATTACACAGCACTCACAATACACACCTCACACATCCTTTAAGTAACATGCACACAACATATACATACACCACAAACAATACACAAGGCACAATACAACATATACTACACAACACACAACACACAATATACACAACACACAAGATACACAACACACAACACACACAGCACACACAACACACAACATGTACAACACACAACATACACAACACGCAAGATACACAGCACACAACACACACAACACACAAGATACACAGCACACAACACACACAGCACACAACACACAACATACACAACACACAACATACACAGCACACAAGATACACAGCACACAAGATACACAGCACACAAAATACACAACACACAACATACACAACACACAGCACACAACACAAGCGAGCAAGTCAGAGGATGTTGCCACTTGCTAAGCTGTACTGATAACTCCTGCTGCTGCTGCTGTTGTTGTTGTTGTTGTTTAGGCCTTCTGCTATTATTGGCAGCTCCTGTTGCTTTTACAACTACTGCTGCTTTGGAGACGTTACGCTGTTATTGGTAGCTCTTGTTGCTGTTATTGATTTTGTTTTCCCCAGCTGCTGTTTTTGAGGCGGACAAAAAGAGTAATCTGGCCATCCTAAGCGCGCTGCCCGAGCGCTCTGGAAACCGACGTCTGAAAATAACCCTATAGAAGTCTCAAGCTGTTGTTGGTGCTGTAAATATTATTGATGCTGTTATTGATGTTCAGGTAATGCTGTTATTGATTGTTATTAAATACTTTGTTGATAGTGTTGGTCATGATGTTATTGATGCTATTATTAATATTTAATTAATGCTGTTATTGATTATGTTATTAAAGATTTTGTTAATGCTGTTGCTGATACTGTTATTGATGCTATTACCAATGCTGTTATTGATGCTGTTATTGACGCTGTTGTTGATACTGTTGTTGACACTGCTATTGCGTATGTACCCTGCCAGGTGGGGACAGGAGCTAGGTATAAGTTCGACACGTGCGCTGCACTGCCCATACTACATACACATGCGGTGTACCCTCTTCTACAATCAAAAAAATGTACCCATCCATTGACTGACCATTACTCACGTATTTTTTTTTTTGCTTCAAGTGCATTATTATATCTATTACTATTATAATATTTAATATTATTATTATATACGTTTCAAAAGCGAATACGTTATAGAGGCGCTTTATCGATGCATTCGACAATCTGCAGTTCGTCATTTCTACGTAGCTACTGTTACGCATGCAGCCAAGTTTCCTTGTACGACTTTCAATTTTCTTTAATTTGATGTTCTTTTGTTTGGTCCAACACATTAGACCTGTGTTTACGGCAGCACACACCTGCAGCAACACAAAACACATGAGCACTGGGCAGTCATGTGTGAGTGCAATTTTGAACACCCTGAATATTTGGACGCCCAATTTTAGAACCCCCCAGTATAACATAGCCTTGACCACTCTACCATCCAGTCCACCAATCCTCTATTCTACCACTCTATTGTCCATTCCACCAATCATATATTCTACCACTCTTCTATCCCGTCTACCAATCATCTGTTCTACCACGCTACTCTCCATTGTACTACTCTTCCCTCTATTCTACCATTCTATTCTACCATTCTACAAATCATCTAGCTTACTTTAATTGTTTTTATTTTCCGTGTAACAACACACACACTCACCGTGCGTTGATAGCGTACCCTCTCTACACAAAATTCAATGAACCACACACACACGCACGATGTCATTACGCACACTGCACCAACAAATAAAGATACAACGAAATCTGTTGCAATAGTCAGGCATTGACGTCAGTTTGTGGTGAATAAGCTATGCAGTCGGTACGTTTACATGTGATATGTAGTGTATACGTGTGTATGTATGTACGTGAGTGTACATGTATATATATATATATACGGTCAGCAAACAAAGTGAGAGAGAGATAAAGATAAAGTGCGCTTCAGACCGCGATTGTCAGTCGAGCGCTGGTGACAAGGACACAATAATGGACCAATCAGCTGCGAGGACACAACGGTCACCACCACACACTGACCAATCACAGCCAGGTTCGAGTTTCTCTATAGTTTTCCGGTATATTTTAGCTCCTTTAACGCGTACTTTAAAGCCGATAATTTCGTTTAGAGAGTAATTTAAAGTTGTAAAATCTCTTCGAAACCAGTGAGGTTCAGGGAGAGAGAGAGAGAGGCAGTACCGAGGGTAGTGGAGAGGCAGAGGCTGCGCGCTAGGAATCTCTCCCTTGCGTTGCTGTCAACCGACATCCCTGACAAACTTGGTCGCGAATTTGCAGTTTTTTTACTGAGATCAGAAAATTAGATTCTTATTGTTTTGTGAAGGTTTAATGTACGTGAAATAGCCCTCGACATTCATAAAGAATTTTAGAGCAAATTTTGAACATTTTTCGTGGCACATTCCTAACATAATGTATGAGAAAATGTTCCTGGCTGCTCTAAAATGAATAGAACAACATCGTTAACTATGTGTTGCGTCAGCGCATGTTGTCCATCGAAAGTCCTTGGGGTTTCATTTATACAAATATTTTGCTCATTGGACCACGGAAAAATGTACAACAAACATTTAATGATCATTTAAATCAAGTTCTTAAAGAACGTTTAAAAATGTAATCAATTATACAACTATATTTAATACTCGGGCACACCTGCCCCTCACTGACGCCACGACGGCTACCTGGTCCTCATGTGGCTAACTTCTGCCTTTCCCAACGGGAAGATACACCGGGCTCTGCGGGGCTCCGAATATTTCCTGCCCTGGTCCTCTTGTGGCTAACTTCTGCCTTTCCCAACGGGAAGATACACCGGGCTCTGCGGGGCTCCGAATATTTCATCCCCGGTCCTCTTGTGGCTAACTTCTGCCTTTCCCAACGGGAGGATACACCGGGCTCTGCGGGGCTCCGTATATTTCATTCCCGGTCCTCTTGTGGCTAACTTCTGCCTTTCCCAACGGGAAGATACACCGGGCTCTGCGGGGCTCCGAATATTTCATCCCCGGTCCTCTTGTGGCTAACTTCTGCCTTTCCCAACGGGAGGATACACCGGGCTCTGCGGGGCTCCGAATATTTCATTCCCGGTCCTCTTGTGGCTAACTTCTGCCTTTCCCAACGGGAAGATACACCGGGCTCTGCGGGGCTCCGAATATTTCATGCCCTGGTCCTCTTGTGGCTAACTTCTGCCTTTCCCAACGGGAAGATACACCGGGCTCTGCGGGGCTCCGAATATTTCATGCCCTGGTCCTCTTGTGGCTAACTTCTGCCTTTCCCAACGGGAGGATACACCGGGCTCTGCGGGGCTCCGAATATTTCATGCCCTGGTCCTCTTGTGGCTAACTTCTGCCTTTCCCAACAGGAAGATACACCGGGCTCCGATAGATTGTGAATACTTCACACACCCGAGTCCAGTGGTGACTCAGACCTCAGCTCCGTATGTTGACGCCCTCATCGCCTGCTCGTTCTTTTTTATGGACAGCGCAATTTTTTTCAGTCGTCTGCGCTTTATAAACTGCTAACTTCATGTACCGATATTACCAGGTAATTTTAGAAGAGTTAATTCTACACTCAAACTTTCATATTTCTAAATGCGTTGTTTTTGTTCGCCCTTGTCTTGTCGGCATTTTTTATCCGATGTAAAGCGTGAATAAGCCCGAACATAAATTCTTACATTGATGATGTTTTTCGCACAATTCTAAATGGTAGTGTGGAGTGGAGGTATATTCAAGTCCCACTAATGAGATATGGGACAAAAAGTTAACGTTAGGACACCCCGCCCGCACTCAAGGACTTGCTGACCAATGGCAGCCCAGGACACAAGTGGCACCGCATCGCGTCCACCAATCACAGCGCACTGCGCAGCAGACGACGCGCAGCGAAGCTAACATTTTTACTCAACAATTAAATGAACTTCTATGCGAGATTTTATTAGATGTTCACCGCAGGCCGAGGTCAACACCTGCTCGACTGCTGTTTGTGGCCCACATGTTGCCAGCATATTGTCCACATGTTGCCTTCATGTTACGTACATGTTGCCAGCATATTGTCCACATGTTGCCTTCATGTTACCTACATGTTGCCAGCATATTGTCCGCATGTTGCCTGCATGCTACCTACATATTGCCAGCACATTGTCCACATGTTGCCTTCATGTTACGTACATGTTGCCAGCATATTGTCCACATGTTGCCTTCATGTTACGTACATGTTGCCAGCATAGTGTCCACATGTTGCCTGCATGCTACCTACATATTGCCAGCACATTGTCCACATGTTGCCTTCATGTTACGTACATGTTGCCAGCATATTGTCCACATGTTGCCTTCATGTTACGTACATGTTGCCAGCATATTGTCCACATGTTGCCTGCATGCTACCTACATATTGCCAGCATATTGTCCACATGTTGCCTTCATGTTACGTACATGTTGCCAGCATATTGTCCACAAGTTGCCTGCATGCTACCTACATATTGCTAGCATATTGTCCACATGTTGCCTTCATGTTACGTACATGTTGCCAGCATATTGTCCACATGTTGCCTTCATGTTACCTACATGTTGCCAGCATATTGTCCACATGTTGCCTGCATGCTACCTACATATTGCCAGCATATTGTCCACATGTTGCCTTCATGTTACCTACATGTTGCCAGCATATTGTCCACATGTTGCCTTCATGTTACGTACATGTTGCCAGTATATTGTCCGCATGTTGCTTTCATGTTACGTACATGTTGCCAGCATATTGTCCGCATGTTGCATTCATGTTACGTACATGTTGCCAGCATATTGTCCACATGTTGCCTTCATGTTACGTACATGTTGCCAGCATATTGTCCACATGTTGCCTTCATGTTACGTACATGTTGCCAGCATATTGTCCACATGTTGCCTTCATGTTACGTACATGTTGCCAGCATAGTGTCCACATGTTGCCTGCATGCTACCTACATATTGCCAGCACATTGTCCACATGTTGCCTTCATGTTACGTACATGTTGCCAGCATATTGTCCACATGTTGCCTTCATGTTACGTACATGTTGCCAGCATATTGTCCACATGTTGCCTGCATGCTACCTACATATTGCCAGCATATTGTCCACATGTTGCCTTCATGTTACGTACATGTTGCCAGCATATTGTCCACATGTTGCCTGCATGCTACCTACATATTGCTAGCATATTGTCCACATGTTGCCTTCATGTTACGTACATGTTGCCAGCATATTGTCCACATGTTGCCTTCATGTTACCTACATGTTGCCAGCATATTGTCCACATGTTGCCTGCATGCTACCTACATATTGCCAGCATATTGTCCACATGTTGCCTTCATGTTACCTACATGTTGCCAGCATATTGTCCACATGTTGCCTTCATGTTACGTACATGTTGCCAGTATATTGTCCGCATGTTGCTTTCATGTTACGTACATGTTGCCAGCATATTGTCCGCATGTTGCATTCATGTTACGTACATGTTGCCAGCATATTGTCCACATGTTGCCTTCATGTTACGTACATGTTGCCAGCATATTGTCCACATGTTGCCTTCATGTTACGTACATGTTGCCAGCATATTGTCCGCATGTTGCATTCATGTTACGTACATGTTGCCAGCATATTGTCCACATGTTGCTTTCATGTTACGTACATGTTGCCAGCATATTGTCCGCATGTTGCATTCATGTTACGTACATGTTGCCAGCATATTGTCCACATGTTGCCTTCATGTTACGTACATGTTGCCAGCATATTGTCCGCATGTTGCATTCATGTTACGTACATGTTGACAGCATATTGTCCACATGTTGCTTTCATGTTACGTACATGTTGCCAGCATATTGTCCGCATGTTGCATTCATGTTACGTACATGTTGCCAGCATATTGTCCACATGTTGCCTTCATGTTACGTACATGTTGCCAGCATATTGTCCACATGTTGCCTTCATGTTACGTACATGTTGCCAGCATATTGTCCACATGTTGCCTTCATGTTACGTACATGTTGCCAGCATATTGTCCACATGTTGCCTTCATGTTACGTACATGTTGCCAGCATATTGTCCGCATGTTGCATTCATGTTACGTACATGTTGCCAGCATATTGTCCGCATGTTGCATTCATGTTACGTACATGTTGCCAGCATATTGTCCACATGTTGCCTTCATGTTACGTACATGTTGCCAGCATATTGTCCACATGTTGCCTTCATGTTACGTACATGTTGCCAGCATATTGTACGCATGTTGCATTCATGTTACGTACATGTTGCCAGCATATTGTCCACATGTTGCATTCATGTTACGTACATGTTGCCAGCATATTGTCCACATGTTTCCTTCATGTTGCCAGCATATTGTTCACATGTTGCCTTCATGTTACGTACATGTTGCCAGCATATTGTCCGCATGTTGCCTTCATGTTACCTACGTGTTGCCAGCATATTGTCCGCATGTTGCCTTCATGTTACGTACATGTTGCCAGCATATTGTCTGCATGTTGCCTTCATGTTACCTACATGTTGCCTTCATATTACGCACATGTTGTAACACATTGTCTTCATGTTGCCTTCATAGTTCCTACATATTGCCTTTGCATTGTCCCTATGTTGCCTTGATATTACGCACATGTTTCCAACACATTGCCCACATGTTCCTTCATATTGCCTACATGTTACCAACATGACCTGCAACAATGAATGGCTGTTAAATTTGAGGAAACAAAATAGTGGAGAGGACACTTGCTCACGAGGACACACGCATGGCACATATCATCGGGTCAACGACACTGGGGAACTCTTTGGCGTAATCGTTTTGTTCTATAGCTACCGTCATTGCAACCCCAACCATTACAACCACCGCCATTACAACCAATGCCATTCCAACCACCGTCATCACAACCACCGCCATTCCAACCACCGTCATCACAACCACCGCCATTCCAACCACCGTCATTCCAGCCACCGTCATTACAACCACCGTCATAACAACCTCCATCATTACAACCACCGTCATTACAACCACCGTCCTTACAACCACCGTCATTACAACCACCGCCATAACAACCTCCATCAATACAACCACCGTCATTACAACCACCGTCCTTACAACCACCGTCATTACAACCACCGCCATAACAACCACCATCATTACAACCACCGTCATTACAACCACCGTCATTACAACCACCGCCATAACAACCTCCATCATTACAACCACCGTCATTACAACCCCAACCATTACAACCACCGTCATTGCAACCACCGTCATTACAACCCCAACTATTACAACCACCGTCATTGCAACCAACGTCATTACAACCCCAACCATTACAACCCCAACCATTACAACCACCGTCATTGCAACCACCGTCATTAGACCGGCACTGGCACCAGGTTGTCACCGACATCACAATGAGGTAAGAACTGCCACAAGTATCTAACAACACAGTAGGTACAAAAATATAACAAGAAATACAATACATTCATAACACATTCAGAAGGGAGCCGTATAGTGAATAATCGTCAGTGCTGTACGGGATGTTAAAGAGTTAAAATGCTAGTAAAGACTTTCAAGAACACCATTGTTGTTGAGCCCATGAGAAATTTCTCACTCTCTCTCTCGCAGACCAGCCATACAGTTTTTCCTAAAGGAAATCAATGGAAAGTGATTATTTTTAACATTGAAATAGTGAGTGACTCCCAAAATGATAGAAATCGCACGCTGCATCGCATGGTTTCATTTAACCCTTTAACGCCCACATTTTTATACTCACATTACCGTTATCACAACCACTATCACTAAACCGACACTGGCATTAGGTAGTCATTGTTATCAAGATGGGGAAGGAACTGCCACTCGGCAGTGAAGTTCAAAGGACACATTAGTGAACAAATTGAATAAGAAATACAATATATTATTGTTATTTTTGAAAGAGGACCGTACAGTCCACTTGGGCGTTAAAGGGTTAACTGGAAAATCACAATGAGATGTCAAAGCTCGCACATCTTTACGTTAACACACAAACGCTCTCACACGGCATTCCAATACGAGATGATCGCATATTTCATCACCATGAGTAGTTAACAGTATTTGCCCGACTAAACAATTCTATTATTGACCTCAGATCAACACAATACGCGGGCACTGGCTAAGCAGCGTGTTACGCGCGTCCTGATTGGCTGGGAGGCGGCGTGACGTCAGCAGCTGAAGAGGTCAACCGCACACTACGAGCTTTCAATTGCCAGCTATTGGCGTACTGAACTCGGCACCAGCAAACCTAATAAATATTTCGCACGCCACAAAGACATGTCACCAGGCCTGCCTCGTGTGGGAACTGAACAAAGGTTAGAACCAAGCTTACGCTCTTCTTATGAAGTTACAGCAACTGCTGCTGCGCTGATGTGGAGTACCGTGGAGGTATAGAGACGTGACCAACTCCGTGGGGTGAGTTCATTGCGAGTCTTAGGGAACAACTGGGCGAAAAATACCGCAAATTTGAGAGCAGGAGATTTGAAAGAGAAGAATAGAGTAAACACTCGTTATAGGGTAAAACTGTATGAGAAATAGCGCAATTTTGATTTTAGAGGAGAGATTTTAAAAGGAAATGATGAGATTTGAGAGAGAAGAGTAGAGTACACAGTAGTTAAAGGGTAAAACTGGGTGTATGAGTGCAGCAAATTTAAGTTTACAGGAGAGATTTGAAATGGAATTAAGGAGATTCCAAAAGAAAACAGCAAAGCACACATGTAGAGACTATTTGAACTTAGTTACATTGATCAAGAACAAACAAAAAGCCGACAACTACTGACCTTTCTGGACGAACTCGAGGTGTTGCCAGAGGATGTCGCCCATGAACGGAGGCGTGCGGGCTAGGAAGGCCTCCCTGCCGAGCGTGAGCAGGTCGAGGCCCGACATGTTGAAGTCGTCGGCGTTGATGCCCTCGAGACTGAAGTCCTTCACTGCCCACTGCAGCCACAGCCGCACCTGCGCCGCCGTCCACTGCTTCGGGTCTGCGGCGAACGGGCGTCACGTCAGATGACATGTTATATGTTGGTCTAAGCTCCCTAACCGCTAAAACGAGTGTTCCGAAGAGAGGAAGGAGGTTAAATTAGATGACATGTTATATGCTGGTCTAAGCCTCCCTAACCGCTGAACAAAAGAGTTCCAAAGAGAGAAAGGAGGAAGGCTCCATTTAGTATAGAGATAAGGGAGATGAAATAAGATGTTAGTTCACGCCTCCCCAACAGCTAAATAGAGTGTTCCGAAGAGAGGAAGGAGGTTAAATTGGATGAGATTAGATGAGAGTTAAAGCCTCCCTATAACCACTAAAAAAAAAGCGTTCCAAAGAGAGAAAGGAAGAAGGCACCATTTAGTATGGTGATAAGGGCAGAAGGGGTTCTATGCAGAAGGGGCATAGAAACAGTAAGTTGAGGAAGTTCATGAAATGAGATAAAAGTTGAAGAAGAAAGTAGTGGGTGCTGAAAAACAGGAGACAGCAGTGAACCGAAAACAGGTGGTCCTTAACAAAAAAAAAGCAGATTTTATTTCAACAAAAAGAAGTCCTACCTAACTCTCAGCTCGGGGTCTCACACATTCCCCCAGGGAGCGCTAATGCAGAGAACGGGCGTCGATTATAACACGTTGCAGTAGATCTGGTGCGCTAACACACCTTGTGCATAGATTCCGCATTTTTCAAGTCCATATTAAATAGCACCTTCCTCCTCCTTCATCTCTTTGAAAAGCTTATTTTGCAGTTAGTCAGGCTTGAAACTAACTTTTAATCTAATCTCACTTAACATGGTAATTGCATAAGAAACGACCCATCGATGGGTCGTTCGAGTAATTTTTACCAATATTTTAAAATAATGTTCAACGCCTCAACACTGCCACGTGGGCCACCGGTGGTCACTGAGGGAGTTTTCATTATGCAGCTAAGCGACCAGTAGTCACCAACTCAACTTGAAAAATACTTAATCAAAATAAATGAAGACATGACCCAGGTATTTTCAACAGTGTTTGCTGCAATTGACTTTAAATTTGAGCTGAATATTAAACTTCAGCTTTACCTGCCGCAGTCAAAGTGTTAGGAATGGTAGCGGGACTCCGCTGGTGGCTAACCCTTGCGCCAATACAAGTGTACGAAGTTGTGTTGTAGTTGTGTAGAGGCTAACTCACGGCGCTAAAATTGACATATACCCAGTGGGCCTTCTTCAAACGAAGAATTATTATATAAAAAAGTATTAGCCTCCCTTTACCAGGACAAAGATATGTTCAAAGACGGGAAGGATGAAGGCACCATTTACCATGGAGTTGAGGGAACGCTGAATCTATGCACAAGGTGCATAGAAACAGTAAGATAAGAAAGAAGTTCATTAAACAAGAAAAAGTTGCAGAAGAAAGCAATAGGTGCTGAAAAACTGGACAGCAGTGAACCGAAAAAGGTTGTCCTTAAAATAGCAAAAAACATTTTATTTTAACAAAAAGAAGACCTACCTAACTCTCAGCTCGGGCCCTCACATCTGTTTCGTGGCAGTTTTAGAGAGTTTAGATGAACTACGTAGCAATTATTGATATAAGCATGGGATAGTTTCATGGTAGTTTCAGGGCAGACGCAGAGCAACTTTAGGGTCGTGATAGAGTAGGTTAAAACGAGCATAAACGGCCATAAGGCTGCAAAAAAACTGCTGCTACGTACAATGCAGTGTGGAGTGATCACATCGAATGTACTTCATAGATATGAGATGTACTAAAGTAGTACTAAAGAAACATGCTCGAAACAGCTGCAGCACTATACAACAACATCAACAGCTGCAGCACTATACAACAGCACCAAGATCTGCAGCACCACAACAGCACTGAACACCATAACAACACCAGCACTGCAGTACGCCGTGTGACCGCAATGATAACAGGCATCCAAAAGAACAATAGCAGTAACAATAGAAGCAACAATTGCAGCAACAATTGCAGCAACAATAGCAGCAACAATAGCAGCAACAATAGCAGCAACAATAGCAGCAACAATAACAGCAACAATAACAGCAACAATAGCAGCAACAATAGCAGCAACAATAGCAGCAAGAGCGGGTGGCAATAATGGGGACAATAAATAAGAGCAGCAGCAGCGCCCGTATGCAGCACCGGCAGCACTTGACGCGTTTAGCTAATTTAAATGAAGAAAAAATCTGCGCGCGGCACAATGTGCATTGGGGCACTCATGGAGGCTGGCATGCGGGCACACGCATGTGCGTGTGTACACGCTCACCATGTCTACACGCACACATGGCGGCTACACTCTCACGTATTTGCATGGTGTCGCCACGCACACGTAGCGGCTACACACCCACGTATTTGCATGGTGTCTAAACGCACACATGGCGGCTACACCCCCATGTATTTGCACGGTGTCTACACGCACACACGGCGGCTGCACACCCACGTATTTGCATGGCGGCTACACACCCACGTATTTGCATGGTGTCTAAACGCACACATGGCGGCTGCACACCCACGTATTTGCATGGTGTCTACACGCACACATGGCGGCTAAAAACCCAAGTAGTTGCATGGTGTCTACACGCACACGTGGCGGATACACACCCACGTATTTGCATGGTGCCTACACGCACACATGGCGGCTACACACCCGCGTATTTGCATGTTGTCTACACGCACACATGGCGGCTACACACCCACGTATTTGCATGGTGCCTACACGCACACATGGCGGCTACACACCCACGTATTTGCATGGTGTCTACACGCACACATGGCGGCTACACACCCACGTATTTGCATGGTGTCTACACGCACACATGGCGGCTACACACCCACGTATTTGCATGTTGTCTACACGCACACATAGCGGCTACACACCCACGTATTTGCATGGTGTCTACGCGCCCACATGGCGGCTACACACCCACGTATTTGCATGGTGTCTACGCGCACACATGGCGGCTAGATACTCCAGAGTATTGACCTCAGTGAGCTTGTATCCTAGATACTCCAGAGCTATGTGGCGTATGAGGTGCCCACACACCGCCACATACACGCCGGCCATGTGGCGTATGAGGTGCCCCACACACCACCAAATACACGCCGGCCATGTGGCGTATGAGGTGCCCACACACCGCCACATACACGCCGGCCATGTGGCGTATGAGGTGCCCACACACCACCAAATACACGCCGGCCATGTGGCGTATGAGGTGCCCCACACACCGCCACATACACGCCGGCCACGTGGCGTATGAGGTGCCCACACACCGCCACATACACGCCGGCCATGTGGCGTATGAGGTGCCCACACACCGCCACATACACGCCGGCCATGTGGCGTATGAGGTGCCCACACACCACCAAATACACGCCACATGCAGCAGCGCAGCTCGACCCCCACACACTTGATGCTGTTGATGCCATTGTGTTTTATTGATGGTGCTTGACGTGCCACTCTTGACGTTGCCGCGGTGCTCATGGCGACAGGCGGACGTGGGACGCGTCACATGGCAACAGCGCCATGCCGAATGGGGACATGGTGTGATGCAAATGGCAACAACGCCATGCCGAATGGGGACATGGTGTGATGCACATGGCAACTGACATGGGCTACAGTAATTACGCCTGTACCCTCACTGTACCCACACTGTACCCCCACTGTACCCTCACTGTACCCTCACTGTACCCTCACTCTGCCATTGGACAATAACGGCCATGCTGCAATAACGGGCGGCAAAAAACTGCAGTAACCACATGTGCTGCGTGTAGCTAGGAGGCAATAATTCAACAAACGTCAACAACAGCGCAATACCAGCATAAATACCCGCTTACTCCTAAACACAACAACAGTGTACACCATAGCGCCGTTATTTGCGCGCTGAAGATTCAATAACAGTCATTAATTGCGTAAGTAAAAGCTCAATAGCAGCGATATTAATTAAGGAAGTAAAAGTTCAATAACAGCGATATTAATTATGGAAGTAAGAGTTCAATAACAGCACCAATAATTGCTTAAGTCAAAACTAAATAGAAGTACCAATAACTGCGAAATTGAAACCTCAATAACCGCACCAACACCAGCGTGGCACAGGCGAACAAGAGCACAATAAGGGCATCAGTCAGAGCTCAATAACAACACCAGCAGCAGCGCCGGTGCCACCTCTGTTATTGCCGCTCATTGGGGCTATTGTTGACGCTGATTTATGGGGAGTATTGAGAGGGGGAGGAGGGGGAGTTGGGGGGGGGAGTGGGATGGGGAGGTAGGCCGCAGGAGAGGCCGTACGGGTCAGCCTAATGGGGTTGTGGTCTGAGGCTGCTGGTCTCCCATGAGCTGGGGCTGAGGTTGGGGCAGCGTGCGCTGTACTGACTACACAGGCTGGCTGTATACAGCCGCACACACCAACAGTACACAGCAACAATACACGATCACACAACACCAACAATACAGAGCAGCAACACACAAACACACACATGTCAGCAAAAAAGAGCGTATACGCAACACGCGCAGGTCAACACAGGATAAAATGGGCACAATCTTAATGTTTCACATGTTGCACGTGAACGTACACGTGTTACACGAGCAGCACGCGCCCTGCACGTGTTGCACACAGAACACCGCAGTCCAGCAGGCGGTAGAGCAGAGCACGTGGTCCAGCAACTGGGCAGGTGTGGACCAGCAGGTGGCCAGCGGTGCACGCGCACCCTCACCGCCCACGTGCACACCTCCAGCTCCACGCACACGTGCTGCTGCACCCACACGTTTACACGCTCACGTGCACACACACACGTGCACATACACGCACACGTTTACACGCACACGTGCACACACGTGCACCTACACGCACAAGTACACACGCACATGTGCACACACACACACGTGCACCTACACGCGCATGCTCAAAGCCTCGCTGAACTTCCATGCGTAGCGAAGGAATACTGGCAATATTTTACGGCAATCCTGGCAACAACTTCATGGCAACTCTGGCAACACTTCACGGCAACTCCGGCAACACTTCATGGCAACTCCGGCAACACTTCATGGCCACTCTGGCAACACTTCATGGCAACTCCGGCAACACTTCATGGCAACTCCGACAACACTTCATGGCAACTCTGGCAACACTTCACGGTAACGCTTCATGGCAACTCTGGCAACACTTCACGGTAACACTTCATGGCCACTCTGGCAACACTTCACGGCAACTCCGGTAACAATTCATGGCAACTCCGGCAACACTTCATGGCAACTCCGGCAACACTTCATGGTAACTCCGGCAACACTTCATGGCAACTCCGGCAACACTTCATGGCAACTCCGGCAACACTTCATGGTAACTCCGGCAACACTTCATGGCAACTCCGGCAACACTTCATGGCAACTCCGGCAATACTTCATGGCAACTCTGGCAACACTTCATGGCAACTCTGGCAACACTTCATGGCAACTCTGGCAACAGTTCTCGGCAACTCTGACAACAGTTCTCGGCAACTCCGGTAACACTTCACGGTAACACTTCATGGCAACTCTGGCAACACTTCACGGTAACACTTGATGGCAACTCTGGCAACACTTCACGGTAACACTTCATGGCCACTCTGGCAACAATTCACGGTAACACTTCATGGCAACTCTGGCAACAATTCACGGTAACACTTCATGGCAACTCTGGCAACACTTCACGGTAACACTTCACGGCAACTCCGGTAACACTTCATGGCAACTCCGGCAACACTTCATGGCAACTCCGGCAACACATCACGGCAACTCCGGTAACAATTCATGGTAACTCCGGCAACACTTCATGGCAACTCCGGTAACACTTCATGGCAACTCCGGCAACACATCACGGCAACTCCGGTAACAATTCATGGTAACTCCGGCAACACTTCATGGCAACTCCGGCAACACTTCATGGCAACTCCGGCAACACTTCATGGCAACTCCGGCAACACTTCATGGCAACTCCGGCAACACTTCATGGCAACTCCGGCAACACTTCATGGCAACTCCGGCAACACTTCATGGCAACTCTGGCAACAGTTCTCGGCAACTCTGGCAACAGTTCTCGGCAACTCTGGCAACAGTTCTCGGCAACTCCGGTAACACTTCACGGCAACACTTGATGGCAACTCTGGCAACACTTCACGGTTAACACTTGATGGCAACTCTGGCAACACTTCACGGTAACACTTCAAGGCCACTCTGACAACAATTCACGGTAACACTACATGGCAACTCTGGCAACAATTCACGGTAACACTTCATGGCAACTCTGGCAACAATTCACGGTAACACTTCATGGCAACTCTGGCAACACTTCACGGTAACACTTCATGGCAACTCTGGCAACACTTCACGGGAACACTTCATGGCAACTCTGGCAACACTGGCAATACATACTTCATTGCAACACTTCATGGCAACTGCGGCGAGGAAAGCCTCCTGCACGAGCACAATAACTTAAAAGGAAGTGCCCTCTGCCGTCCCCTCGCTGCCCTCCCTGCCCTCGCGCCACAACCCAATTAAAAACCGCAGAACTCGTGTGGTTTGGCGTTAATGAAGAAAACCGCAGCTGTGTGGTGGAGACTAGGACACACATGTGAACACACACCACACACTGACACACACATACTTGACGCACACACTGGACACGCTCACATTGGACACACACTGCTGCACACCGTCCAGTATGCACCAAGCAGCATCAGGACATCATGCACACAACACACTCGCCACCACACAGCAGCACAACGGTACCAGCACAACGGTACACAGCACCACAACATAGATCAGCAAGCCCAGTGATGCACCATCATCAGCACAAGCCACCATCACTATTGGGAAGAAGCAGCTCTATAGTCATCACCATCATCCTTCCCATCATCATTTGCTACAAAAAACATCTTACGTGCTACATTTTCAGCGCAAGGATTTCCGCCCGCACACTCTTTTATCGCCATTAACATTATTTTGTTAGTATCATTATTGTTACTATCATAGATATTTTGTTATAATTTCAATATAGAATGCCGGGTAGAATACCTAGAGCTGTGATATTAAATGAAAGAGAGCGTATCACTGATACGCACCCCACATACACACATATACACAACAGAAGTGCACACAACCGTCGTAATTTAAATACACACATGATCGCTTATCCTGTGAGCATTGGTGTACACTCGCACACGTGCGTGTAGCACTTACTAGCACGCGTTTGTGTACGTGTACATGTCTATGTGTACGTGTACATGTCTATGTGTACGTGTACATGTCTATGTGTACGTGTACATGTCTATGTGTACGTGTACTTGTCTGTGTGTACGTGTACATGTCTATGTGTACGTAGCTATGTGTAAGTTTACACCGATATGCTAGCAACGCACACGTTCAAGAACGAAGACGTTGGCGGCGTCCAGCGCACGTGCGTGCATGTGTGCGTGTGCAGGACTGCAGCTGCAGCAGCGCACCTGCACACGCCGCGGTCCGGCGGTCCTGCTGCAATGGTAGCGTGGTCGCGCGGACATGGTACCAACCAACCCGACGTACCAACCAATGTACAATGTGCCAGCACACGAGGCAATGTACCAGTACAAAAGACCTACCACTACCCACCATTATGGGAGTACAACAAATAACAAGAAGTCTCACATCCACAACACACCAAGTCACACACGAACTCGAGACGCAGAACGGTAATGACGCTAACCAGCGTATACTTGAATTAATACATTTTACTGATCTGTAGCTACAAAAATATAAACTCGCATGAAGAAAAACACTGAGTGAGCGTATCTGTGATACAGGCTTGATTGCTTCGCCGGTGTGAACATGATATTTACACCGCTGGTGTTGCAGTGTATCTGTGATACAGGCTTCACTGCCTCGCTGGTGTGAACATGATATTTACACAGCTGGTGTTGCAGTGTATCTGTAATACAGGCTTCACTGCCTCGCTGGTGTGAACATGATATTTACACAGCTGGTGTTGCAGTGTATCTGTGATACAGGCTTCACTGCCTCGCCGGTGTGAACATGATATTTACACCGCTGGTGTTGCAGTGTATCTGTGATACAGGCTTCACTGCCTCGCTGGTGTGAACATGATATTTACACAGCTGGTGTTGCAGTGTATCTGTAATACAGGCTTCACTGCCTCGCTGGTGTGAACATGATATTTACACAGCTGGTGTTGCAGTGTATCTGTGATACAGGCTTCACTGCCTCGCCGGTGTGAACATGATATTTACACCGCTGGTGTTGCAGTGTATCTGTGATACAGGCTTCACTGCCTCGCTGGTGTGAACATGATATTTACACAGCTGGTGTTGCAGTGTATCTGTAATACAGGCTTCACTGCCTCGCTGGTGTGAACATGATATTTACACAGCTGGTGTTGCAGTGTATCTGTGATACAGGCTTGATTGCTTCGCCGGTGTGAACATGATATTTACACCGCTGGTGTTGCAGTGTATCTGTGATACAGGCTTGATTGCTTCGCCGGTGTGAACATGATATTTACACCGCTGGTGTTGCAGTGTATCTGAGATACAGGCTTCACTGCCTCGCCGGTGTGAACATGATATTTACACAGCTGGTGTTGCAGTGTATCTGTGATACAGGCTTCACTGCCTCGCTGGTGTGAACATGATATTTACACCGCTGGTGTTGCAGTGTATCTGTGATACAGGCTTCACTGCCTCGCTGGTGTGAACATGATATTTACACAGCTGGTGTTGCAGTGTATCTGTGATACAGGCTTGATTGCTTCGCCGGTGTGAACATGATATTTACACCGCTGGTGTTGCAGTGTATCTGTGATACAGGCTTGATTGCTTCGCCGGTGTGAACATGATATTTACACCGCTGGTGTTGCAGTGTATCTGAGATACAGGCTTCACTGCCTCGCCGGTGTGAACATGATATTTACACCGCTGGTGTTGCAGTGTATCTGTGATACAGGCTTGATTGCTTCGCCGGTGTGAACATGATATTTACACCGCTGGTATTATTGAGATGCGTAAATTTAATCAATTGTTGAAGTATTACAAGTTTATTGACAATTTGTGAAGGATTATATGTGGAAATAAGGATTATATGTAGATTACCTATATGTGGAAATGATTAATGTATTGTTCGATTATATGAAAACTATATGCGGGAAATAGAAGTAGTAACGCGGGCTATGTGACATGTACGCTGGTCACACAGCTGATGTGTGTAAGTATACGAAACAGCTCGTGTGTACTGCCTGTCTATGTGGGGGGGTAACGCTCCGTCTAGCTCATTGGCGTCACTTTTGACGGGAGGCAGGCGACAGTTTCAACAGAATAAGGAGGCTCAGTGCTGAGGCAGGCGTGAGGTGCAGCTGAGGCGGGCGTGAGGTGCAGCTGAGGCGGGCGTGAGGCGCAGTTGAGGCAGGCGTGAGGCGCAGCTGAGGCGGGCGTGAGGCGCAGCTGAGGCGGGCTAGTGGATTAGTGGTTAGTTTTAGCCTCCCTACCCAGCAACAATTGCGATCCAAAGAGAGGAAGGAGGAAGGCACCATTTAGTATGGAGTTTAGGAAACGCGGAATCTACGCAGAAAGGCATAGAAACAGTTAGTTGTGAAAGAAGATTATGAAACAAGAAAAAGTTGAAGAAGAAAGTAGTAGGTGCTGAAAAACAGGACAGCAGTGAACCGAAAAAAGATGGTCCTTAACATAACAAAAACATTTTATTTCAACAAAAAAAAGGCCTACCTAACTCTCAGCTCAGGCCCTCACATTGTCCCCCTGGGAGCGCTAGTTCCCATAGATACAATAATTGTATCCCCCTGAGAGGAAGCTGAGGCGGGCGCGAGGCGCAGCTGAGGCGGGCGCGAGGCGCAGCTGAGGCAGGCGTGAGGTGCAGCTGAGGCAGGCGTGAGGTGCAGCTGAGGCAGGCGTGAGGTGCAGCTGAGGCGGGCGTGAGGCGCAGCTGAGGCGGGTGCGAGGCTCAGTACTGGGGCAGCGTTGAGGTCCCTTAAGGGCCGTTTACACTGGGGACATTTCGGCCGTGAGGCGCGACACGTGTGTACGAGGCTCACCACTGAGGCTCATATTTGTGTGTGTTTATACGAATTTCCCTGTTCGCTCTGCTCGAATTCGTAATACGCGACACTCAAGAGCCTCGTAACTAGCGTGGCGAATAGGGAACTTCGTACAAACGCACGCAAATTTGAGTCTCAGTGGCGAGCCTCGTACACACGTGTCGCGCCTCACGGCCGAAATGTCCCCTAGTGTAAACGGCCCTTTACTGAGTATGGGAGGGAGATGCAAAAAGTACAGATATGTAGATACCCCAGGGATGTAAGCAGTTACAGATATCAGCGCAATATCTCAGACCATAGAAGCAGTGGCAAGGAACTTGAGCGACTCATTCGTACTGTTAGCACAATTTTTCTGTTTTCTATGGAATATACAACACTGGTATCAGCGTATTTTTTACAATAAGCCACCTCGACACTGCAGGAATATTCCGTCGGAAGACAATCACTTCCCTCATTATGCTCAGTGTTCCATTTGCTCACGAGAACTTTGTTCGGGAACAAGATGAAGACGATTATCATCTACACGCAGTGAAGTGACTACAAGAGTTAGTGAGTCTTGTGAAAATGTGAAGGCGTAGTTATTGTGGTGGTGATGGTGGTGGTAGGCGGTATTGATGGTAGGAGGTAATGATGGTAGTCGGTAGTAATGGTAGTTGGTGGTAATCGTAGGAGGTAATGACGGTGGGTGGTGATGATGGTTGGCAGTAATGGTGGTAGTTGGTAGTGATGGTACTTGACGGTGATGGTAGGCAGTAATGGTGGTAGTTGGAGGTGATGGTACTTGACGGTGATGGTGGGTGGAGGTGATGAGCGAGACAGCTGTGAGGGTAATGCGACGTTAGGGCGGTAATTAGAGCACACGGCGGTCGCTGGGCGTGATGAAGGAAAACACACACCGGCCGCCGCTGGCCGGCGTGGACTTGTCCGATGGAATAAAGTTATTATTGAAGTTCCTGAACCCCACCGGTACACAGGCTGCCACACAGGCCAGTACACAGGCTGCCACACAGGCCAGTACACAGGCTGCCCCACAGGCCAGTACACAGGCTACCACACAGGTCAGTACACAGGCTGCCACACAGGCCAGTACACAGGCTGCCACACAGGCCAGTACACAGGCTGCTACACAGACTGCCATACAGACCAGTACACAGGAAATAAACAACACACAATTGTGTCGCAATAGCAGTGAAATAAAAGAAGCTGCCGGTCAGTTAGGGGGCAAAAAATGACGGAAGGACAGACAGAAGCTCGAGACGGTCTCGGGCAGACGGCAGATGGGAGGCGGACGGAGGGAGGCGGCTGGGGCTGGTGCACCCTGCCTCACTCTAGTGTGACCGTAATTCGGCGGTAACATCACGATAATCCGACCATAATTTTGCGATAACCCGACAGTTATCTAATGATAATCCAAAGATAATCTGACGATAATCCGACGATAACCCAACCATAACCCAACGATAATTCTACAATAATCCGATGATAATCTGACGATACTTCATCGACAACCTGTCGATAACCCAATAATTATCCACCGATAAAACAACGATAACCCAATGAAATTAATCGTTGGTTCCCATACGCAACTATAATCCGACGATAAACGAACGACAATTCTGCGACAACCCGACGATACCAATGAAGGCGCGGCGCAGCAGTCCAACTAGCGAAATTTGTCTATAATTAAGAATGCAAAATTTGAAGAGTATCACAATATATACGCAACGAACTAAGAATATGGACAATAAAATGTAGAATACTTGGGAACAAGGTTCATATGTAAGCACAATTTAGTGATGAGTAGCGTACACACTGCACACAACACTGCACAGTACATATGCAAGGTCCCGTGTTCCATACACTCTAACTCCATCTCCTAAGCTCAGATGACTATTTCAAAGATGCCAACATTTCTGCCCTATGCCATGGCACACAATATAATGATATGCATGTGTTTCTTTCCTCGTCTCGCGTCCTTTTCTACTAACCCTTTACCGCCCAGCAAGACTCTTCGGTCATCCTCCAAAATAGCGTCAATATATTGAGTTTCTTGGTAAAGTGGTTCCATAAAGGGCACGTTGACATACTGCGCTGGGTTGCAGTTTCTTCCTCATCCTGATATCGGTGACTACCGATGCCACCAGTGCCAGTTTAGTGCGGTGGTTGTAAGAACTGTGGTTTGGGTAGAAAAATGATGACGTTAAAGGGTCAACAGCTGAGGGAGACCCGGCCTCTACACGTGACGATATAATTCCCCAACATACGCAACGGGCTCCGGGAAATGAAAGCTGCCCGTAGACGATCAATTTTATTGTCAATATAATTGACAATGATGAATATTGACAATTTGATTGATCGTCTTTGGGCCGCTGAAGGAAAATCCGCCTCGTGTCCCCCACTCCGGTAGCCAGGATACCAGACTGCGCGCACCGGCACCGGCAGCGCAAGCACTTCACTGCTGCTCGCAGGCACCCTCATCGTGCACACCGTCCAGCGTTTCTGTGCAGTTATCGTCGCAGTTTTCTACTCTTACCTTTACTACCACTACCAACACTACTACTATTACTACATCTACCACTACCACTACTACCGCCAGTACCACTACTACTACCACTACTACCACATCTACCACGACCACTACTACCGCCAGTACCACTACCACTACTACCACATCTACCACGACCACTACTGCCGCCAGTACCACTACCACTACTACCACATCTACCACGACCACTACTGCCGCCAGTACCACTACCACTACTACCACATCTACCACGACCACTACTACCGCCAGTACCACTACCACTACCACTACTACCACATCTACCACGACCACTACTGCCGCCAGTACCACTACCACTACTACCACATCTACCACGACCACTACTACCGCCAGTACCACTACCACTACTACTACATCTACCACGACCACTACTACCGCCAGTACCACTACTACTACTACCAATACTACCACATCTACCACGACCACTACTACCGCCAGTACCACTACCACCACTACCACATCTACCACGACCACTACTACCGCCAGTACCACGACCACTACTACCGCCAGTACCACTACCACCACTAACATCATCACTAATACTTGTACCACTACAACCACTACGACCACTATATATTTCTACATGTCAATACCCAAAACCTCCACACGAAGTGGAACCATTCTCCTCTCTGCAGAAGAGTAACATTGCAATATGGGTCGAGTAGATGGACACAGCAGCCTGGCATTACACATCGATCGCGTCCTGACACGTTCAGGGAGTTTAAATTCATTTAATCTATAAAACGGAGCAATAAAAGTTGAAGTTAAATGTGAAGCATCCAAAAAAACTCCGCAGTTCTGTGTGTGGTGTAGGAACGCATTAGGTCTCATTCAAGCGATCGAGAGTTTGGGGTAAAATTTAGGGTGAAACTTCTACGAGTCGCGGCGTTTAGGGTAACTTTGGGAGTCGCTAACGACACGGGTCGGATTTAAAGAGCAGCGGCAATTGGGGGGAGCTGAGATACAAAGAAATTAATTTTGTATTAATTTCACAGGATTTGGAGGCACAATAGCCTCGCACGAGCCTGTGTGGTGCTCAATGGGGAGGCCTAACTGCGGGGGGGAGGGGGGGGGAACTATAGGGGGTAC